>JAJJWW010010502.1:0-548199 GCA_023531295.1 Papaver armeniacum
GGGAATATATCTATTGTTTTTTTTTTTTTTTTTGATTTTCATGTGGGGACAACATTATTACTCCGTCCAGATAAGAAATTGAAATAACATGCTTATGTAAAATAAAATGATCAGGTAACCCATTATTTTTCTTGCCAAAACCTATTTGGATATCAAAATCATTAGCCACGAAAACATGAAGCAAGACGAATGTGAACAATATCGTATTAGAGACAAAAATATCCCATGCCGTTACAACACGGGTTAAGCCCTAGTGTTATACATATTAACCTTTTGCGTCAAAAAAGAAAAAAAAAATAGGTTCATAAAAAATCATTTCAAATAAATTAGGTTCATAAAAAATACATCCTCAAGAAACCTAGGTTGATAAAAGCTTATCAAGAAATCAAGCGCAGGAATCATAGTTGAACAACTGGGTCAGCTGACTTTTCTAAACTTCATGATCTTCTATTTTCTACTTGGACTTTTGTGCAAGTTCTTGTAGCTTTTCAGTTTCAAATAGCTTTTGCCCATTCAATTTAACTTTTTTTATTTTGGTTTCCAGTTTCCTCCGATACCTTATTAGTTTTTAGCTTTCATTCTAATTTTTAGCTTTCATTCTAATTTTTGCTTTAAAACTCTAAAATACTTTAAAAGATGAATTTACATATTAAACTTGATTCTGGACAAATCTACAAACAAACAAAAACTATATATAGAATTTACAAGAACCTCACAAGTCAATATATATCTCATGTCGATGAACGATATTTACATGAACTGTCTAAAACGATACCTGTATAAATTTTTGTAATTTCGTACTCGATTTTTTTTTTCCCGATAAAGGTACTATTGTTTCAGGGAGCCACGAAATTTGAACTGTAGAGCATAAGCCAAATAGCCGGTTCGCAGCTGAGGAGGTGATGCCGCTGCAGGGACACATTCTCATGTATCCAGTGAAGGTAGGTGCTAATGGAAAAGTAAGGTCGATACCTAAACAAGTAACTCTTCCGGATGTTAGTGGAAAAGTTATTGATGTGCACCAACCTTCCAGATGCTTCAACCGGACGCGATAGCTCTGCTCAGCATGGCTCGCTCGCTTTCTTCTTTGTCGCAAATTTGTAACTTACAAGAGTTCCGCGAACGAAAGTCTTTGTTTTCTTTTAACAAAGGAGAAAAATGCATTAGGAACTTGAACCTTAGTTGGAAGTAATTTGAGATTTCAACTTCAAAGTCGGCATCAAGTTTTAGTGTTTTACCGATAAAGACCCTATCCTTTATCACAGTTTCCTTCTGTCATCAACAGAGTCAACCTCGAGATAGTCGCAAAAGAAACCCTAAAATAATCGAATCCCCACCGTTAATTTCTCTAGCGACAAGAAAACCTATCAAAGTAGTTACTAAAACTTTGGTATGCATGTTTTTTTTGACAGAAAAAGGGCAATATATTAAAAGCTAACGCTCATCAAAGCAATGAGCATTCGACTAAAAACAAAATAGAAGTTAGCTGTTACTAGTAACAGCTTCCCTCCTTGTATTCCGCTCCATCTAAATGTCCACCAAATTGCAAAAGGAAGAATTCCCAAATCTTTTTCACCATTCTGCTACTCTTCTTATTTGACCACTCCCAAATGTTGGTCTTGATACTTTCTGAAAACACCTAATTTACTCCAAAACTTTCCAAGAAGTACTGTCAAACTTTCCTAGTCTCCGGACAGTGTAGGAAAATATGATTATGGGTTTCATGGTCAACACTACACAATAAGCAAATACTAGAATTATAAAGCCTAGTCTTGATACTTTGGTATGCACGTACACTGTTCTATGTTTAATGGATTGGTTCGGATGATCTTGTGTGATCTGGACTACGAATTATAAAGCCTTAAACCTTGCATTTCGCAACATATCCATCGTCCAAATCCAAATCCAAATCCAAAGCTTTTTTTCGAGTAGCAAGTACCGAGTCGGCTAGAGATTATCTCATAAAAGTATAATCTTGTGTTTTACGCCGGCTTGTCAAGCATTGCACAACCTGCACTACAGCAGGCAAAATACTTGACGCTACCCGCGCCGCATTTGTTTTTGTTTTGGAACAGATGAAAAATAATCACCGTTTTAATGGGATTACAAATTCTCGACCATTAATGCAGATATACTTACACCATGCCCATGTTGCAGAAGCTACATGGGATTTCCCCTTCACAATCCTGCAAACTGCAGCGCTACGGGGGTATTCCCCCTTCACAATCTGCAGGGTTGCATTTACGTGTTCGCTGACTGAGGGAGCAAGGAAATTAACATGAAGAAAAGAAGTGGGTTGTTAGTCTATGTACCGGAAACCTACCTCTTCCACGTGGATCGCCGCTCTCCATGTCTGTCTGTCCAACGCCTGCTCCGATGATAGGTTTCGCTTGCTCATGTCTCTCTTTACGGACTCATCCCATGTTAGCTTTGGTCACCCTGCGTTTCATCCTATCTTAAGCGCGCCTGATACGACCTACTCGAACTGGTGCATTATGCGGTCTTCGCTGAGATGCCCAAACCAGCACAGCCGATGTTGGGTGAGCAACATATCCATCATCATCATGATCAATTTTTTTTGTGGGTCCCACTAATTATTTGTGTACTGCGTCTGCGTGTCACCTCAATGGTAGTTTTTGAGGAAAAATTTCTCCTTTGAAGTGTACTTTGCGAAGAAAATGAATGAAGTCATGAACCAATCACAAACAAAATAGGCTATACTCATGAGGAATCATGACATTTTAAATGGTCAGTCTATGCATCAGGTCATGGCATTATTTGTGCATATGCATGCATGATGTGGGTATGTCACTGTGTATTGATTGAGGCAGGGTATAAAGAGTTTGATTGTCCCCATTGCACCTCATTATCAATCCCAATACTATAGTCATTCCCCTTTTTATCATTCAGATTATGTTACATCGTGTCCCAAAATTGGACAAGCCCCTGCTATCGCGGTTGTAGGAGCGTCGGGTAAGTTAAAGGGCATCAGAGTTTGCTAGATTGAAATGAAATTAAAATAGAGACAGGGGTCAAGAAATTAAGAAAGGAAACGGCAACGTGAGGCCGACCAAAATGATTGATGGTGGCGGAGGATGCAATGGACCACTACTTAGGTGAATAGGTAGGTGGCTAGTTAAACGAGGTGGAGGTGCTGGTGTTGGTGGTGGGTGGTGGGTGGTGGTGGGTTAGTAAATTAACATTACTGATCACACACACCAGACCATTAAATCTTAAAACCTTTTTCTTTAATGTAACATTGACGGCGGCAGACACTTATTTTATTGTGCTGCTCTCTGTTCTCTTTTAGTTCAATGGTTTGCAAAAATGCTGGTTACTTAGCTCTATGAAGCTATCCCAACCCAACCATGTACAACTATATAAGCTACCTTCACTAGTTACACAATTTCAAGGAGTCGGGACATTTTTAATCACTTTCGAATAGAAAATTTGTCATAAATTCACAACTCAGAAAATAGACCATTGATTGTTAGCAGGAGATTAATTATCAAGGCGAGGGCTAGCTTGAATCTTAAATGTCAGATGTTAGGTGGAAATGTTATTACTGTTTCATTTGTTACCAAAGTGGATCTCTCATCCGCTGCACCTTATCTTGTTGTTAGAGATTGTCTTTCTACGTGCCTATGACAAAGAAATAATGAGTGTTGGTGTAAAAAGGGTTTAAATGAGTACTGCGGATTGAAGCATGCCGGGCATGTGTTTCTTTCGTTTATCTCCAGGTAACTTGTTTCCCAGAAACAAGATTTCGTCGGTCCGTAATTATACATATCTGGTCTGGGTACTCAAGTCCAAACCTGACCATTCTCTTTGTTCTCCAGCTAATTGGCAGTTTGTGCCGCTCAATTATTTGGTTGCGAAACCCCAAAGTAACATCAAGAAGTAAAGGGTGGCATGGATGGTGCTATAAAGTATCATCTCGGGTTCTCGACCATTTAGAGCTTTGCATGGTGGAGTTGTTAAAAATGAGCAAGGCTACATACCAACACAAGAGCAAGGTTGCATGGACTAATTGCGACCGGTTGCAGTCTGAGGCAATAGTTGCTTTGGGTTCGGGCAAATACAATGGCGGTGAAGTTATATTAGATAATTATATCATCAAAATTCTATTGAATGATTAAAGAGATTATCAAAATCTACTGAATGAGGTAAAGTGGTGGTAAACATGGGAAGGAATGTTGTCGTGGACTCTGAACTGTGTAAAGTATAAAGCCGAGAGTAAACTCTAAATGTATGTATTTAGTTACAATGAGGCCCGAATGTATATATATTTACAATGAGGCCCGAATGTATGCCATGACAAACATTAACAGTTGCCTGTTGGTGACCAGTAACAAAATTTAAGACTGCAAATCTACTGCTGTCAATTTTGATTCACTGCAAGTCCGTTTAGTGTGGTAATGTAACGTCTTTGGTTGTATATACCTTGTATTTTGCCCTCGACAAATTGAGTATTGGATCAATATCAGATATTTTTTCATTTTTTTCTTCATCTTTTTATTTTTCTCCAATATCTCAAAAACTACTTCCTTCATGTTTAGAACTTGCACAATTTTTCGATTACACGGTACATACCGTAAAACTTTATTCCATCGGCTTCTTATTATCATTGGTTTTAAAGTTAATAAACATAGGTTTCAATTGGGGAACAGATACAAAATTATATACATACATATATGTAAGCCCAAAATGTAGTATGGATCTAGTATCACAAATACTACATGGCAAATATAATTTTTATGAATGTCAATCATATTTAGCGCGCGCAGTGCATATCTCTACGTGAACATCTAATTCTGTTTGAGCCCAAAAATTTGTTTAGAGGCCTCTTGGTGTTCACAGGAGATTAATTATCATCATGAGGAAAACTTGAATCTTAAATGTCAGATGTGAGCTGGATATGTTTACTGTTGGATTTGGGTAATCCGTAATCACAAGACACCTTATCTTGTTGTTAGAGATTGCCTTTCTACCTGTCCATGACAAAGAAATGATGAGTGTTGGTGTAAATGAGTACTGGAGATTGAAGTACTAGAGATAGTGAATACTACGCAATCTCCTCATGTATTGCGTAGTATTGGCGAAAACTAGTCAGGTTATGTTTATGGGAAATACAATGCTGCTGCTAACGGGACTGTAAACTACTGCGGTCAATTTGACTCACCGCGACCCCTTCCGTTATTTTTATCTTTTACTTTTCCCATGACAAACACAGTATTGGATCACTATCCAGATAATTCCCATTTTTGTTTTATCCTCTTAGTTTTCTTCAATATTTCAAAAATTATTTTCTTCGCGTTTGAAACTTGCACAATTTTTCGATCACACAATAAAATTTAATTCCGTCAACTTCTTGCTATCATTTGTTCCAAAGGTAGTAGACATATGTTTTGACTATGGAACCAATAAAAACTACATACATATATATAGACGTAAAAATGTATAGACGTAAAATGTAGTACCAAGTATTACATGGCGAATATGATTATTTTATTTTATCTGATATGATATTTATTACAACAAAATAATGTGAAGTTGTGAACATACAAAATCAATGTGTCAAGTTGTGAACATGGCGTCACCGCCCTTGAAATTTCTCCCTTCCACTTTTCCTCAAAAATTGAATAAAAAATATCTTTTTCGGTTTAAAAAAACAGTTTCACAAAACAAAAAAACAGTCCTTCCCGAAACAACAAAAGAAAAGAAATATTGTAACGCCATAACTCAGATACTCCTGCCATGTCTTCCTATCCAACAGAGAACCCTAGCTGCGTCTCCGCCTATTTCTTTCTTCTTCTCTTTCTTCTGCCCTTCTATCTGGAGACTCTTTTTGAGGAGCGATTGCCTGATTTTTTTGTTGATTCATCCTCTTATGTTTAGAAATCAACCACATAATTGAGAAATTTGGATAGTCGTTTCATCACCGAAACTAAGTATGTATTTGATGAATGATATAGAAATGGGTTGTGAATGAATGTAAAATTGAAGACAAGGAGATATAATGGGGATTAGAAATCAGCATCAGGTCCATATCTCTTTCAACACCAGAGAATACATATTAGGTGTTTGTGAAAAGGCCTGAGTGAGTAGTTCTGCACAACTTAAAGTTCAGATGTACCGGTTGATTGCTCCAAGTTTCCATGGATGTTGATGAGTCTTACAAACAGTCAGGGAATGAGATATAACATGGATCTGGTGATGAATTTAACTTTTTTTTTTTTTCGTTCTGCTGTTTTTTTTTTTTTCTTTATGGTTTTTGATTCCATCAGCGAAGTATTTCATGGATTTTTATGTATATTTTGCGATCTTGCAATTTATTTTGGAGCTTTTGTTCATAGCCATTGCATATTTAGGGTTCAAAAACAGTATGAGGGGAGGAGCAGATATATCAATGAATTCATTTTTTTGGGTTATAGTGAGATTTTTTCCCTTTTTACTTTTAGCGAATACACAGGAAAGTAAAAGATGAGAATGGCTGTGGATTTGGTACTCTATACAATCTAAATATTGAAGCCGTGAAGAAAAATATAGATTCCTAACTGCAACCAGAATACAAAGGTTTGCTCTAATCACTTTTCTTTTTCAGTTTCTATCTCTTAACAAAATAAAGATGGCATAAGCAGCTGTTGGTGCAATCACAAGTCCTTTATGCTATCTTATATTTTTCAAGACTGATGGAGCATTAATGCACCATATATATCTGGACCTTATCATAAGCATGCATATTTTCTGATATTCTAAAATATTTTTCAAGACTGATGGAGCATTAATGCACCATATATATCTGGACCTTATCATAAGCATGCATATTTTATGCTATCTTAGCTTGCAGATCTATAAATATCAACGAAATGACATTCGATGTAATTGTGCATACCTTTTATATTGGTAAAAAACTACACACTTATTGCATTTTCTTTAAGGTTCCTTTCTTTTTCTTTGCAGACTTAAATCTAGGTCTTGACTTTGTGTGCAGATCTGTGTATTGTATTCGTAAGAAGTAAGTACCACAAGGACGTGAAAAATCTGGAAGAAGTTGAGACGAGGTACAAAGATATGTCAAGAAGAAAAGTTGAAAAGAGGTACAAAGATACAAGATAGGTTATCACAGATTCCATGCATAGTGAACATAGATTCATTATGTATATCCAATGTTTACTTTAGTTTTCACAGTTTCTGAATCGGTTTTTCATTGATTTATTGATGTATTCATTATGCTCATTCACACCTATGCATGGTCTGTTGTTTGCAGGGTTCCAAATTTTCTGGAACTGGAAACTCAAATGGAAAAAGAAGGTTGGAAATCAAGCTTACCTTAATTCAAAAATGTCCATACTCACTCCAGTAAATTGTACCTCATGCGGGAGATTGGAGGCTAAGATGTTTGGATTTATAAGTGCACTAGAGGGTTTTCATCGGTACGGGAATAATACTGTTAAAAATCATTTTACCTCTCAGTTCTTATATCGTTTGAGAAAAAGTGTAAGACTAAGTTTGGAGCAGGGGAATAGAAGAGCAGAAGATGAAAATGTGGTTTTAAAGACCAAGTTTAGTAAGTTGAATAGCCAAACAGTCTTGCGGATTAAAGGACGTGAAAAATGTTAATGACTTTGCATAGGTGGTTCTAAGGGTAAGCCTCATAATTTCTCTGTGGCTAAATGTTAATGACTTTGCATAAACATGCAAAGTGTAAGGGTAAGCCCCATTATTTCTCTGTGGATAAATGTTAATGACTTTGCATTTGCTTCTGGAAGCATGTGGGTTTCCTAACTTTTTTTCATCATTTTTATAGATGATGCGTTTACTTGCAGAGCTTGCACACTAAATGTCGGCATCAGGTTGTGTATGCAGTCTTCGGTGCATTGTGATTGTTCCTCACATGACACCTTTTTACGTCTTTAGATACACTAGCGACGTTACTTCTCATGCTTATTTAATAGTGAGTTGTAGATTCTCTTTGCCATAAATTACTGGCTATTGCATGGGTACTCATGCAGAGAGTGAAAGACGCCCCGGTGCAAGAAAAGGATCGACTATGATTCTTTTTCCTTTCACATTTTATTAACTCCAGTTCAAAACAAAATTTTCATTTATTTTGTTGCGGGAGTCCAAAAGAGAGGTCAACTATTGTGATACTTTTTACGTTATTTATTTGGAAATTTTCAATCTAAACTCCAGTTATCATGAGAACAATCAAAAGACAAAGAGGAACATGAGACAGAGCGAAAATGAGGTTGCATCAGTAGGCGGTCTACTACAAATACATCTACCATTGCAATGGCAGAAGGAGCAACTGTGAATGGCTCTCAGGTGGAGGAAAAGAAAGGTTATCATATCCACATGATTGTGACGCTTAGCCCTAAGGCTTTTGTTTATATTCGCTTATTGCTACCCGTGATCTTTATATTTAGAGCTTTGATGCAAAAGACAGAAGATGACTCTCAAAATGCAAATCCATCTCTTCGACTTCAGATTACAAAGCTTAATTTATGAAAAATTGTGTATTGAGCAACTTAGTAAGACTTCAATACACTACAAAATAATATTTGTATTACACACATAATTATGAGAACAGTTTTTGATGTTTGCTTTTGTGTGCTTCGCCTGTCACACCAAATCAAAAACGATGGTATCAAAATTTAAATGAGTAAAGACATGCCACACCAAAACATTTAGATATTTGCAAAATTCCATGCATGGTTCAAATCTCGAAGCCCCACGACACCAACTCAAAATCCTAAACATGCCGGGAGTGCGAGGTGGCCACACCAAATTATGAGATGAACCAAACCAAAAATACTGGATGGTTTTAAACAAGGCCAAAATCTAGTTTATTACTGTATTCCATTGTCACCATTTAATTGAGTCCATTATTTAGGATTGCAAGAATTTGGTTTATTACTAATTTAGATATACCACCAATAATGAAAATAATTTTATATTTAGTATTTTGTTCATGTTTTTTTGTTCTGAATTTAAAGTATCCAATTTAAATAGCATAATTTAGATATTTGGCGAGGTGGTTTTGGATGCACTATCAAGGATGTGGTACATTTAATTGAGTTATTATCTTTAGTTTGATCTTGGACGAGCGATTTTGACCATTGTCAAAGGCGATTGGGGTAAGGTATTTTCTCTGCAACGATGGTGAATCCGACTCCTCCTGATCCAGGGATTCACTCTGATAACTCTAGTTCCCCCCTAATCTCTTCTACTTCTCAATCTGCTCATAACCTAGACAACTTGAACAAACTTACTACAAATTGGAGTAGTGCAGTGAATCAATTTAAAACTTTTGTTCCTAGTTCTTCAGCTGATCTCAGCTATCGTCCACCAGAACTGATTGATGGTGATTTTGTTGCGAAAACTCGAGAACCGGTGTTATCTGACATATGGTAGAATGTGAAAAGTTGGTGGTAGGAGGATTTGTTGGTCGAAGACTATCTTTTTCTCATGGAAAATTAACAATTGAGAAAGCTTGGAATATCAAGGGACCAATGTCTATGACAGTTCATGGAAAGAAAGCTTACATTCTCAAATTCTCATTGGACGAAGACCGTGTAACTACTTTGGAACATGGTCCGGTTTTCATCTATTACTCTCATTTTTTTGTTCGAAGCTGGGAACCCTTCATTGAACAAGAGCTAGAGAACATTCATGCCATCCCAATATGGATGACAATTAGAAAGGTATCTCTCCATGTCTTCAATCCAGTTGGCCTCAGCTACATCACTTCTGTAGTTGGTAAACCTCTTCTGTTGTATGGTCCTACAGCAGCTAAAACCAGAATGTCATTTGCTCGGGTATGTATCGACATTAACCCTAAATATGTGCTTAAGAAGGAGATTACAGTAGTTTTTGATAATTGTTTCAAGTGTGATGTGGATGTTGATTATGCTTGGAAGCCGTCTCAATTTCCCAGTCGCTCGACCTTTTGTCACAATGAAGCTAGATGCCGTAAAAAGGTCAAGGAACAGGTTTTTGCTCCTCATACTCTTTTTTATGTTCCCAAAGACAAACCTCCTCCTCCTTCTCTTTCTCAAAAGTCAGATATCCAACATCAGTTTGATCAACACTTGACACAAGCTGAGAATGACAGGTTACCAGTTAACAAAAAAAGGAACAAGCTAACTGGGAGTGGCTCAAATCATGTCATTTCCCCCCTGTACCCTCCATGGTCTGAACCCGATAGAGTTTAGCATAACATTTCACCTTTAATCAATGTAACTATTGCTCATAACTTCTTCTCTGTGCTGGAAGACAGTGGTGGGTCTGAGGTGTTGGATAATATAAAAATTCTTAATGATCCATCTATGCAAGAACATCCCAATCTACCTAGAAGTATGGTCAGTATTCCATCCACTATTGACAAGGGTCCTACTCATATCTTAACTCCCATGGAAATCCAAAATTTTAGAGCGCTGCTCGGTCGAACTCGCATGCGTTGCTATCTCAAGGATATTTGTCAATGTTAGTAATCAAAACTATAAGTCTTGATTTCTAGTCTACTTATAGATGTCTCGGACTAGGACATAGATTGTGTAGTTGAGCCTTAGACTTCACGGCGTTCATCATTTGAAGATGAAGAACTACTAAGGAGAGCTTGTGGAACTTCATCAACAAAAGGTATGTGGAGACTGAAACTCATCTATCACTTGGAAAGTCTATTTCTACTGTACCTCATATATTGAGACATAAGTCGTGTTACGATATAGTTTTCAATTATACGCATTTGAGATTTCGATCTGAGTTTAACTCTCTCTTACATATTTCTCGAAATATGTGTTGGAAAGCTTTCTCTTCGACCAAGTTCATCTTATATTCTTGACGCAAGTCAAAAGATGATTATGTGAAAATTTCCGAGTAATATCTTACATGGTTTGTGTGATACAATCATTTGGTGTAGACTTGGAATGTTTCGTTATGATTATTTCAATAACTTGAAAATTGCTTTGATGCTAATAGTGTGTGAACGGCTATTTTCATCCTATAGGAAAGTTTCAATGATTGAAATAAGAGTTTAGAACACTTAACCATTATTGGATGTGACATGTTGTGTACTCTTGCACATATGTAATCAATATCCGGGAACCTAATTATGTGCACTCGTTCGCGTACTAGCGTAAGGTTCGTGTCCGAAATTTTTTGCTGGGATTGGAAGTACGCGTACCCGTTTCCGTACTGGCGAAACCCAATCTTGGTCCGGGTATTTCAAGTATGCGTACCCGTTTGCATACTTGAAGGTTAAAGTTCTACAATCGTTTGTGTACATGTAAACATTAATATAACAAGGAATGCAATCTTTGCAAACCGTGGTTATAATGTTCATGAATTGGTTCGAGTGAATCAAACCGATTTTGCTTCAATTGTTTTCTTGTATATTTCTATGAGAATATAGCAATTGAACAACTCTTTAACTAGTTTCATTTGAGTCATTTGAACTAGTTATGGTTAAGATGAACAAGGTGGATATGAGAGTGATCATATGGCTAACTTCGGTTAACTATTGTTGAGCCAACATGGTGTACACGTTTAGGTACGGTTACATAAACCTAAATGAGGATACATTTCATTTGTGTGTAGCAAGCTAAGTTCGATCTAACGATTGAAATATATTAGCTTGGTTGAATCAGGTTTTTCATCTAACGGTGAATATTGAATGCTTTGTTACCATGGTAACTTAGATTGCAAACCCTGATTTGAAAACTATATAAACGAGAACTCTAGCAACTGGGAAACCTAAATCCCACAATTCTTTGTGTTACTTGGTGCATAAGTTAGAGTCGATTCTCCTTTAACCTTAGGTTTCTCACGAGACCCTGTAGGTTAACGACTTAAAGACTTCATTGGGATTGTGAAGCCAGACCCAACTATTTTCTCTGCAGTTACGTGATGTGATCTTGATGTTTCTATCATGTTGAGTACAATTATAAAATTGGCTCGAGATTTATATCTTCGATATGCAAGATAGAAAAGTAATCACAAACACCTTCGTCTCATTATTTGTGATTCCACAATATCTTGTTTCGTTAATAGATTAAGATTATTGTAAGGTGATTGATAATACTAGGCTGTTCTTCGGGAATATAAGACCGGTTTATCAATTGGTTCCTGTTCACCTTGATTTATCAAAAGACATAACAAAACTCATAGGTATTTCTATGGGAGACAAATTTATATATTTCAATAGACTTTTCTGTGTGAGACAGATTTATTTATCAAGTCTCCGACTTTGGGTCGTAGCAACTCTTGGTTCTGGGTGAGATCAGCTAAGGGAATCAAGTGCGTAGTATCTTGCTGGGATTAGAGACGTAAGGAACGCAATTGTACCTTGAATCTATGCGAGATTGATTAGGGTTCAACTACAATCCAGTCCGAAGTTCATTGGTAGTAGGCTAGTTCTGTAGAGGCTTAATACAGTGTGGTGTTCAAACCTAGACTAGGTCCCGGGGTTTTTCTGCATTTGCGGTTTTCCTCGTTAACAAAATTCTGGTGTCTGTGTTATTTCTTTTCCGCATTATATTTTTATATAATTGAAATATCACAGGTTGTGCGTTGTATCGATCAATTAGGAAATCCAACCTTTTTGTTGTTGATTGAAATTGATTGATCCTTGAACATTGGTCTTTGGTACCGTTCAAGTTACTTCTCTTATATTCAATCGGGATCGCAGATTTCCATATACTGATTGCAGATTGAATTAAGAGTTAGAGATATAAATTCTTGTATATACTTTTTTCTAGATTGAGTCTGACTGTCTAATTGATTCTCTAGAAAGTATATTGGAGTAAGTACTCTCAGATTTCCAAATAAATTGTTGGGTGTGGTTGTTGTACCCCCGCATTTTCAATTGGTATCAGAGAGGGCAAACACATTAAATACCTTATAAGTATGTGCTTGTATCAATATGATATGGACAGATGTGCTATCTCTGATAAACGCATCGCCAGAAATAAAAGTCATGTTTCTATAAAATCTATTAAAGAGAAAGATTTTTCAATCTCGAATATAGACGAACCCAGTGTTCCATGAAACACACTTACATTGACAAGTGTTTCACCGATTACCTTACTGACGAGTCTGACTCTGAAGTTGAAAGGAATGCAGTCAAAGAGAGTGCAGTGATTCTAAAACTTGTTAGAATCTAGGATGATAATGTCAATTAGTTGAAGCACAAAGTCAATGTTCTTGTTGGTACGGTAAATGAGAGTAACTTTCTTCTAAAAGTCCTTCGTGAGGAAAACGCCTCTGTCTGTCCTTCACAGACCTTACATGAGGAAAAACTCAAAGAAGATGCTTTGGAAACTGAACTTCTTTTGAGTAAACTCTCTATCCAGGAATGTTCCAAAGAGTTCACTGTACCAACAGCTTCTGATTTAACTGAAAAAAAATTCAGGTTCAGAAGCAAAATCGAAATCCCTTCCTGTTGAAAAAGTTGTGCATGTGTCTTCCTCTAATCAAGGAATGTCCACATCACATGAAAGGAAGAATTCTCCCAACGATGTTGTTAAGACTGTTCTGTCTAATCACTCAGAGCTTGGTGAATAAAAGAGGAATTGTAGGTTGAATGACAATTTTATTATTCATCTTCAACACACCTTAGATTTAATTCTCAAAGGTGTAACTGACATTCATATGTCTAAACCAATTGGTTTTAGTACTCACCCTGTGTACCCTACCAGGAAAGTCAGTTCAATGTGGTCCTCAAATATTCAAATGCGAAACAGTCTTCCTAAACCATTTCTTCGAAGAAGAACTCACGGATATTCTTCAATTAAGAAGGGAGATTATGTTGTTCATGATGTGAAAAAGGTACCAGAATAAGGAAGCAATGAAGAGATGGAAGCCAACCTAAAAAGGATAATTGAAGGATATAAAGATATCATCAACATGCTGTCAATTCCCTATGGTAAAAATTCTTCAGGTAAGAATTAACATTATACGTCATATTTTGATGATAGTAAATTTTATGATAACTTTTCACATCATAGCGGTTTTCCTCCAAAGATCCGGAAAAAGAGGTTTAACCAGAAACAACGTTCATTTAATGAGATCAAGGCTCATACTTGTGCTAGTTAATCACAAGGTTGAAATCTCACTCACAAAAATCCTGGTTGAGTGAGATATGATCAGGTATACTTGTTGGCAAAAGTGTTATCTGATTCTCCACAGCTACTTTCTTATCGTTCATAGCCGGTTTATCACTTACAAAATTTTTTGCACGAGTATTTGTTTGTTCTATTTTGTTGTTAATTTCTCCAAAAAAAGGGTGTCAAATTTCTATGCTCTAAATTTTTCTCTTGTGAGAACAAATTTATCTGAGAGCCGAGTTTTTGTGAATTTACTCAATGAGCAAATATGTGCTAAACTTGTTTTTGCAATTTATTGTTTTTGGTATTTTCACCAATGAGGGTAAGTCTATGTACGTGCGTGTACCTACTTTATATGGCACGGATCAAACTTGGATACCCTGAATTCTGTTTCTTGTAAAACCTTATAAATACCGAACCTGTTATGAGAGTACGCATACTCTAGTTTTGCTTTTTAAGGATAGGTCTCCTCCAAGTTCTTGGGATTTTCCAGCCGATTCAATTGATGATTCTGTTTATTCGGAGTTTGTTTTAAAGAAGAAAAGAACCCTTGTTAAAGCTGACTAACTAGAATCCTGTGCCTCATGCTATTATGTATTTTCTCATCAAGATCGAGAAAATGCTGAGATGGTCTCTGCTGAAGTGGTTCATGGTTTTCTCACTGATCTTTGGAAGACTCAACTTAAGCTTAAGAACTCTGTAAAGGATCTTAACATGCTGCTAACTGAGTTGAAAAATGTTAACTCTGACTTTGTTCTCATGAAGTCACATGTAAAGGATCTTCTCAATGAGGATATCTTCTCCGAAGATGCAGTTGATAGCGTCAGTCACAAGCCTGAAAGTCCTGGATCACCTAAAGCTTCTGAACTCTAATTTTTGGCTTGTGTTTGTTCTTTGTCTTTAGAGTTGTTTTTTGATTTTTTCTAGGAAACTTCTTATGAGAATTTTATTCTTGTGTTTTTTATGATAACTTTTCACATTGTAACGGTTCTCCTCCAAAGATCAGGAAAAAGAGGTTTAACCAGACATTTAATGAGCTCAAGGCTCATACTTGTGCTAGTTAATCACAAGGTTGAAATCTCACTCACAAAAATCTTGGTTGAGTGAGATATGATCAGGTATACTTGTTGGCAAAAGTGTTATATGATTGTCCATCTACTTTCTTATCGTTCTTAACCGGTTTATCACTTACAAAAATTTTTGCACGAGTATTTGTTTGTTCTATTTTGTTGTTAATTTCTAAAAAAAAGGGTGTCAAAAATTGCTATGCTCTAAATTATTCTCTTGTGAGAACAAATTTATCTGAGAGCCGAGTTTTTGTGAATTTACTCACCGAGCAAATATTTGCTAAACTTGTTTTTGTAATTTTTGTTTTTGGTATTTTCACCAATGAGGGTAAGTCTATGTACGTGCGTGTACCTACTTTATATGACACGGATCAAATTTGGATACCCTGAATTTTGTTTCTTGTGAAACCTTATAAATACCAAACCTGTTATGAGAGTACGCATACTCTAGTTTTTCTTTTTAAGGATAGGTCTCCTCCAAGTTCTTGGGATTTGCCAGCCGATTCAATTGATGATTCTGTTTATTCGGAGTTTGTTTTAAAGAAGAAAAGAACCCTTGTTAAAGCTGACGAACTCGAATCCCGTGCCTCATGCTATTATGCATTTTCTCATCAAGATCGAGAACATGCTGAGATGGTCTTTGCTGAAGTGGTTCATGGTTTTCTCACTGATCTTTGGAAGACTCAACTTAAGCTTGAGAACTCTATAAAGGATCTTAACATGATGCGAACTGAGTTGAAAAAGTTTAACTCTGACTTTGTTCTCATGAAGTCACATGTTAAGGATCTTCTCAATGAGGATATCTTCTCCGAAGATGCAGTTGATAGCGTCAGTCACAAGCCTGAAAGTCCTGGATCACCTAAAGCTTTTGAACTCTGATTTTTGGCTTGTGTTTGTTCTTTGTCTTTAGAGTTGTTTTTTGATTTTGTCTAGGAAACTTCTTATGAGAATTTTATTCTTGTGTTTTTTAAGAAGGATAGCTAGGGTTTGGAATAGCCATTATTGTGAGTACACATAGCTATATGTCCAACGTTTTCATCTTCAATGTTTTTAGATTTATTTATTTAAATTCTAAGTTTTTTTTGGAAGATGATTTTTGTAGTATTAATCTTTATGGTTTCATATATTGCAAATTGTTATGGGATATGTTGTTTACCTCCGTGAACCTTGAGTTTCCCATACTTGTTCAGAAGTTATCACTATTGTGTCGGTATGAAAGTATTGATAAAAGATAGAATGAACTTTTGAATACAAAAGTTAAGCCTTTTATGTCATTACTTTGATGGAAGAAATGATGAACTTTTTTTTACAAAGATAAGTCTATTATATGTCATTGTGCAAATAGTGATGAAAAATAGAATGAATCTTTGATTATTCCGCAGTATTGGTCCTTCCCTGATCCACATCTTTGTGCATATACTGTGTTGATCAATAAGTTCTCTTATGTTGAGCATGGCAAATTGAATTGATCATTTTTATGGCTGATTCAATTGTGATTTTTTGATACAAATTCATGTTCTCATGTTATTTGATTATGTCCAAATAAATCCTTCTTTCTCGTAAAAGTAAGGTCGCTCTTGTTGTTCTTTCGGGAATGACATTTTATGGGGGAGAGTTCTTTTTGAACTTGTGCTTAATTTCCAAATATTTGTGGGGAGTGCGGCTGTGGAAGATTATAGGGGTTGCCTTGTATCTTTATAAAATCCTTGATGAATGCATTTAGCTTTGGGTATATGATTGCATCTAAATAAGTTGGTATGTTATTCTCTTTTGATCATGAAATATCTCTATGAAAATTTCATGAGGATCCCACTAGTTTTCGTACCTTTGCCAATTTATATTGAAAAAAATGAGGAGAATTAATGTGTAGTTTCATACTACAAATACATATGGTTTACAGATCATTATGTCAGGGGGAGTGGTTTTCATGTCGAGATGAAGTATTGACTCAGGGGAGTAATACATATCACCATAGTATTATTGTCAAAGTTGTGATACAATTGAACTTTGATGTTGTGTAATGATACTATGACACTGTATAACAATGAGTGAGAGCATTTTTGTTCTCATTGTTATCGCTACGGATCTTCAACAACTATGATACTGAGTTTAACACGTTTAGAATCATGGAGTACTTTTAAGTGACGAAGATTTCAAGTCGTGTTGAAGATGCCAATGAGATCAAGTATTTGGATGAGAAGCTACAAAGTTTTATTTATTTTGTAATCCATATGTATTGATAGTTTTGTCATTAAAATTGACAAAGGGGGAGATTGTTAGAACACTGCTCGGTCGAACTCGCATGCGTTGTTATCTCAAGCATGTTTGTCAATGTTAGTGATCAAAACTACAAGTCTTGATTTCTAGTCTACTTATAGATGTCTCGGACTAGGACATAGATTGTGTAGTTGAGCCTTAAACTTCATGGTGTTCATCATTTGAAGACGAAGAACTACTAAGGAGAGATTGTGAAACTTCATCAACAAAGGGTATGTGAAGACTGAAACTCATCTATCACTTGGAAAGTCTATTTCTACTTTATCTCCTATATTGAGACATAAGTCGTGTTACGATATAGTTTTCTATTATACATATTTGAGATTTCAAGTTGAGTTTAACTCGCTTACATATTTCTCGAAATATGTGTTAGCAAGCTTTCGCTTCGACCAATTTCATCTTATATTCTTGACGCAAGTCAAAAGATGATCATGTGAAAATTGCCGAGTAACATCTTACATGGTTTGTGTGATACAATCATTTGGTGTAGACTTTGAATGTTTCGTTATGATTATTTCAATAACTTGAAAATTGCTTTGATGCTAATAGTGTGTGAAAACGGCTATTGTCATCCTCTAAGAAAGGTTTCAATGATTTAAATAAGAGTTTAATACACTTAACCATTATTGGATATGACATATTGTGTACTCTGTATGTAATCCATATCCTGGAACCATAGTATGTGTACCCGTACGCGTACCTGTTGGCTTGTGAAATCCGGGAACCTAAGTATGCGCACCCGTTTGCGTACTGGCGTAAGGTTCATGTCCGAATATTTCTGTTTTGATTGGAAGTACGCGTACCCGTTTGCGTACTGGCGAAACCCAATCTTGGTCTGGGTATTTCAAGTATGCGTACACGTTTGCATACTTGAAGGTTAAAGTTCTAAAATCGGTTGTGTACATGAACTTAAATATTTATATTTAAGGAATGCAATCTTTGCAAACCATGGATATAATGTTCATGATTTGATTCGAGTGAATCAAAATTGTGTTCTTGTATACTTCTATGGGAATATAACAATTGAACAACTCTTTAACTAGTTTCATTTGAATCATTTGAACTAGTTGTGGTTAAGATGAACAAGGTTGATATGAGAGTGAAAATATGGCTAACCTCGGTTAACTATTGTTGAGCCAACATGGTGTACACGTTTAGGTACGGTTACATAAACCTAAATGAGGGTACATTTTATTTGTTCGTAATAAGATAAGTTCGATCTAACAGTTGAAAGATATTAACTTGGTTGAATCAGGTTTTTGATCATCTAACGATGAATATTGAATGCTTTTTTACCAAGGTGACTTAGATTGCAAACCCTGATTTCAAAACAATATAAAGGAGAACTCTAACAACTGGGAAACCTAATCCCCACACTTCTGTGTGTTACTAGTTGCATAAGCTAGAATTGATTCTCCTATAATTTAAGCTTAGGTTTCTCACGAGACCTTGTAGGTTAACGACGTAAAGACTTCATTAGGATTGTGAAGCCATATCCAACTATTTTTTCTGTAGTTGCCTGATCTGATCTTGCTGATTCTATCATGTTGAATATAACTGTAAAATTGGCTCCAGATTTATATCTCCGATAGGCAAGATAGAAAAGTAATCATAAACACCTTCGTCTCATTGTTTGTGATTCCACAATATCTTGTTTCGTTAATATATTAAGATTACTGTGAGGTGATTGATAATACTAGGCTGTTCTTCGGGAATATAAGATTGGTTTATCAATTGGTTCTTGTTCACCTTGATTTATCAAAAGACGGAACAAAACTCATAGGTATTTCTGTGGGAGACAGATTTATCTATTAATTTCAATAGACTTTTCCGTGTGAGACAGATTTGTTTATCAAGTCTTCGACTTTGGGTCGTAGCAACTCTTGGTTGTGGGTGAGATCAGCTAAGGGAATCAAGTGTGTAGTATTATGCTGGGATCAGAGACGTAAGGAACGCAATTGTACCTTGAATCAGTGTGATATTGATTATGGTTCAACTACAGTCCAGTCCGAAGTTCATTGGTAGTAGGCTAGTGTCTGTAGCGGATTAATACAGTATGGTGTTCAAAGATGGACTAGGTCCCGGGGGTTTTCTGCATTTGCGGTTTCCCTCGTTAACAAATTTCTTGTGTCTGTGTTATTTCTTTTCCGCATTATATTTTGTTATATAATTGAAATATCACAGGTTGTGCGTTGTATCGATAAATTAGTAAATCTAACCTTTGTTTGTTGATTGAAATTGATTGATCCTTGAACATTGGTCTTTGGTACCGTTCAAGTTACTTCTCTTGTATTCAATCGGTCTCGTAAATTTCTATTTGATGATTGCAGACTGAATTAAGAGTTAGAGATATAAACTCTTGTATATACTTTTCTCTAGATTGAGTCTAACTGTCTAAATGATTCTCTAGAAAGTAAATTGGAGTAAGTCCTCTCAGATTGCAAAACGAATTGTTGGGTGTGGTTGTTGTACCCACGCATTTTCACAAAAGCTTCTGCTACAAAGTATAATGGTATGCATTTGGGAATAAAGGATTCCGACCTCAAAGAGGCAGGTCGGATTAGACAAGATCCTAATATGCTTGTTAACAATGAATAACATTGGATGCTGGAACACAAGGGGGCTTAATGACCCTCTCAAACAGGTGGAGATAAGGAATTTCATTAGAAGTAATAGTTTAAGAATTTATGGCTTAGTTGAAACTAAAGTGCAAGTTAACAACAAAAATAGAATAAGGAATAACATTATGCTTGGTTGGTCCTATTTGGACAACTATAATAATCATGATCTAGGAAGAATCTGGTTAATATGGGATCTCACTATTGTGAGAGCTGACATTCTTTCTTGCTCTGATCAATCCATTTTTGGGATGGTTTCTATCATGAATGGACCTTGGTTTGTCTTAACTATTGTGGATGGCCATAATGTTGAGGACCAAAGAGAAGATCTATGGGCTAATATTTGAATAGCTTTGCAATCAACAACAACTGACCTTGGTGTGTGTTTAGGGACTTCAATGCATATTTGTATGCTCACGAGAAGGAAGGAGGATCTCCTGTTTCTGCTGCTTTAATGGCTATTATTCAAGCTTGTGTCCAAGACTCCTATTTTTTTGATTGCTCCTTTATTGCATGTTTACTTACTTGGTCATACAAATATGAGGACCTTTATTGCATGTTTCCTTGATTGCTCATAAATCTGACATGGCTCGAATGTTTCCCAGACTCCATTACTGAATTCCTCACTAGTGGTATTTCAGACCACTCTATCATGGTACTTAGTATTTTTGCTGACAAAGGGAATGACCCAAGAGATTTTCGATATTATAACACTTGGTATGAAGAAGCTGACTTCATGGAGATTATTGAAGATGCTTGGAATATTCCTGTGCAATGTACTCCCTTATACATATTTGTCACCAAACTTAAGAATGTTAATGCTCATATATTATTGCTTGGAGAAAAAGAAAGCTGAAGCTAAGGTGCATGGTTTCAGATAAAAAATCCTTACAAGATAATCCTTTATGCCATATCTCCATTTGTTCTGAATAGAAAACTGTTATAGATTATGCTAAGAAGGATGAACATGAAAATTCTATGAAGAAGCAGCAATCTAGAGTGAAATGGCTAAAGCTTGGTGACAACAAAACTTCCTTCTTCGATAAGTCTATCATTGAGAGAAGAGCTAGAAATAGAATCCTAGTCCTCTATGATGCAGATGGCAACAAACTAACTTCTGATGAAGACATTGCTAAGGAGTGTGTCAACTATTATTCTCATCTGTTTGGCAAGCATTCTTTCACTCCAATTGATCAAAATTCTTGGGACCAAATCAATGTCCCACACACTGTGTCTGAGAATGATACTAATGGGCTTGTGCAACCTATCACCAATGATGAAATTGTGTTTGCATTTTCTACTATAGACTCTGATAAGCCACCTGGGCGAGATGAATCCTCTTCCCAATTCTTTAAGTGTTGTTGGAGAATCATAGGTGCTGACTTCATCAAGGGTGTTAAAAGTTGCTTCTCAAGTGCCAAACTCCTTGGTGAGGCAAATGCCACCCTTGTCTCTCTCATCCCAAATTTTTTTTTACTTCTTCATCTTTGAATGACTTCAGACATATATCTTGCTGCAATGTCATGTACAAGTGCATCACCAAAATTTTAACTGTTAGGCTAAAACATATTATCAAGAAGGTAGTCAGTCCTTGTCAGTCAACATTCATTTCCGGGAGGTCTGTACAAGATAATAAAATGATTTCCCATGATCTGCTGAGGAACTATCACAGGGACAGTGGATCTCCTAGGTGTGTATTGAAAATTGATCCGAGAAAGGCTTATGACTGCATCATATGGGATGCACTCTTCATGAATTTGAATAAATTCAAGATTCCTAAGAAGTTCATAGACTGGATTAGTAAGTGCATCACTTCTTCAAAGTTCTTCTTTATGGTGAATGGTTCTGCGCATGGATACATTGCATGGAAAAGAGGAATCAGACAAGGATGCCCTCTTTCTCCCTATCTTTTTGTTATTATCATTGAAGTTTTAACTCTATTGTCCTCAATCAAGTGGAGTTAGGCCTCTTTACTCTCCATCCCAAATACAAGGATCCATTGTCACACACTTTTGCTTTGCTGATGACCTGCTGGTATTCATGAATGGTGATGCGCAATCTGCCACTTCCTTGGCCACAACTCTAAATATATTTTCATCCAAAACAGGGCTTGTTTTCAACAACAGTAAAAGCAACATCTTCATGTCTTCTCTGGATAGTGTCAGTGCTTATGGTATCAAAATTGTTCTTGGGTTTCAGGTGGGATCTCTCTCTGTTATGTACCTTAGCCTTCATATCCTCTCCACTAGATTGTCTCACAATGATTGTCTTCCCATATAGATCATTTTCTTTCTAGAATTAAATCTTAGAAAGCTAGAGTCTTACCCTATGCAGGTATGGTGTTTCTCATAAAGGCTATTATCAACAACATGCTTGTTTTTTGGACTTCCTTTTTTGTTCTCCCAAAGAAGACTATAAACTTCTTCAATACCATCTTCAGGAACTTCTTATGGGATGGTATTGACCTTATCTACAAGGAAACTGCTGTCAACTGAACTATCATTTGTCATCCCTCCAAAGAAGGTAGCTTGGGCATCAGATGTATTGAGACAACTAAATTTGCATCCAACCTAAGACACATATGAGAAATTGTCAGTAACAAAGATGCTCTTTGGGTGCAGTGGGTTTACAAGAACCTCATCAATAACAAGGATTTTTGGTTCCTCAAAGCCCTCTTAGATTGCTCTTGGTATTGGATGAGAATTTTGGATCACAAGGAGTTTTCTAGTAAATTCATTCTCTATCTGATTGGAAATGGTGAAACCCCTAGGCTCTGGAAATACGTGTGGCTTCCTAAAGGAAATTTGATGAATCTCTCCCCCTCCTACCTGGCTTATGACTCTGCACACCAGGCTGATGCCAAGGTCAGTAGCTGTCTAGTAAATAGTCAGTGGAATCTCTCTCCAAACCTATCTAATGTCCTTGGGAATGTCTCCGAAACTATCACTAGAGTCAAGACTGACCCTCTCTTAGAAGACAAAGTAGTCCTGGACTGCTTGGGCAATCTGGTGAATACTCCCTTAAGGATACTTACAATGCTCTCAGATACAAAAATAGTATTCAAGACTAGCATGTTCTTTTACGGTTCCCTAACTGTACGCTTAGACACTGCTCTATTTTGTGTATGACTCTCCAAATAAGGCTGAATTTGTCATGCTCTTCCGGCCAAGTCCGCCGGCCATGTTCCCAGGCCATGTCCCCCGACCATGTTCCCCGGCCATATTTCTTGGCCAAGTCCTCCAGTCATGTTCCATGTACTTGTCCCCAGGAGAAGTCTCCGGCCAATCTTCCAGCAAGTCCTGCCAGTCAAAGATCGATGGTCATAGTCAAAATCAAAAAGTCAACCCTGTCAGTCAAAGTCAAGGTCGTTGGTCAAACCCGCTGATCCAAGA
The DNA here is from genome assembly GCA_023531295.1 of Papaver armeniacum. Taxonomy (NCBI): domain Eukaryota; kingdom Viridiplantae; phylum Streptophyta; class Magnoliopsida; order Ranunculales; family Papaveraceae; genus Papaver; species Papaver armeniacum. The sequence continues at coordinate 23,463 of JAJJWW010010502.1, forward strand.
CAGTTTGGCCTTATCCACTGATCGAGTGGCAAAATCCGCTAGGAAGGTTTTAGAAGTTTCTGGATTGATTGTTGACCAAGTCACTGCAGAGAAAGTTCTGGAACATTCCAGATGTCCTCCTAGCCAAGTTACTTGCAGAGAAAATTTATCTCGAAATTAGGGTTTAACCCATGCATGCATTCAACTGTATAAATAGAGGGGAATCTCAACCCTAAAGGGACACGCCCGGATACACGAAAATACTTCAACAAACCCTAAAAGGGATTAGAAAACCATTAATTGTAATCTATACATCAATAAAATATCTCTATATACGGGGATTCGTCCCGTGGATGTAAGCAAAACTTATCGAACCACGTAAAATTCGTGTTTCTCGTCTTTATGCTTGTTTCATATTATTAACCATGTTTTCATCAATATCATCAGATTAATATTGTTTTGTGCTTACCTCATAAAGTATTTAACTCTACTAGTTTTTAATCCCTAGATTGTAGTGTGAATTTGTAATCCAGTAGATTATTTTAGAATTTTATTTTGTAAATTGACTCTATATTATATTTTAAGACTTGCTAGTAGTAATTATATATCTGGGAGTACTCAAGTCCAAACCTGTCTTATTCTCTTTGTTCTCCAGCTGATTGGCAGTTTGTGCCGCTGCTGCTCAATTATTTGGTTGCGAACCTCCAAAGTAACATGATTAAATAAAAGGGTAACATGGTGTTTGGAACTTTGGAGTTATTAAAGAAGCGCAAGGATGCATACAAACACAAGAGCAAGGCTGCAAGGGCATGGACTGATGGTGCCAATTACAGTGGAGGCAATAGGTGCTTTGGGTTCAGGAGAATACACCCCAACACGCTACTTCTATCGAATGATCATCAAACTCCTACTCATTTTAGGACGGAATGAGGTATAGTGAATAGGTATATTATTTATATGTCCCTACTTTTGACACCAATAAATATATCCTTATACAACAAGAAATATTAAAATTTCATTCAAATCTAACGGTTGAAAATACAACATAATCCAATGGTTAAAATTCTTAAATATTAGGTTTTACGAAGCTGTTATAAACTAGGGTTTTTCTAAACGTACATAGTTCTAATAAAATCAAGTTTTAGAAATTGCATCATATTCTGATTTGATTGAAACTTTATCACTATACGTAATACCTAATTGGGTTAAACATATTAAAATTTCATGATCTAACGGTTAAATCGTTTTTTTTTTCTTATCATCATACGTTTGTGGAACCTTAGAAAATGCTAAGAAAACGAAATTCTTTTGTGGAACGAAAATACCTGGTAATGCATCCATAATAAAAATTAATCTTGATCAGAACCACGCTAATATCTTTGTGAAGGAATCCATGATTGATCTCGAGTGATAAAAACTAATAGAAAAAAAATTTGCACAAAGTGGTAGAGTCGTGCTTGATAACGTGTTTTAGGAGAATTGTGGATTAAACATGGAAAGATAAGAGGAGGGAGAAGAACAATATTATTGGGAGAGTAGTATAGAATCATTACATAGTTTCCCTTATATACAACCCTAGGAATCTATAATAGGCCCCGCAATAGTCCCTACTTTTTTTTTCATTTAATATTTTATTTCATATAATATTTTTCTTTATTTCAAAATGGAATAAATTTCTTCCTCTACCACTTCACCACCACCACTAGCACCACCACCACCACCACCAACATTCAACTACCATTCCACCACCACCGTTCAACAACCACCACCTACCAACCGTCACCACCACTAATATTCCACCACCACTCCTTCGCCACCACTATTCAACCACCAACAGTCCTCCACCACCACTAATCCGTCGCCGCCACCACTACTAGTCCGCCGCCGCCACCACCACCACTAGTTCAAATATTTTTGTATCAACAACATTAGTTGATCCAAATAAAAATAGGACCAATAGTAGAGTTGATCCAATTTAGAGGATCAACAATGGTAGTTGATAAAAAAAAAAAGGATCAATAGTAGAAGTTGATCCATGTAAATGGAGTCAACTTGCCGTGACTCGAACACGCATCATCTGAGATGGAGTCAGTCATGCTACCATTGCACCACAAGCTCAACATTGGAAGAAATTTACATGATATAAACTACAAGCATGATTTAAACTAGCATGATTATACTTATCCAAAGGAAATATTGTCAACAATAGGAACTGAAAGGATCAACAACAGTAGTTGATCCCATAAAAAACTGGGTCAACAACAAGAGTTGATCCAATAAATGGGATCAACAACATTAGTTGATCTAATAAAAAAATGGGTCAACAACAAGAGTTGATCCCATAAATGGATCAACAACAATAGTTGATCCAATAAAAAAATGGGTCAACAACCAGAGTTGATCCCATAAATGGATCCGAAATTGATCCCATAAAAACCGAAGTCCAAAAATATACATAAACAAAAATGGTAATGCTTGATCATTTCAAAATGTTGGAAAACAACAAAATGAGATCCCATAAAAAAATTAGTTATACCTCGCATGTTGGAAGCAGACATTGACGAAGGAAATGCAATCTCCTCCTCCCCAATTCTAAAGACATAGATACATATATTTGCTAAAGAAAAGGTAGTACTACAAACACACCTTGAGGATTCAAGTTTTATTACACTCAGAAAATATCATATCTAAAATTTGCGGTGCATTTCCAGGGATCCCATTAAACCGCAACGACAATTAAGTTCAAAACTATTAAGATTGATGACTTCTCTAACCAAGGAAAAGTTGAGCCTAATTGTGCTCTTAAGCTCTAATTAGAACCAGTGTACACTATTAAAATGTAACTTATTATGATTACCTAAACTCAATAATCATCTACTGTCCATGATTCAAGCTACTGAGATACTCATTCACCTGTTATTTTTTTCTTTAGGAAATGCAAAATCTATTAGGAACGGTACTATAGTAATCCTTACAAGTTCTCTTAGCTCATCAGTATCTTCTCTACTTTAACAAAACACCTCTTCCTACACCACCACGATCTCCACTGCTATCTCCTTTGTTATACCCACCACCTCCCCCCACCACCAGTGCTATCAATATTAATATACCCAATAATTTACCAATGGTTTTCTAAAATAATCTGATTTCCATCTAAAATCACCAATTGGGAAAATCTATCACAAAATTAATTTCATCACAGTAGATCAAGGGCTTGTCTTCACACAAAATTTGGTATCGTTTGACCAACAAATTGAAGTTTCACCACCACTACTGACACCTGAGTCACTGCTAATCTGTGTTTGTGACCCATTTTATTTTAAATTTCGACAAGAGATTGCATAAAAATACAAATTAAAAAAAAAAATCATTACAGATTTGAATGCGATTTGATAAAATTAGATTACAACTTACTTCTTTGAATTGAAAATGGCGGCGTTGGTAGAGGTGGTGGTAATGGCTAACACGAGAGAGAAGAGAGAGGCGGTGGTGGCGCGGAGGTGGTGGTTGAAGGATGACAAATATAGTTGATGATGGAATTTGTAGAAACGGTGGACTAGGAGATGGTGCTGGAGATAGTAATGGATTTGGTGCAGGTGGCGGAGCTGGTGAAGTTGTTGACGGTGGTGCAGACGCGGTGGTCGTGGTGGACTAATTTGAAGATTTAGCTTTTGTCTCTCGAACTTTTGTTTGGCATTGAAATTTTCAGATGTAATAATATAGTCAATGGATTATTTTCTAGAAAATTAGGGATATAATTATTGATGGATAAGGATATTTGTGAAGCCCATCAAAAGAAGGGACAATAATTCAATTTCCACTAGTGAATATTGTTATCCGCCTCAGGGAACTGTATAAAGTACTAGAGTAAGTTCTAAAAAAAAAAATGGAATGAGGCCCAAATGTATGTATTATATATGAAGCCCAAATTCTAGGCCTTGTCATTTTAAGATTTTAAAAACATTCACATGTTATTTCACTAACAAAATTAAGACTAAGCAAACCCCTAACGTTAATCTCCTCGTATATCGTTTAATGTTGGTGAAAAATTAGTTACCTGGTGTTAATGGGAAATACAATGGTGTTGAATGAGTCTGCAAACTATTACGACCAATTTCGACACACTGCAAGTCCTTAGCTATAATGCGACTCCTTCGGTTGTTAATATTTTTCTTTTTATCCTCGACAAAGAGTAACCAGATCTCTTTCATTCTTCTTTCATCTTTTTAGTTTTCTTCGATATCTTGAAAATTATTTTCTTCGCGTTTAAAACCTGCACAATTTTTCAATCATACATCATAAAATTTTACTCCATCTATTTTTTCCTATCTTCTAAAGTTAATAGAGATAAGTTCTAAAGTTAATGAGGAGGGATCCCCTCACACCTTTATTATCACACTATCTCACACGTTGGGCGTCATTTTTGCGAATAAAAACCAAACCGTAACGGATTTGAAGCTAATATTTTGGGGATATGTTCCTCTTACCAAGTTCAACATACCTACAAAAAATGAGCGTATTCCGAAACATATAACACCACCATCTATTACTTTGAAAATGAGCCGTTGAAAATCAACGAATTTCTGGCCGTCGAAATTAAGACCGGTAGATTGTGAGGTTTTATATTTCGGAATGTGCTCATTTTTGGTAGGCATGTAGAACTTGGTAAGAGGAACATATCCCCAAAATATTAGCTTCAACGGTTCTCTATAGTTTCATATAAAGGACGATCCAGATTGATTCAAAGTATCCATATGATTTAGTTGTATAATAGACATATGTGTTTTTACTATTTGATGAATACTTACATTTAAGCTGTACAAATGATGGCCGAGATTGATTCTATATTTAATAAAGAAATTAAGTTTGGTACGTTGATCAATTTTGGTTTTTTTTATATTGGTTTCCTCACCTCTTTGTAATAATCTCTCCGCAACTGTTATACCATTTTGTCAAGCAGTAATGTTGATGCCTATTTTGCTTAACTCATTCTTCTTATTAGTTAGGAATCCAAAAGAGGGTAATACCTTGATCTCTTTTAAATAGTCAATTTTTTTTCCATAACATTTAATTTGTAAAATGTTCTTATTTGATGAATGGTAATTTTCGTTTCAGGTTGTGGTTTCCTTTGCGTAGGTGAAAATGGTGTGTATCTTCGATTCCCTTCCAATTTCAGATTTAGGATTTCTATGGTTTTTTTTGTTTCAAGTAAGGGATTTGTTTCGTTTGATTGTATCAAATAACCATCCTACTCTATTTTTGATTTTTACATGATTTAATTATTACTTAAACTTGGGATTTAATTGAGAGTTTTGTGCATATAAGTTTTAAATGAACAAACTCAAAGATTTTTAAAGAGTTTTGTGCATAGAAGTTTGGTTTCGCTCGGCGTTGATGCAAATCAAGATATTTATGTATTATTACTTGGTAGATGTAGTTTGACTCGGGTTTAATTAGATCGTTCTTTACTAGCATAACTTGAAGTGACTGTCTTAGCTAATTAATTTTGTTCTTGGCTAATAGTTCATATGGATGATGGTAATAAAATCAGTTATTTGTTATGGATATAGATACAAAAATCTGTGAGAAGATCATTACATGCTTTGGGAGAATCAAGATCAGGTTGGTCCATATGCATTCCCATTCTTAGAAGGTAAGTTGCATTAAGAAATAGTGATTCTTGATTTCTGTTAAGAAATGATTTTTAAAACCCATGTAAACATCTGCTTATCACATCATGTTGAGCAAGATTTTGTTATTAATCAGAAAAATGAAAGAAATTGGATGATTATATCTTGATATGTAAAGAGAAAACATTAAGAATGTATCTGGAATTTTTGCAGTCCGCTTTTCTTTAGCGAGACAATATCTCCTAATAGTTTTAGTCTATAATAATGTTAAATTATTATATTTCCAGCTCAAAATGAAGTTACAGTACTGTACTTAAGGTTATATTACAAAATATGAGATAACCGTTAATATGTTGAAAGCATAGAAATGGCTCCAATTAAAAATGCGGATGGGTACAAGTGGAGGTTCATTTGACAAGGATGCACCACCACCCCGATAACCTTTCACATTTGGGAAATCAAGAATTTGAAACCAAAGCAGGCTTGCCTTGAAAATATCGTTGACATGAGTTGTGAGAATTATGGAAATGAAAATATTATTTTATCACCCAAATTGAATAAAACATTATTATTAATGGGTTTTTGTTTTCCTCCTTTAGATTTTTCAAGTTTATTCCTTCCCCACATAATTAGTACATCACATTTACTCATCTGATAGTTTGTGTATTTCTATTATGGTTTGTGTCTTTCAAAAAAAATTAAAAAAAAATCTGCACAATAAAGAAAAACTCAATGACCTGAAGCAACCACGAACATAAAACTAGTGAATCAAATTTAGATGATTTCTAACATCAAGCAACCAACAATGCAAATAAAACCCTCATTTGACCATTTTAAAACTATTTGATTCAAAGCCCATGTTGACAATCAAAGCTATAATAAAATACTATATTTGTTTCAAAACTGAAACATATATATACACTCATAAAACCATTTTAGAAGTATAAAACAAAATTTATATAGGATAAAATATCCTTTATGATATTTACCCTTATTTCGAACAAGTGCAAAATGTTGAATCTAATCTAACATTCTCAAAACCTCATAAGTCTATATATATATATATAGACATAAAATATATATTTAATGCATGTTTACTTTATCGGATATGATATTTATTAGTGAAAATAATGTGAACCCCCAAATTAAATTTGGGAACAAAATATTTGAATGTACAAAAACCCCTCAACTTTCATGACTCTTACAGTCAATTTAAACGGTTCCAAAGTAGTATCAACCCTCTAATATCATGATGAGTTACAGTAAAACATCTATAAATGATAGGTTTCGGACTATCCTAATCCTATTATTTTAAAGAGATATTATATAATCGATAATTTAATAATTTATTATTTTATAGATATATTTAATTTGAAGAATAATACCTGAATCATTGTGGTTTGATACAAAATACCTAGGATGTGCAACCATTGACTAATTTGATAGAAATTTATAAATAACAAAACATTGAAAATTTTAGAAACATTAATATTACACTACATATAAAATGTATTCTCAAAACCTTAACCTTATATATTTAATATTTAACATATAATTTACATATAAAATTAGATGTATTAAAATTACTTTTTATTTTTCTACTAGAATTATTTTTTAGATAATGTTTGGGACCTGTTAATGTTCAAGGGATATTTTTGGAATGTATCATATTATAATGTTATCGAATTTATCATTTTAGCACTAAGATACCGAATCGGGACCAGGAAATCCTATTACTTTAGAGAGATTATTATATTATCGATTATAATATTAATTTTTTTTACTGTATTATTGAATTAAAAATAAAACCATATTTCAATAATAATTAATTGAGATAAAATATAAAAGCACACATTAAATTAGAAGGTTAAGGAGTGAATAAAGAAATAATATAAATATTAACCATACTTTAATTTTCTAGATACTGCTTCTAGAAGTGTACCCTTGTTCTAGAACCCACAATTGGGGGATATCAAAACTAACTGGGGGATATGAATTACTTCCCCCTACCAAAGGTGTCTGCTAAGGGGTGTTTTTTGGGGCGAAAATACTAAAACACCCTTCCTCAAAATAAAAATTAAAAAACTTAAAATCAAAAAACAAAAACATATCCCCCATTTCCATCTCTACTTCTTATTAATCTCTTTTAGGGTTAAAGCTTTGAAACCTAAATGTTCCCCATTCCCTTTCAAATTCTAAATTTTCCCCACTCCCTTTCAAATTCTCTTCTCCTTCTCCGTCGTCACCTCACTTTGAAAACAATTTATTTTTTTTCACATTCGGAAGTGATGAAGACCACGCCGGTATTGATGAAGACCACGCCGAAAGTGATGAAGACCACGCGGCCGGAAGTGATGAAGACCATGCTGGAAGTGATGAAGACCATGCCGGAAGTGATGAATACAACGCCGGAAGTGATGAAAACCATGCCGGAAATATATTTTTTTACATCGTCGGAAGGGATGAAGACTCATGCCGGAATTGATGAATTCAATGTCGGAACTAAATGCTGGCATGCTCGATATAAATCTATCAATGCCGGTAGTCAAGTGAAAAAAAAATCAATTTTCTGGATACTTTACATCATGTGCCGGCATAGAAATTTTAGCATCATACTATGCCGGCATAGGTACCGGCATGCTTGAGAATTAACTGAATGTGCCGGCAGTGGAATGATTAAAACCAAAAAAAATAGGTTTTGAAGATCAAAACCAGAATATTTTGTTGCGAGACCCCCTCTGATAGTGGCAAACATTTATGAAAATTTCCAACAAATGCCGACATGGTTTTTTGGTTGAATACCATGCAGGCACCGAGCTTTTTCAGCTGCAAAAATTGTGGATTCAAAGAAAAAAAAAATCAAATTTTCAACCTCTTAGCAGCAATTCTCTCTTCACAATCATCTTCCATTTTCACAAAAAAATTTCAACTCAAAAATCTTTTCCCTCCTACTCTCACCTCATTCACACAAATTCAAATAAAAATACACACTAATCTATCCCCAAATACTTAAGATTTTCCTAATTATTATTAACCACTAAACCTGATTAGTGAGGGCTAGATTAGGAATTTAAAAAATAATTACATAAGGGGTGACCCAGATTTGATATATGGATCCAATTTTTGTCATGTAGCTATATCCCCCAATTAGTTTTGATATCCCCTAATTATGGGTTCTTGTTCTAGTTGTTACGTGGGTAACCTCATCAAACCAGGACTTTCACCACTTTCTGCTTAGAATTATTCGGTTTCAAATAACTGTTATTTTTGGTTTCCAGTTTCCTCCTAACATCTTCATCTTTGTTTCCATTGAAAAGTAAGAAATTGGAAGATGAAATGACTTCTTAAATCTTACATGATTTATAAGAAGACAGATCAGGGTCGGTCATGAAGTTTTTTTGTCCCAAAGCAGACCTAAACAATGTTGCCCCCTTATCTTAAAAGAACTATGATCAATAGCATAGCTGCATAGGCTGTTTACAAGATTGAATTCTATATTTTATATCCATACTGAAAGCAACATTTAGTCATCGATGATCTATCGTCTATGAATAGTGTATAAAAAGAAACACATGTATACTTTCCGATATGCATATAAATAATGGAAGGCGGGAAAATGGATAATCGGTTTTATAGTCAAACGGATGATCTTGAAGTACATGTCTATCTGATATGTTGTGCGTTCCAATCGCAGGAAGTGTACGTTTGAACGTTAGATCTTATAAGTTGGAAGTTTATCGGATAGCCAAATAAGATATCTAGGAAAATCCATATTTTTGACCTAAATCCCTGATAATAGAATATGGTGCAGTTACGGGCATCAAAGCAAACGGAATCCCCCGAAATTAATAGGAGACCCTATATAACATTCTAAAACTATGAACACAACAGTATCATAGATTATACTAAAACCCTAAAACTTATCGTTGGAGATAGAGAGATCAAATATTATTTCAAAATAGAAATTCTAGCAAGAGACTTCTCCGATCTTCGTCCCAATTACTTTCTCGATTGGCAGGTTAAATATGACAGAAATAAACTCTTATTTTGTTGCCCCTTTAGGCTTGTTGCTCTGAAGTGGGGCTTTCCCTGCATTCCCACCAGGACCGGCCCTGGACAGATTAATGGTTATCAATGCAAATGATATTTACATGAAATTTCTATACAATTCTTGCATGAACTTTTATAATTTGGTACCTCAGTTTTTTCAAAAAATGATATAGTACTAACTTGTTGTCAAGAGTCAAAAGTACTTCGGAAATGGGCCATTGGCTATTCCAACAATTTACAACCACATAAGATACCGACTTTAATAATGATGCAACTTCAAAACACTTTGTTTTATTCACAACTCTGTTTGCTTAGAGAGTTAATTATCGCAAGTGTAACCTTGAATCTAAAATGTCAGATGCGAGGTTGCCTGGAAATGCTTACTGTTTGATTTGGCCACAATATCTCCCATCTTCAACTTACTTCAGTGTGAGGGTTGGCGAGAAAGTGTTAAGTGAGTACCAAGATTGAAGCGTGTCGGAGATGTGTTACTTTGTTTCTGTACATACTTGTACTTCTTAAATTAGGCATGTTATTTGTTAGTAAATATCTCTAGGTACTCAACTGGAAACCTGCCCATTATCTTTGTTCTCCAGGCACTTTGTTCCACTCAATAGTTTGTTTGCGGAACTCCAAAGGAACATGTGTAAATAAAGGCTTCTCTTAAATATATCCCACACATTTATTAACCATAGCCCATACAAATAAGTGCTTATGCTAACCAAACAAACCTTTATAATCATTCTACATAGCCCACAAAATTATATTATGTAATTATTATATTTAACCCAAAATAATAAGATAATCATTAAATCCCTAAATCAACATCAACAACAACAACCAAAAGAAGCTAATTATCTAATTAAATTTATGTAAGATATTTATCATAGTTAATGATTTTAAAGAAGAATCAACACCCTCAATCAATTTTTGTGTAATCATGATTGAGAAGAAAAATACAACATCTTAGAGGTTTTGTTTATGGAGTTCTAGGAGAATGGTTGTAGGAAATAAACAAAACCCTAGTATTGATGTAATCATGATTAATAAAAAATGTGTGGGCTATATTTAAGAGAAGCCTAAATAAAAAGGAACATGGTGCTATAAAGTATCATCTCGACCAATTAAACATTTGCAGATTTTGGAGTTACCAGACAAGAGCAGGGATACATAAAAAAGCATTGGATGATTATGTGTATGTATAAATTCGAAACTCGCGGACACCTAAATTCTAAAAAAATCAAAATTTACTGATATCCCTCGCTTGCTTGGCATTTTAGGACAGAATGTGTCTGTTATGCGTAAATTATAAAGCCCATGATAAGATCAGGAAAGAAAAAGCCCAAACATATGTGTGTATGAAGCCCAAAATCAAGGCCGTATCACTTGAGATTTTGAAAACATGCTTCCGTTAGACAACAACAACAAAATTAAGGATTAAGAAAATCCCTACCATTAATCTCCCGTCCTAGTTAGATAATGTTAATAGGAATTGCAAGGTGTTGTTAATAAGACCGCAAATTATTAATTTCAATTTTGAGCCATTGCTTAGCTTGCTTGCTTGCGTATAACAAATGTTTTCAAGAATCACAAAAACAAATACATCTGAGCACTTCTTAAACGGACAAAAACTCGATTATAACAACCGAGTGACACAACTACTGAAACTTAACACAAAGTTATGTGGCGGAAAGTTCTGCAAGTCCATTTTGTGCGATAAGAAAATACCACAGTTAAAGTTGTTTACATCTTCTATTTTTCCCTCAACAACTAGGGCGTATTTAATCGATATCAAGATACACGCACCAAAACTTTTTCTTTTCCTCCTTTTAGTTTTCTCTAATATCTTAAAAATCGTTTTCTTCGCCTTTAAAACTTGCATTGATTTTCAATTACACACCATAGAACCTCACCCGATCAACCTACTGCTATCATTTATTGTAAAAAGTTCGTAAAGTTAATAGACATATAGGTTCATACTAATGCCATTATGGAACACATGAAAAATATATATACATGGACGCCAAATTATTGTGATGTGAAAAGAGGTATGCAGTCTGCTATCAGAAATACTACATGACAAATATGGTTTTCGAGATTGTTTTATCGAATATGGTATTTATAGTCAAAATAATGTGAATATCCAAATCAAATATTTGAATGCAAAACAACTTGTTATATTTCCATGACAGTATTACAGGCAATTTAAGTGACTCCAAACTAGTATTGCCCATCAGATAGACGAGGTATTATCGAAATGAAAAATAAGCTAGATGAATAAATAAAGAGTATCATCAGACCAATAGAAATTTGCAAATTTTGGAGTTACTAAACAAGAGCAAGGGTACTACAGTCTATAGATTTTTCGAAAAAGTCAGTTGTAGCTAGGTTATTTTTTCTGCTTTTTCTTTTTTTCTTTTGGTAGTTTTGTTTGTTGGTTTGGGTCTCCTTAACCCAGCTGAGCGTGTTAAAACAAAATTAAAAAAAAAAAAAAGGTACTACACTCTACAGACACAAGACAACGTTTTTAGTTTCCGACTGCACAGACACAAGACAACGTTAAACGTTTTCTTTAAAGATTTTGCGTGAGTACCGAGAGTTGATACTGTGACTTATTACTCCTTGAATTTTCCGCTGACCACTGAGCCAATTGTTCTTTGGTGATAATTATACATATAAATAATGTATAATTGATTTAAACAACAAAGCATGTACATATGTGACCCAGTGAACCCGAGTTGGATCGTTTGACCCTGACCCGGTAACTTTTCCGGATTGAACCCCGGGCCGGTTTTCAGAACATTGATTTCAATTCTTCTTTGCATACATTATGCATATAGACGTAAAAGGTAGTATCATGTAAAGAGAGTCCTACTATCACATATGCTTCATGACAAATATGATCGTTGCGAATGTGATTGTTCTATCGACTATGAGATATGGTATTCTTTTATAAACGAAATATTTAAATTCAATATACAAAAACTCATCAACTTTTCATGACAATTACAGGCAATTTAGTTAGCTCCATACCGGTACGGGTCCAACGGAAAGAAAAACAAGCCACATTTCGTATTTGATTGTTTATTTTCTTTCCCAAAGGCTGGAGCTTGGGATGAAAAAGTCTTTAAACCAACCAATATGCTTTGAAAACATTGTGTAAAATGTGCAATGTAGTGTGATGTCATGTCTCATGTCTTTAGGGTGCCCTTTTATATGGGTGTATTTAGTAAAGTTGAATGAATGCATCTGGCACGTGTGCCATTCCGATGCCCTAATTATGTAATGAGTCTCTCATTCCCATTTGGTTTTGTTTTTCTCATCTCTGCCTCTTTGAGGTTTTCACTCTCAATCTTACAGTGTAGAGCCTGAAGTTGAATTTGATTCTTTGTTGTAGTGTAGATCATTATATGTAGAATACTATTTGGTTATGCTTACCAATCATGCAACTCAGAAGAGTAAATTCTATTTATTTATTTATTTTTGTCATTTTTGGGTCGACCGAGCGAAGTGAGGGAGGACCTTATATGGCCACTTTTTTGTAAAATCTAAGTCATCAATTGACACAAAACAAAAAAAATTCTCCACCACCATTAAACCTTGCTCCTCAGACCTAGTCCATTTTGGGATGGATCTGAGCAGGTTTCTTTTCCTTTCCTTGTTTTCTTAGATAGTTAGAAATCTAGGTTCGATTTCTTTAAGTTTTTGTTTCAATCTCCATTGTTTTTAGGTGATTTTTATGAGGTTCTTGTGGGTGTTTTGCCCTCTTGGTTTGTGTCTTCTCCTTTATGGGAGTCTTTATGCTCTCTCATGGAGTTTCTTGTGATCTCAATAGAGCTTTTAGGTGGAAGTTCAAGTGTGGTGATCAAGATTTAAGAATTTGGGCATATTACTCTCGAATGTTTATGAGTAGATCTCTTTTTCAAGAAGAAGAAACCCTTTCAAAATGGTTGAATTATAATTCCAAAACCATCCTCTCAATTTTATGATTGCTTGGTACTCTTGTAGGTAGTTTGTTACTTCTCTTCACAAATTACTCTTTGTTAGTACCTTTTAATTGTAATTTGATCTTTGATCTTGATGTACTTGAAATCCATGTAATCTCTATCTTATTATAAACGAAAATTTATGAGATTTATAAAAAAAAAAAAAAAAAAAAAAAAAGACCCAAAAAGATGGAGTTTCTTTTTGGTAGTGTGCACCTGAAAATTCGAAAATACCCATACCTTTTGGCTAATTATTATAACTCCTTATGTATCATATTTTTCAGGGGTATAATTGGAAAATAAATTTTAATATAACATATCTAAAAATCCGTGCCTTGGAATTTTATAAATTTTAGAACGCGCAATTGGGGGATATGGAAACTAATTGGGGGATATAACTAAATGACAAAAACCGGATCCAAATATCAAATCTGGGTCACCCCTTATGTAATTATTTTGTTAATTCCTAATCTAGCCCTCACTAATCAGGTTTAATGGTTAATAATAATTAGTAAAATCTTAAGTATTTGGGGGATAGATTAGTGTGTATTTTTATTTGAATTTGTGTGAGTGAGGTGAGAGTAGAAGGAGGGAAAAATATTTTTGAGTGGAATTTTTTTTGTGAAAATGGAAGATGATTGTGAGGAGAGAATTGCAGCTGCTGAATCTTTAGCTCAACTACACCAACAATCATATCTTCAATCTTCGGTTAATGATAACAACTCACAATTGGAATTATATGATGAACCAACACCCTTGGATCATGATTTTGGTGAGCATTAAGTGTTTTTTGAAGAACCAACCCAAGAAAGTAAACTAGTTCAACATATAAGCATCCCCAACACACAAGTAATGCTGATAAGGGTTCGAAAAATTGATTTTTTTCTTTTGAAATCGCCATGCCATTTTTTCTCTGAAAAAGCTTGGTGCCGGCATACCCGTTGTATAAATACCACGCCGGCACTAACAGAGACGGCGTGGTATTCATACAATTTTCCATGCCGGCGTAAAATATCCCCCATTTTGAAACAATTACCGGCGTGGTCTGCAACTAAACAATTCCATGCCGGCACGGAGTTAACTTTTTACCTACCACCGAATATTCCATGGAATATTCAAACCGGCATGGTTCACCCCTAACTTTACCATGCCGGTACCACAAGAAAAACATCCAGGAGTTAAAGATTTTTGAACTTAAATACCGGCGTGGTTTTTAAATTAATGAGCACGCCGGAAACTTCTTCCGGATTGGAACCTTACATATCGAGCATGCCGGCTCCAGTTTCCGGCTTTGAACCTTGTGTAACGAGCATGCCGTTATTTGCTATTCCGGCATTAATTTTTAAGAAAATACAATGCCGGCAATGTTTAAAATTAATTAGTTCATCTTTTTCAAGTGCATTTCAAAAACGCCGGAACATTATTTTGGAATGTCGGCACTTGTTTCCGGCTTTGGTTGTATTGGCGGAACTATCGTCGAGCATGCCGGAACTAGTACCCGGCATAGTAATTTAATTTTTTTTTAACTAATTCAGTTTTCTCTTCATTCATTCCTTAGATTGTGACATACATTGATCCAACAAATTACAAACCGCTTGGTCCGGATACGTCCGAATACTATAAAATGCCTCCGGTATGTTACCAAACAATACTTTTCACCTAGTTTTTAGAACTTTATGTGGGGATTGATTGTAATGAACCTTATAATATTCCATTGTTGTCCTAATGTAGGGAATAAAATCTCCAGAGGAAGCAATTGCTTGGGCAAAACAGACGGCTCTTAAGAACATGTGTGTGTTGGTGAGGAATACCCAACGTTCAGATAATCGTTTTGAGATGGTTTACGAGAGAAGTGGGCACTACGTACAAGAAGAAGGATATCCATAAGATAAAGGGTTATGTATATCCAAAGAAGACTAATAAGGTATACAAGACTCGTACGGGGAAGGATAATTGCCCCTTTAAGCTTGTATTCTATTTAAGAGACATAGAAAAGGAATGTGATTGTACGGTTTGGTTTGGCTGTCATAACCACCAGGATCTGAAAGATTTTGTTGGTCACTCCCTAGTTGCGAAGCTAAAACGTCATGAATTCGAGGATGTAAAGATAATGACCAAAGCATGTATCAAACCAAGAGTGATTCTCAGAGGCTTCAAGGAAAAGGATGATCAGAACATTTCCTCTCTAAGTACAATTTATAGCGCACAAGCAACCATTAGAAGGGTGGAATGGGAAGGGAGGACCGTTATGCAAGAATTTGAGAAGATAGTTTGGGATCACAACTACACGCATATCATTAAAAGAGGACCGGATGAGAAACCCCTTCAAATATTCATTGCACATCCTTTGCTTTCACAATTGGCTCATACATATTGTGGTGTTCTTATGATGGATTGCACCTACAAGACAAACAAATACAACATCCCGTTGTTCAACATCGTGGGGCAAACATCGGACAAGGTAACATTCACATTGGCTTGGTGTTTAATGGAAAACGAGAGGGATTACAATTATCATTGGGCATTATGACAATTGAAATTATTGTTCCCGGAAAATCAATTTCCGAGGGTCATCATAACCGATCAAGAAGACGCACTAATGAGTGTTATGTTCGACGTACCCACAAAACCTTACGAAATACCAAACCGAATACCCTAAAAATCTAACTAAATACCCTAAAAACCTAAGCAAATACCACTAAACTATCAATCTTCTTAAGAAGAATCCGTGTCCGATCCACCCAGCTGGTGGTACTCCGTGACTTTGGTTACAATATGGTTCACGTTGGCTTTAAACATGAATGCTTTTCCCTTTTCTTGCAAGTAACGCGTTTTCACGGCTTCATGCTACAAAAACAACACAAAAACTTTGTTTGTTACATAAAAATTGAAAAAGAGTAGATTGTGTCGAATTAATCATAAGGATACTTACGAGTTGTTGAGGGGACAATATATTGTGGGTAGCGTGGTCGATCCGGTGTTTCATTTTTAGATACTCAACCACCGCATTTAGGATGATGTCGTGTCGTTGCTCGATTTGTTGAGCAGTTCTTCCTTTCGGGTTACCGTAATCGTGAATAAACTTGTTAAAAATCTTCAACCACATGGAATCCCGCATGCTGTTATCTATAGTTGAAGGATGAGTTTCGGCGTACCATGCTTAGGTACTATACTAAGCTATTTATAGATGATTGTTCTAGGTTTAGGGTTTTCCTAAGTTAAGAGTCTCAAGGATATATATAAAAACACACGAGTTTTGGTCTTTTGGGTCCAAGTATTGGCTCTCTTTATATAGAGAAAAAGCTCAACGACTAGTATTTTTTAAATCACCCAAACTACCGGCATTAAAGTTAATGTGACATAGGACACCGGCACAACGTTCCGGTATGAAATACAGTTAAATGTTTATGCCGGTACAAGTGAATTTCTTCACAGAGATTATGCCAAATATGTAACCATTACCGGGATGGTTTAACAACATGGTTTAACACCGACACACCATACCGGAGTTGAATGTATAATTGCGACCATGCCGGTACTGGTGAATTTCAAAAAAAAAAACGGCTAGTTTTTTGAAAAATATGACCGTTGGTGCTTCATTTCTATATAATACACCCAATTCCTTTGGAAAAATCTAAACAACGCAACCACCAAATAAAAAAAAATCCTTCTCTCAAGAAAGCAAGCCTCAAAAAATAGATCAATCAAACACGGTTCAAGCTTCACAAGCGATGGGAGATTCATCATCAAGTTCTATTTGCAAAGTAAGTAGATTGAACATGAATAACAATATATGGTCACTTAAAATCTTCACTACTATGACACGTAACTAATATAATCTTCTTTTACATAATCATCATTGCACGTGTCAAATTTGCAACACACCGTCTCATATAGCCATGGACTGTCCTTTTATTTATTCAAAGTGTAGAAGTTGTGATGGGACACGCCGGCTTTGGATTGCAAAAACTGATGATGCTAAAAATGGAAGAATGTTTTTAAGGTGTTTGAATTACCCAAAGTGTGATGAGTTTCAATGGTTTTACAAAGATGTTGAACTAGCAGAATCAAGAGAAAACCCCAAGGGCCAATGCAAGCCTATCGATGGGTGTGATGGAGGCTATATGAAGGGAAAGGAATATGTTGAAAGAGAAGAAGAACCAATGAAGATGGTCCTTGACACCGAGATTCCAGATGATGTCTTCGAAGATATTCGCGAGAGGCTCAAAGGTTCCGCAATTATTGAAAAGGGATGGCTTACTGAATAGGAGATCATCTTAAACCAAAAGTGCTCCATTACCATGTTTTAGTATATTTTAATTGAAAGTTTGAAATCTAATTTCATAGATTATCTAGGAATGAAATAAATAGAGCTTTTGTAACCTATTTATAATCAACACCCGCATAGTATATTTATCAAAAACCAAAGCCGGAATTATGCAAAACTATGGAAGAGTAAGAAAATCAGAATTCCGGCATCGATTGAATAATTCTTTTAATGCCGGAACTACCCAAAATCTACACAAACACATGGTCGTTTTCATCCATTGTGGCCGGCATGGATTTAGAGAAAATTGTTCCGTGCCGGTAGAATCTCCGGCATAGAATTTATATTGCTTTTAATACCGGAACTATCCATAATCTACACAGAAACATAGTCATTTTCATCCATTGAGCCCAACATGGATTTAAAGGAAATTGTTCCGTGCCGGCACAAGCGCCGGCATAGAATTTAAATTGCTTTTAATGCCGGAACTTTCCATAATCTACACAGAAACATGGTCATTTTCATCCATTGAGCCGGCATGGATTTAGAGGAAATTGTTCCGTGCCGGCACAAGCGCCAACATAGAATTTAAATTGCTTTTAATGCCGGAACCAATACCGGTGATGTCGAACTTAAACATTTGAATGCCGGCGCTTCTCGTGTAAAGAAAACTTACAGAGACAACATTTTACTAGAAATCTAAACATGTTCAACATAAACCAAACAACTGAATCGTGCCTAAATGTTCTTCAACAAAGTATCATAAACCAAAAGTAAACCAAGCAACAAAAGAGTTCAACCAAAAACAAGTTAGAAATTGTTCAAAACATAACAACCGCCATCCAAATAACGAAACACAACTATAGAGTTCATCACTAGGTCTTTTTCTTCTTGAAAACGGGAGCCTTCCTTGTTTCCCTAAACAAAGCTCTTTCACTTGGGACTTCAATTTTATCAAGATTTTCCACGACTTCCTTCATTTCTTCAAGGGATAGCACCTCTCCTTCCTCGTACTTTCAACCTAACATCTTCTTCAACTTGCCAAGCCGATGCCGCTAGTTTCATACATACAACACATAATTAGTATATATATGCTAATGTAAGATATGTGTACATTAAACGACTAAGCAATTAACTATACTTACTAGCAATCTAACGGTCTTATTAAGTTGGGCCATCGTAGGTGGTGCCTTTATAGGAGTTGGAACGGGAGGGTTTTTCTGGGGTGGAACTTGGACGTCTTCCGGGCGCACGACAATAGGATGTGACCGTTCCAAGTAATCATGAATGTAGTGTGGGTCGGCTTCATCACCGTTGTTCACAATGTGTTGAAGAAGATGTTAGGTTGGATCATACACTACCCTCAACTTTGTGGAACTTGTCATGCACTGAGAAAAATCAAGAACGTACCTTTCAGTAGAGTTTGTCATGCATCTAGGTAATTGCTTGTATCCAAGTTGCCGCATCACACGTCGAGGATCAGCCATAACGTATCCTTTTTGGTGGAACAAAGGCCCTTGGTAAAATGCAACGTTATAAAACCTCATGTATTGGAGGTTCTCTCTAGCCTCCTTGTAAGGGTCGAACACAACATCTTTGGTAGTCATCGCGTCCAGAGCCAATCTCATTTCTGTCAGTCGACGATCGTTACTGGGCTTCATATGGATGTTGAACTCGTATCTCTTGGCTCTAGGCTCCTCGGGGTCATCAACGGGAATAAACTTCAAGAAGGGGTTGTCCTTGAACAATGTTGGAAAATGTTCATAAGCCCACACCTATACAAATGTGAAATGATACATATAAAAATCAATAAATTTTGTTTCTAAATTCATGATAATGGTACATGTGAACAATATAAATAAGAAAATTAGTTTAAAAACAAAAATACCTGGAGTAGAGTAAAATTCCCAACAAATTGGTTTGAAACCGCCTTAGAGGCCCTTCTCATCTCCGCCATCAAATGTGCCATTGCCAGGTGCCCCATGAATAGGTAAAGACCTCTTCCAACGGATCCAAGTACTGAAGGTAGTTTGTACTAACCCTGTTGCTACTAGTGTCAGGGAATACCCTAGTGCCCAAGATGAATAACAGTGCACTTAGCAACACTGTACGTATAACGAATGCGGGATCCCATCCATCCTTCAAACTTCTTGCCTTTGTCTTTTCAAACTTCTCCTTAAGGTGGTCGGCTTGAAGGTCTTTGTCCTACTAGACTTAGATACATAGAATCTTTCCACAGAAGTTTTGTAGTCCCAACCAAACAACTTGTTAGTAAGCTCGTGCAACTTCGTCCATTCTAGCTCAAAAGAATGATTATCTCGTTCTGCAATTGATTTGCCGATAACTTCCAAGCCTAGAATGTTCTGAGCATCTTCAGGGATCAAGGTCATCTCTCCAAACGGGAAGTGCATGGTATCAGTTTCACCATCATGAGATGTGACAGTGTGTATAGGAATTTTAGTGATGGGTTGAGCTGGAATTGTATGTTAAGATAGGTTTATGAAGTTCAATGTTTAGATTGTAGATTTCTTTTTGAGTGTTTTAGTGAATGTTGGTTTCTTTTTTTGCAGGCAATGCCAGCGAAGAAATTTTATCCCCTTTGTACTTAATGGAGTTGATATAAATGCGAATGGAGGCTCTGACCACAAGGTAAAAGGCTGCATTTATTTTATGGATTTTGAATTTGGATGAGTTTTACTTTGTGCCATTATTTGCTTTTTATGGCTGTACTGTACAGTTAATTTTTATCTTGTTTTCTATTAAGTTATGACATTTTTCCTTCTTCTTGCAGGCTGGTGATTTGATGATATCTAGTGTATTAGCAAACAGATCAGCTTTATCGTCTGATCTTATCAAGAATTTGATTGCTGTAATTGCTAGGATTGCTCAAAAAGATGCAAAAGAATTTTCTGATTTACCGTGGCTTCGTACATCACTCATGGCTATGATAAGCCTTGTGCAGGTATTTCCATCTTTAGTACACATTGGACTTTCAAATTATGTCGCAAGTACGATACAACTTTCATCTGATTCTTTGTAGGTGTTTTGTTGCTTGGTAAATGTCTTGTATGACTAAATACCAAGAAGACGTGCTTAACTATTGTAATTTGATAAGCTAAATGCTCTGATCTATGATTGGATGTCTTGTTTTTATATTCCCGTAAATATGGTGATTAAAGCGAAAACTTGAAGCACTTTTATATCCTGCAAGAATGTTGTAGTAGTTATCTATAATTCCTCAGCAACCGATGCAGAACTGCAACTAGGTGACCAAAGCATGCTTAGATAACCTGTAAAGCCTGTTACTTGAGTTGATTGAGGATAACATGTGAAACTTCTTTCTTTCCATTTTTAAACGTTTCTATCAAACTCAGTGTGTTTGCAGTATGTTTGTTTTTCTGTGTATCTCGAAATACATCTGATTGTCCTTGAATATTGCTAAATTTTATGTAGTTGGATTAAAATTTAGCTTACTACATTTGGTTTGTGTTCCATGTGTATAAGCCACCTATGTTTGGCTCGTTCATTTCTAATTCTTTTTCTTTTGTCTCTTTGTGTTTTGTCATTCACAGTCCATTTAGATGTTCCCAAAGAAAGCAGTGGAGAGCCTTAATGAAATTGGGTAGTTCCCTTGGAAGTTGGAACTGAACTTGAATAATTTATTTTATTGTATGACATGCACTTCTGTCACTTGCTAACTATCTGCTGCAATCTTTTTCATTTTCTTGAAGGGATTTTGTTGGAGTACTTTTCGAGAAAACTAACTTGTTTGAATCTCTTGGAAATTCCACAGGTGTTAATTACTAAGTAACCTCCAACTGCATCTATCCAATCTGGCAAAAAGCAGACTACAAGTTGTGGAGATTCAGGATTTGCTGGTTTGCTTTACAATTGTATCTAAGATAAATTAGAACCTATTAGCTAGGACTTGTAGACTTGGATATTTTTTTTAAAGTTAAGTGCTAACTGCTGAATTGTACAATGAATATTGATTTTTTACAGAAATGGTCATTTGTATTTATGGATGTGGATGCATGTTTCATTTCATTATAATTTAAATAAATGGTCATTTGAATGAATGTAAATGTGTTACACCGGCAGCTTAATGTGAATGTGAAATACTTTCGGCAATTTGGTTTCAGCTATAATTTTTTTTTCGAAAATGGTTTATGCACACAACTTCTGATAAGAGTTGTGTTCCATATTTCAACTACACAAACCAATGGTTGTGAAAGAATGTCTTTGCGACATAACTAGGTGCTGTCCAACATAGTTCTACAACTCTAAAAGTGTTGTGAAAATCTTATTCATAATAGTAATAAGAGTTGTTGCATATTTCTACAATACACATCCTAGGTTGTCTAAGATAGTCCTTCAACTTATATAAGTGTTGTGTTACATATTTTTATGATACATATCCTAGGTTGTCTAAGATAGACCTTCAACTTATAAAAGTGTTCTGTTACATATTTTTACGATACGCATCCTTTGTTGTGTAAAATAATCCTACAACACAAGCAAGAGTTGTGTTAGGCTTTTAAAAAAAAGTCGAAAGAGAATCACAACTTTGGCAAAATATTGTCGAACCATGAACCACATCACCCTTTACAACTCTTAGTCAAGCATTGTAGAAAAGCTTGGACTTTCTACAATACCCCACCTACACAACGCATAAAATTTTGTTGTCGTAGGTGTACTACAACGCTAATACAGTGTCGTCAATGATGATTTTTCCCGTAGTGATGATACCTTTCGAAGAAGCAATTGACTGTCACAATATCTGGCTTCACACAATTTTCAACCAAAGGATATATACCAGAATCCTTTACTATTGCTTGGACCTCTTCATGCTCCAAAGACAAATCCCATTGAGTCGCGGCTTGGTTTCGGAAAACATGCACAACCTTCGTATGATCCTACAATTAGGAGATAACACGATTAAGAGATTTTGCATAAATACAAAACAATACATATGCACGAGATATAATTCTTACATAGGTCTGATATATAGTACGAGCCCATGAGTCCTTGTAGCCAAATAGATACTCCGGATCAAAAGAAGATGCGCCCCAAAATTTACCACGTTCAAGGTCGGGTATCATGTCATCAATATGAGGAAGGTGCGAACCTTTAACTTTTACTTTGCCTTTGCCTTTGCCTTTCCCCTTGCCTTGTGTGGGTTGTTGACTTGGACCACCTTGTTTCACTATCCCTTG
Organism: Papaver armeniacum; assembly: GCA_023531295.1. Classification (NCBI taxonomy): domain Eukaryota; kingdom Viridiplantae; phylum Streptophyta; class Magnoliopsida; order Ranunculales; family Papaveraceae; genus Papaver; species Papaver armeniacum. The sequence continues at coordinate 46,591 of JAJJWW010010502.1, forward strand.
GCTTTGGTTTGCTAATTGAGTTGGATCAATCTCATTGTTTTCCTCTTCACTTTCCTCTTCATCTTGCTCATCTTGCCCATCTTCCTCCTCAACAGTTCCGCAAGATTCACGGATTACGATTTTACTACGATCACGACCACTCTCCCAAATATCCCCTCTTGTCTCAACACCCAAACCCTTTTTGTTATTACCTCGAGGAGGCAGAGACTGAGGAGTATCAAGACCATCCTTCCTTTTTTTCTTAGTGACAACATCTTTAGCTTTTCCTTTATTAGCCTCCTTTGCTTTGGCTTCCTTTGCTTTAGATATATTTCAAAAGAAGCACGAAATAAATATAAGACAACTAACTTTCATTTCTAATACCGGCATAGATACACCACATTACGACATAGACTCATCACTACCGAGATACAAAAAAAAAGGTATCGAACATGCCGGGAAGCAGTACCGACATTGCAAAATAGTATTCGAGGATGCCGGTACACCTTGGGAAATTCCTGGAACACAAAATACTAGTATCGGAATAAACGTAAAACAAAAACCCATGCTGGGACTTAATACCGTCATTGAAAAAAAAATATCGAAGATGCCGTTAATAATTCTGAAGTTCCTGGATACTAAAACTCTAGCGTCGGCATGGAATCTAAACTACAATGTATGCCGGTACAGATGACAAAATCCTAGGATTTTCTGAAACTAAGTTCCGGCGTGGTATTCAACCTAAATTAAATGCCGGTATATACTGCCGGTGTGGTCTTCATACTAAATCGAATGCCGGTGCTGGTTTCCGGTATGGTATTCATACTAAATTGAAGGCCGGGAGGCACTAACGGTGTGGTCTTCATCCTAGATCGAATGCCGGTACTTACTTCGGTGTGGTATTCATACTAAAGTGAATGCCGGAATTACTGAAACTCAACTATTTCAGTTAGGGTTTCGCGATTTTGACCTAAACCCATATCTACAAATCGATTGAAACACTAAATAAACAGTTTTAAATGACTTACCTTCGCACAGAAGCCATCTTTCTGAGTAGTTGATCTTCCGATAACTCTTGTTCTTCGTGTTCTTGCTCTTGAGCAATCTTAGCAAGTCTTTCTGCCTGTTTTTGTTGAGCAATCGATTTTGAGTTCGATTGGGCGTTTGGTTTCTTTAGTGAAGGAATGGTTATGATTCAGGTAGGTTAATCGACGAAGAAATTTTTGATTTAACGATTAATCGTCGATGAAGAACGATGAAGAAGATGAAGAATTTTTTTTCTTCAAAACCTAACCCTAACACACGAGTATGCCGGTAGTCAAATGGGGGATAAATGATTTTGTGTTTGGTTTTGATTTTAAGTTTTTTATTTTGTGGGAGGGTATAACAGTCTTTTCATAATGTTTTTTAATTAATCAAAGGGTGTTTTAGTATTTTCGCCCCCCAAAAAACACCCCTTAGCTTTGGTTGGGGGAAGTAATTCATATCCCCCAATTAGTTTCCATATCCCCAATTGCGCGTCCAAATTTTATCTCGTTGGAAAAGTTATAACAAAATCTATGCAATGAGTACAAACAACGATATATAATTTAGAGTTTTTACGAAAAATTCGGATGTGTTTATCATTTTAGGCACAATTTTAGAAAACTAATTGTATACTTTATGTAGTTATATTTTGGTTTATGAATCAACTAATTTTCCGTTGCAACTAATAAAAAAAAAAAAAAAAAGAAAAAGAAAAAGAAAACACGTATGTAATCCCCTACAATTCAAGGAATGTGATACTTTCTATTAAGGCACAATTTTCGAAAATTCAATGCATAGCCATTATGCAAATCATGCATAACAAATCATGCAACCATATTTTGGTTTATGGATCGACTAATTTTGCATTTATGGAAAAGTGATTCTTTCCAATTCCGTTTGAGAAAAAATGATACTTTCCCTAGTTTAGAAAAAGTGATATTTTCGCTCCGGTTTCGGAGCGAAAGTATCACTTTTTCTGAAATGGGGCGAAAGTATCACTTTTTCAAAAACTGAGTGAAAATATTATTTTTTCTGAAACAAGACGAAAGTATCATTTATTCTGAAACAGGATGAAAGTAGGGGAAGGCGAACCCCATCTTCAGATTCTTCTTCGGTCACCGTGGCATTGGGTATACTAGTATTTATTTAGTTTATGCTATATTGCGAAGTATGCTGCACTCCAAGATAAAATTTACATTCATGGAAAAAGAAGACTCATCTTAAATTAGGTTCGTACACACTACATGCTTTTAGAGAACTATAATAAAGTACGTGGCCAGAGAACTAAGGTAGAGACTTGGAGAGACGATATTCATGATAAAGATCAAGAGTAATCAGACTTGAGGCAATAAAGGTTAACTGCAAGTTGGTAATTGATATTTACTTGAACTATATAATACAAATCCCATATCAATTTTTCAACAATGTTGAATGGACCCGGAAAGCCAAACACCATGAAAACGAACTGACACAATAAAACGCTCCCTGTTAGCTTCAGGAGGAGGACGTGACTAAACAACCATTTATGTGAGAGTCAATTTTAAATTTTTTGATGTTTGCTTTTCTCAGGCAGTTTAATTTTTGTCATTTGGTACCTCAGTTTTCTCCAGTGAAGGTGACAATTTACCAATTTGTCATTAAGAGTGTAAATGGTTTTTTTTTTTTTTTTTTTTTTGAATTTCTAGTCAATTACGTCTGTTGTCTGTCCTTTTGGTTGAGGGTTGTTTCTATTAAAACTCAGACCATAATTTATCTAATTATATTTTTTTTAAATCCAAGTGCCTTGAGCGCCTGGATCTCCTAGTAATGGTCTACTTTGAGAGCACTACATTTTGAGTTACATTTTGTAAGATATATCCCATGATGATCATGACGAAGAATTTCTTGTGGGTCCACTAATTCGTATGTACTATGTCTGCGTGTCACTTCATCGTTAATTTTTCAAGAAAATTTCTTCTTTCATCCGTACTTGGTGATGAAAATGAACGAAGTCATCAACCAATCAAAGAGAAATCATGACATTTTTCGTATGAGGTCATGGCATGTTTTGTGTATGTATGCATGATGTGGGTGTGTATTGATTGAGGGGGTAGTTAAAAGGAAGCAGAGTGTGTGCTACATTGTGGAGGGAGGAGGGGTCAAGAAAGATAGGAGACGGCAGCGCGAGGCCGGCTAAAAGGATTGATGGTGGTGGGGAAGATGCAATGGACTATAGGTTGAATAGAGAGGTGGCTACTAAAACGAGGTGGAGCTGGAGGTGCTGGTGGTGGTGGGTTAGTAAATACTTCAAAGTCGGCATCAAACTCGTAAAAGATCCACCCGAATGATCCAAAAAATCGTCAAAATCACATGCCTTGCATTTTGAGAGGAGCAAAAAAGAATGTTGTCCGTTATATATACAGCCCAGAAATAAAGCTCCGAAAATCTGAAATGTAACCCAAGCCTATGTGTTTATGAACGGCTGTATGTGATTAGGATTTTGAAGCCAATCCCCACAATTAATCTCCTAGTATATTAATTTTTTGCAGTTTTTTGGTCTATTAGCCCTTGGATTTGAATTCTTAGGTGTAATGGACTTGTAAAACATGGCTGTCGCTAGGGGTGTTCATGGTCGGTTTTGGTTCGGTTTCAAGCCAAACCAAAACCGAAACCAATACTATCGGTTTCTAAAAATTGAAACCAAACCAATCCATTAACCATTGGTTAGGTTTCCAAATGGTTCCAGCCGGTTTCGGTTTTTCCCGGTGGTTTTTGGTTAACTAATAATTATGTCAAACCAAAAAAAAAAAAATTACACTAATTTACAGAAAAAATTAATATTGGTTTACAAAAATTTACAGACAAAAAATAAATAAAAAGAATATCAAGAGTAGTTAATGCTTACTCTAAATCTAGAGATCAAAAGAAGATTTAACTAATGGCAGTGACATCTCTAATAAAAATTTAATCAATGATTTTTTTTTTTTTATCAATATTCGGTTAACCATTGGTTATTGGTTCGGTTTCTCTATCATACCAAAACCAAACCATTAATCTTGGTTTTCATCTTTTCTAAACCAAAACCAACCATTAATTAATGGTTCGGTTCGGTTTCTCCCTAATTGGTTTGGTTTGGTTCGGTTTCTCGGTTAACCAGTAACCATGAACACCCCTAGCTGTCGCTCAAAAAGACCAAAATCCAAAAATACTTTTCTACTATCCAAATTTGGATATTTCATCCATGTTCTACAACTAATTTTATGTCCCGTGTACTGCAATACCCTTCTCTATCATCTCTCCATCGAGCATATCCTTCTTCCTCTTCGGTTTTCATCCATCTCCGTCACTAACACAACCTCTCACAGATGGTATGAAAGTTTTTTTTCTTTAAGCAGCAAATTCAATCCTAACTATTGGATGTTTGAGGCCAAAAAAAAGTCAAAATCGTCTAAACAACAGAACCAAATTTGTTTGGGGTTTTGGTTGGCTTGATGTTCCAGAAATTGTTTCAACCATTCCAGCAATGGTAGAGATGGATCTGTTCCTATTGGAGAAGTGGTGGTGTGGAATTGCAAATCAATGTTACTTGGATAATTCATTTGGGAATGGGAGTATTTGTTGTTTGAATTGGAATCGAAAATCAAATTGGTATGGATTCGAATTAAAATCTGAAGTTGGTAAGGATTAATCTTAAGAACAATTCCTCCAATTCCAAATTTTGATTCATACCAATTTTGATTTCAATTTTAATTCTTAAAAACGTTTATTGGGTAAGTGGTGGTGGTGAGATCGACGAGATAAACTGGCTGCTAGTGTTTAACTGGAAAGGAAAAGCGACAAAGAGAAGTATGAGAAAGCTAGAATACTAAAGGTTCAATGTGGTATAACTTAGTGGGTGTTAATGATTTACTGTACTAAATCTAGAGCAGACTTTACATTTCGTGCTCATCATTTGTTTGATAAAATGATGCACCCATCTCTTTAATTTAGTGGGTTTTGTTTGCAATCCAAGATTGGATCGAAATTGTAGCTCGTGGTACTCTATTGAGAATGAATTAGGTTTGATTTGAGAGGTAAAGAGATGGTTGTGTACCAAGCTTTCAAGGAGTACTTGGTACTGTGAGTGCCCATCTGATGATGGCGTTGAATCGTGAGTACCCATACCCATTTGATGATGGCGTTGAATCGTGAGTACCCATTTTTTAATAATGCATATCCTTATTAAAAAAATAAGTCGTGGCCAGGTTGTACTTGGGTGCATAATGCATGTTCTTAGAGCAACTCCAGTGGCGCGACTATTACCAAAGATCAAAGACCAAAAAAAAAAAAGACCAAATTTTAGTTTGGTCCGCAGTGTGACGCAGTGGGTGCCGACTAAATTTGGTGGGGCGGAACATATAAGTTCGCACGGTGTGGGCGAACATTTTATCCTTGGGCTAAAAAAAAAAAAAAAAAAAAAAAAAAAAAAAAAGGGGGCGAACATATAATGTCCGCCTTTGGTGTGAGATCACATATAATGTTCGCCCCACACCAGGATCACATATAATGTTCGCTCAACAAAAAAAAAAAAAAAAAATGGTGGGGCGAACATTTTACCCCGCTTGGTGTGGGCGTAAACTATATCCCACGGGTGTGGGCGTAAACTTTAAGTCACCTGGTTTTGAAGCGAACATTATATGCACGCTCGACTATATTTGGGTTTAGTCTTTGGTCCCCGACCAAATATAATCGCCCACTGTTCATTTAGTCTGGTATTTGGTCGATGGTCCGTCCCGCTATGCCTGGTTCTGAGACCAAAAAAATGGGTATAGTCGCCCACTGCAGTTGCTCTTATGGAAAATATAAGTTTTGTCCAAGTTGCACCTGGGTGCATAATGTATCCTCGGTCTGGATTGAAATAAAATTTTGTCCAGGTTGCACCTGGATGTATAATGCATATTGTTATAGAAAATAGGTTTTGACCAGGTGCACCTGGGTGCATAATGCACATTCTTACAGGAAATAAATTTTGGCCAAGTTGAACCTAGGTGCATAATGTATATTCCTATAGAAAATAAATTTTGGCCAAGTTTTTTTTCGAGAAGAAATTTTGGCCAAGTTGCACCTGGGTGCATAGTGCATATTTTTATAGGAAATAAATTTTGGTCAAGTTGGACCTGGGTGCATAATGTATCCTCGGCCTGGCTTAAAATAAATTTTTTTTTTTTTTATAATTTCATATCAACAATGGATCTTGTTTCGTAGAGAATTTCGAGCCCTTTCTAAAAATATAAATTTCATTAAAATCCAACTTATATTTCGAAAGTTAAGACATTTCTTGCGATTAATTTTAATTGTAGAAAGAGAAAATAAATAAAAGAGAGAAAGGGATAAGAAAAGAATAAAGTTTAAAGCAAAGGGTATATATGGCTAATATTTCCCATGTCTTTTTCACCCAGACCTATATTTTTTTTTTTTTTTTTTTTTTTTGATCGGTAAATTGAAATTTATTAGAAAGAGAAAAGTTCATAAAGCATGAACATGATTACAAACAAAGACCAAAAGAGGGGCAAAAAAACCACCCACAGAGGTCCCTTGGAGTCAAGACGAAAAAACCGAAGGGACAACTATCTAAAACACCCGAACACGGAAGAAAGATGTAACCAAAATCCCTTAAAAACACTACAAGAATATAAACAGAGAAACTCATGGTGGCTCAAAGACGACCATGTTCCAATTAAGCATGAAATATTGTAGAGTGATACCCTTGAATTGAGGCTGTTTGTGAAGCCGTAAGCAATGGTGAACTTGATTCTTTCTATAAGCTTGTTGTTATCGAGAGAGTTGTTATCAAAAGCCCGTTGGTTTCTTTCTTTCCACAAATTCCAAATAATTGCAGCGGGAATCGAATTGATGACAAGAGCCTTTCTCGTTTTGATCTTTGTGTGAGGCCAACAATGAAGAGCTATGTCAATGGAAGGAGGAATAATCCACACAATATTGAATTCCTGAATGAAGGAATTCCAGACTTTGCTCGCATAAGAGCAATGGAGAAGCATATGCGTGGGACGACTCAGCATCATTGATGCAGAGATAGCAATGATTTACCCAATCTCTCCATTTTCTTTTGATAAGCTTGTCTTGGGTCAAAACCTTGCTTTCTTTGCAAGCCACATGAAAAAGCTTACCTTAGGGGGCCAAAGCTTTGACCAAATCTTGTTAGCGAGGACGTGATTATAATCCTCTTCAATGTTGCTTGATTGCGAAGCCGATTATAGCATTTTTGACCGAAAATTCACCCGCTATGCCATTGTCTATCCATACTCTTGTGTCTGCGGAGAATTGGTGAAGACTGTGTTGTTATTCTCAATACAAAGAGAAGACCAACAACATTGTCAATTACATGATCCCGAATTCTTCTAGTTATTCCCAAGGACCAACTTTGATTGGAAACGTCATACATTTCGGCTATAGAGTGATCCTTGTTAGATGAAGCTTCAAAAGCATGAGGGAATTGATCTCTGCTAAGGGTAAATTTCCATTCCAAATATCTCTTGAAATTGATTCTTTCACCATTACCTACCACAAACTTGCACTTGGACTTGAAATCAAGACTGAACTTTTGAATGCCTTTCCAAATGCTACAACCGTAAGCTTGTTTTGAAGGTTTAGAGTTCCAACCCAAGTCTTCAACGCCATATTTCTCAGAAATCAATTGCTTCCAAAGAGGATTATCATCCTCACCAAACTTCCATAACCATTTCATGAGGAGGGCTACATTCATGAGACGCAAATTTTTAATCCCCAAACCACCTGAATCTTTAGGTTTGGTGATTACATCCCCGGCCACAAGGTGATACTTCTTATTCTCCTCTCCTTCATCCCATAAAAAGTTTCGTATGATTCTTTCTAATTTCTTTATTATATGGACCGGCGCTAAGTAAAGAGAGAAAAAATAAATAGGAAGAGCGTGGGACAGAATGGATAAGAGTGAGTTTACCACCGCGCGTTACGCTCTTAGCTATCCAGCCTGGAAGTCTGGATTCGACTCTTTCAATTATAGCATTCCACTTGATAGGAGCTCTATATGGTTCTCCCAAGGGTAGACCGAGATATTTGGTGGGAAGCACTTGGGTTTTGCACCCCAAAATGTCAGCAAAAGAATGTAAATTTTGAACCACGCCCACTTTGCCATTAAAGAAGTTTTATGGAAATTTATCTTGAGACCAGAAATAACTTCAAACCAAATAAGGATGTTGCGCAAATGGTGAATGCTACTTAAGTCATCTTTCATGAAGATCAAGGTGTCTTCAGCAAATTGAAGATGTGTAATTTTGGATCCTCCTGGAGTTATTTCAAAGCCTTGAATCCAACCTATTTGGGAAGCTTTAGCAAACATTAAGTTGAGAGATTCTGCCACAACAAGAAATAAAAATGGAGATAATGGATCTCCTTGACGAAGACCTTTAGAACTTTTAAATCTGCCATTAGAAGAACCATTGATTAACACCGAGAAGTGAACATACGAAATAGCAGCTTCAATCCACTTTCTCCATCTACTCCCAAACCCCATTCTTCTTAGCACATAATCTATAAAGGACCACGCGACATTGTCATACGCTTTCTGAAAGTCAATTTTACACAGAATTCCATTTTGATTGTTACTTTGCATAGAATTAATGCACTCATTGGCTATAAGAGCACTATCCATAATTTGTCTACCTTGAACGTACGCGGATTGTTGAAAGCTAATGATCTGAGGGAGAACGGACTTCAATCTAGTGGCAATAACCTTGGAAATAACTTTGTTGATGCTACTCATAAGGCTTATTGGCCTAAAATCAGAAATCTGCTCGAGGTTCTGCACCTTAGGAATTAACACAAGGAAAGTAGACTTAAGCCTCCAATCAATGACATTGTTGTAGTAAAGCTCTTCCATGACCTTCATTATGTCGTTTTTCATAAAATCCCAACACAAGGAAATAACAAAAATAGGCATACCGTCAGGGCACGGAGCTTTTCCCGACCTAATTCCTTGAATGACTTGCTTAACTTCTTCTTCTTCAAACTTAGCTTCAATTTCGTGGCGTCAATAGAAGAGATAGCAGGAAAGGGCAGCCCATCTAATTGGGGTCCTGGTGTGCATTTCTTCATTGAATAAATTACGATAATAAGTAACAAGTTCCTTCTTGATGAGAGTTTTATCTTTAGTCATTACCCCATTGATCTTGAGTTGGGAAAAACTCTTGTTTCTTTGAGTAGCGGAAGCATATTTATGGAAAAAATGAGTATTGTTCTCATGCTCTTCAACCCAATTGATGTTAGTTCTTTGTTTTAAAATCACTATGCATCTTGGCAAGTCTTTTGAAATCAGCATTTGCAGCAATAATTTGGTCATCCAACAATTGAGCGTTATTAGGATCAAGCGCCGGTTGTGCAACAATGCCTTGAATGGAAATAAGATTAGCGCACTTTTGAGTCTATCAATCTTTCCAAAGACATCCCCATTCCAGACTTTGACTTCTCTTTAAGAGCTTGCATTTTCTTAGCAAGAATAAACCCAGGAGTTCCAGTGAATGAAAAAGAATGCCACCAAGTTTCCATAAGCCCCCTAAGAGAATCATCTTGAAGCCATATTTTTTCGAATCTGCAGGGACAGGGACCCCATCCTTCTTCCTCAGTAGATAGTAAGATAGGGATATGGTCAGAAAAAGGTTTAGGTAGAGAGGATTGTTCGATTCTCAGAAAGTGATCCTCCCACTGAGAAGAAATGAGGAACCTGTCGATTTTACTCCACGACGTATTTCTGGACCAAGTGAAATGACTGCCTACAAGAGGTAAATCCATGAGTTGATGGTTACGCACAAGAGAAGCAAATCTGCGCATTGACCTGGTAATAACTTGAGGCCCCGACCTTTCATTGGCAAACCTAGTGCAATTGAAATCTCCAGAAAGAACCCAAGGATCATCCCAAATAGTGCGCATATCCCTAAGTTCATCCCAAAACTGATCCTTTTCAAAATCGAGGACAGGACCATAAACAGAAGTGAGCATCCACACAAAATCATCATTTATGTAGTTGCATCTAACAGAAATGGAAAAAGCACCAAGAAGAGAATCAATCACATTGATTTTATTGGTGTTCCATATGATGATAATACCTCCAGACCGCCCAATGGAATCCAACGCAACATAATTAAAATTATTTGCTCCCCACAGTTGTTTCACTTGATGTCTCTGCCAACCCTTTACATGGGTTTCTTGCAAACAAATGATATCTGGTTTCCACATTCTGAGGAGAACTTGAAGATTTTCTCTCTTGGTAACGTCGAGTAACCCATTAACATTCCATGAGATGATATTTGTCTTCATGGATCTACCAAATGGACGGATGCAATAGCCTCTTCAATTTCATTCTCCTTATCTTGATTTGTTTCTTCGAAAAGCTCTTGAAGATTGAACTCGTTCTTGGATGTAGAATTATGCATAAGAGCTTCAAGTTGTTTTTCTGTTTGTCTAAAAGAGACTCCAATTAAAGGGCCATATTTCTTAAAAGAATCAATTAAACTTTGAAGTTCATGCAAACAATCGGCAGTTGTTGTTGTTGGCTTTTTCTGACTTTTTTGTAGAGAAGTTGCAGGGGAAACTGCTTCAACAGTGGTTCCTTGATCTTGGAAGGAGTTAGTATTATCTGGTGTTGCTGTTGAATCAGATGTATCCGGTGCTGTAGATGGGTTGGGAGAATGAACCGAGTCAAAAGAATTTATATGATTTAACTGAGGTGGCCTGTTCACTAACAGAGAGACATGGGCTTGATCTGGCTGATGGGCTAAAGGTACATCAAAGTTTCTATTTATACGGGTATCGATCCAACCCGACCCGGTGCTTGCAATATTCACAGAGGAAACTAATTCAAAATTTGAATTTTCAATTAATGCTGGTAGTTGAAGTGTCAGGTTTGAAGCAGGAAACAGTACCTCGTCAACGGCAGCAACTGTACTATGTTCTTTGGTGTAGGTAGGTGCATTAACTTCTCTGACGGGAAAGAGAACCATTTGCTCTTCTATCCTTATCCTTTCTTGATAATTACCATTGTTGCCACCAGTTGAAAATTCGTGAGAACGAGGAGAAATTCGAGCAGGAGGAAATTGCACTGTATGATCTCCTGATTCAACTGTTTGTAATTCAGATTTTCCTATGACATCTTCGTTATCTATTACCTCTCCTGCGATGGGAAAAGAAAGTCCATCTATATGCATCATCTTGAATTCCATCTTATCGTTAATCGGACCTGCTACTTGAAGAAAGATTGCTGAATAATCAAGACCATTGAGAGAGTTCGCATGAGGTGAAATTAACCCACCCCACATTTTTCCTATTTTCCGATAGGTTCTCAGATTCCAAATATGAAGCGGTACTCCATGAACAGCAAGCCATATTGATTTGGGACAAGTAGCACCTTGAGATTTGAGGCTGTTAGCATTTGGGTTCCATTCAGAAAAACAAAGCGTTACCTCATCAGTGTTCCATTGTTGCTTTGATAAGATTTCTTGTTTCTTGTACTCCGAATCCACAAAGAACAAAGCTCGAGATTTCGTTGTAGAAATGGGTGATAAAGTAACAGATCCTTGCAGTTTGAAGAGTGATTTGATGATTTGCGCAATTCGGACCCAAGAGATTGTCGAATTTTGAGTCTCACAAATCAAGGCTCCTTTCCATCTGTTGCTGAATCTTCCTTGTTGTTGAGATCTGCTTAATGGAGGTGGAATTTGCTTTGCTTGGATCTGTTGAAATGTTGTAGCCATACTCAAGCAGAATTTAATGGCTTCAGCAAAATTAGTCCAACCTTTTCCATCACCTCCTGAAGGGAAAAAACATACTTGCCCTGGATCTCTGTTAGGTCCGATCCGAGTCAGTTTAAGCATTTCTCCATTAGCAAAAAAATTCCTAACTAGAGAGAGCCTTTCTGCAGGTTTGTTGTAGCTCCAATATGCCGGTCTTTCCCTTAGAGTTGAAGATTCCTGTTCCAAAATGGTGCTTATCCAGTCTAGGGCTTTGAGAGAGATTATAAATTCCTTAAAGCCTGTTTTGATTTCCTTGAGTGATGCCATGATTTCTCCATTGCTGTTGATTTTTGCCAGTTCAAATGATCTGTTACCTATGGATATACACTGTTTAGTGCCTACTGCATTTACTACTGTTGATGTTGATCGCTCTTTCCCCACTGTACTTCCTTTACCTTTGTTGATGCTTGAATTTGTTTCTGGAAATAATGATGCCCATGTTGATCTGTTATACTCTTGATGAATTGTACCCATGGTGGGTGAAAATTGAAGGAACCCTGTTCTTCAATTCTTACTTTCTCTCTCCTCTCTCCTCTCTCGGCTCCTCTTAATTCTCCAGTTGTTTCTTCTGCGGTATTGTAGACATACTACTGAGAGATGATACTCAAAATTGCAAGGAATCCATTGGGGATATGACCCATTTTCCGTATTTTACAAGTCCATTTCCGTATTTTACAAGTCTATATTTTACAAGTCCATTACTCTCACACATTATGGCCTATGGTCATATGACCCATTTTCCGTATTTGTTTGTATGGAATCAACAGAGATTCAAAATAAGATCTAGTTTCGGCTAAAACTAGTTAGCCAATGTGAAACAGTAGATGCAGTGGTGCTGCTCATGAGTTTGCAAATTGCTAGTGTCAGTGTGAGTAATTGCTTACGCAGTATAATAAATGCTTTTGAAAATCACAAAAACAAGCACCAACTAATTTGTAATTATCTTTTTCTTTTTCTGGAAGCAAAAATAAAAATAAAAAATAATTGTAAATCATATCAGAAGCTCCTTCTAGCAAATTAGAGCATCCACAGTCGTGGAGTATAACCAAATTTTTTGATAAAAAACAGGCGCAGTGGAGACGGAGTAAAGACCAAAGACCGGACTATAACCAAAACCCAGACCATATTTAGTCTTTAGTCTGGTCTTTAGTCGGGCGTAAATTGAAGTTGCGCCTGATGGGGCGTAACTCAAAGTTGCGCCCCAACAATTAAAAAAAAAAAAAAAAAATGGGGCGCAACTTTGAGTTGCGCCCAACAATAATCAAAAATAAAGTAAAATTGGGGCGCAACTCAAAGTTGCGCCCAACAATAATTAAAAAAAAAAAAAAAAAAAAAAAGAAATGGGACGAGATTTTGAGTTGCGCCTGATTGGGGCGTAACTCAAAGTTGCGCCTGACCAAATTTTAGTCTCCCTCCACTGCGTTACAACACGGACTAAACCCAAATTTTAGTTTTTTTTTTGCTCTTTGCTCTTTGGTTATGGTCGCACCACTGCAGTTGCTCTTAGAGTAGCAATTTAACTAGAAGTCATCTGGCGACAAGTTCCTCAAGTCTTTTTAGTGAGATGAGATAAATCCTTTAGCTGTACTGTTAGTTTTCCTTTAGTTGTTTATAATTACTGTATTTTGCTCCAAACAATTAGAATAACGGATCCATTGTGCATCTCCGCAATTTTCGAATACACCCAGTTCACATTTTACTTTTGTCTTTTTAGTTTTCTTATCTCAAATGTCACCTTCTTCGACTTAAAAACTTTGTACAATTTCTAATAACCGCGTAACTTTTTCACTGTTCATATAATTCAGTCTCGCTCCGCCAAGTCCTTGCTCTCATTTGTTGCGAACCTTTTTCTTTAATATATGTAATCGATTAGAGAAATGCATACACATATGTGTTATCATGAAGATTACATGGCAACTGTGGTATATGTGCTTGTTGTATGCGATGTTTATTAATAGTGAAATAATGTGAATTCCCAAATCAAATATTTGATATTTTTTTTCGGTTTTCCCTATTTCCCATCCCCATTTTTCCTATTTCCAATCCCCTATAAATCCTATCCCTAATTATCCTAAGTACCACCCACATAAATTTTCATATATTCTAAATACCATCTCTTGACTTTTTATTTACACCCAATTAAAACCTAGTTAACAAATCATGTTTTCATCTCCACCTCCAACCACAATCTCTTTTATTCCATTTCCAGGAATCATCACCACTTTCAAAGAATACAAAGAAGGATAAAGTTTGGGGTGTGATGTAGGCTAAACATTAAAAATGGTGGATGAGAGACTAGGGAATCATATTACTTAAAATTAGTTGAAGCATAACGATTTACAATGTACTAGTTGGATCGTACACAGTTAGATCTTGGAAGCATGATTGGAACATGTGATACTAGCTACCTTTTACGTTAATTTTGATTAGTATGTTTTGTGTATACAACGAATGCAGTTGGTATTACTATTATTACTGCACTTAGATGATCGTACACTAACCTTCTAATGAGATAGATTAGGTTAATTAATCACCTCTAAATGTTGTTCACAGTATAGATTTTCATTCGAATAAGCCTTGTTTAAGGATTAATCATCCATCAATTCATTTATAGATTAAATGACAAAAATTAAAAAGTAGATCCCTTGTCTAAGAAATCTAATTTAGGGTTTTTAGTTTAAGTTTTTTGATTTTTTTTAATGGAAGAAGAAGAAAAGTGATAATGGTCATGGTCATAGTCAATTTGACTTTCATGGGCGGTACATAGGAAAAACTAGAATTGAAAAGTAAATTAATTTTTAAAAATTGTGAGGGGATAGGAAATAGGAAAATTGGGGATAGGAAATAGGAAAAACCTTTTTTTCCTACGAACACAAATTTTTTACCACCTATTAATCAGTCATATACATTCGAATGTACATCTTTTTATAACTACAAGGTTTGTTCCCGTGCTACGCATCGGGCATCTTTTTCTTTTTAACTTGGAGTGCGCGGGCTTCGCCTTGCCCGTGTTGATGAACTTTTTTATTTTGTGTGTGTGGGGCTTCACCCTACCGTGGCGATTCGTTTTTGATTTGGTGTGCGAGACGAAAAGATAAAACAATTCTAAAGGTCCCGTAGAATCCACGACGGCAAATCATTTTTCCAGAATTGACTTGAAAAAATAATTTTCCAGTATCTCATATCTACAAAGTAGATATTTTTTTTTCCTTTTTTTTTTTAAGCAGATCTACAAAGTAGATGACATGTCTATAAGATTTAATTTTTATAGATCGTTAATTAGGATCGTTGAACTTCATGATAATTATATACAAGAATAGTTTATACGGAATACCTGGTACCGCTGATCCATCGTACGTCGATCATCTTTGGGGCAGCGATAATACCTTATGGAGGTCATGGTTTCTCCTTCTTCACCTTTTACCTTTATGAATACTAAAATTCTCGAACACAATAGTGATGGATATTGTGTTCCTTTTATAGGTAGAAGGAGGACCAAGTTCCTAGGATTTAATCTTTGGCATTAAATCTCGACCGTCCATCAAAGAAGAGATATTAGGAATAATAATCCCATAAAGGAAACCGGACATAAGTATAGCAATACTCTAGATTACCAAGATTATTACATGGGCCCAAGAGAATATTTCTTGCCATACAAAAATATTCTTACATTCTCCCACTGGTCCATGTGATAATCTATTTAACGGTTAATAGTAGAAAAACATAAGGCGCGCGTAATTGCTAACAAAGTTTAATGGTTAACGTAATACCTTGGTCAAGTAAGCTATCCATGCGAGTCATAGCGGTTGCACGTTGTCTTGTTATCAACATGTTCCCTTCCATGTACCACAACACAAGTAACTTACTTAACTAGGCCTTAAATTGGGATATCATAATGGTCCAGTGATGTCTTCAAACGAAAGACCATTTCTGTTAACATCATCCATCCACATAAGTGTATACTAAACATGGATACAGAAATATATTCGTAATTGCATTAATAAGAGCTCAATAAGTATTCAAAACTAAGCCCATAAACTAGCTGAATTCAATAATTAGTTACTCCCACAGACCTAAGATTTACACTTTTCTTAAGAGGTCTTAAAAGGTAACTTTTCGGTAAGTGCATTTGCAAAAATAATTGTGCTTAACGGTAAATAAACTACTTATTTTTTACGAAATTCATAATTCACATATGGATACTCAAGGTTCATGTGTTTTGTTTCCTTTGCATTCATATTGTGCTTTAATCTGAAGCTAAGACGATAAATTTCAAAGCAATGTAGAGACAAACCTTAAGTCTCTAAGTATCGCATGATCATAAATATTCAAACTCAATTGTGGGACTAGTATCAATGGATTCTTCATTTATAGAATCCATACATCCACAAAAACTGAAGTCTGAAAACCCAATCAACTCTTGTTGGGTTTGCTAACTAATTATAAGACATAAGTTAAAATAGTATCTCAAAATTCTTGATAGCTTTCCTGTAATTTGTTCTTCGATTCTTTAGGAATCTAGTTAACATATCAACAAACTATTATAAGTTTCATATCGAATTAAGACGTAATGAAGATTAAATTTATATCTTCTATCCAACATGAAATAAAATCATTAAATATGTTATTATCTCAAAATTCCTTGCATATTCGATATATGCCTTATATGAGAGCTTTAGTAATCCATATGATATTACTATCACATGGTAAGTTTCATTGATATCCTTTATTTCAAAAAATATAGAGATATGCATAAAGTCAAGATCACTACTCGTACGTAGTATTTCTTAACATACAAGACCAAGAGTATGAATTTCTCCCACTGATCTTGAGGTATATGCATAAATCTGTAATAATTTCATCCAAAACTTGAAACATTTATAGTTTTGTTGAATTTCATATACCATTATGGGAGGCTGCTTAAATTTCATACTTTTGATTTCTAAAATTTGTAGACTAAAATTTATCATTAATAAAAGCTATTTTCACATTTAATCAATGCAACTCTTAGGTCATAATGAGCTATTAATAATACTATGATAATTCTGAATAAGTCTTTCTTTGACACGAGAGAAAAACTTATTTATAATCAATGCATCGTTTGGAGTAAAATCTTTGGCAATAAGTCTTGCTTTATCTTTTGTTTAAAATTGCTATTACAGTCGTATTAGGTCAGAAAGACCCTCTTTCATACAACTGATTTGTGTCTTTCGAGCAATTAAACAATATCCGAGACTTGACTTTCAACCAATGATTTTTGCTCACATAGCATCAATCCATTAATCAAAATTATTACACATAATATTTGTGAACCGAAAACCGAGTCTTTTCCATTCCATATCAAAATGTAATAAATTCTTATAAGAAAATCACTAAAAAAAACATGAATAACTTTCTTTCAATCTCTGTTGAGACCTTCTTAATGTTGGTTCATGTTGTTATCAAAAAAATGTCTTTATTGGCAATAGTTATATTATGGAGTATTGGATAAGTAATTTGTGGTATTTCATTATCTAACATTCTGATAATGAGAAGATTCACAATATCTGTAGAAATCTTAAATAAAGGGATCATTATCATGATTTCTTGAACAGATATATCCACGTAATCCCACTGATTATGCCATCATTAACGAATTTATATTTTCGGTTTCAATAAGTCTCATACTACGGTTAGAACGTTAAAGAATACCATTTGGATTATATAGAAAAACCAATGAACCAGTAATAGTTTTCAAATCCAATTTTCATTCTTGGGAATGTAAGCCCTCACCCCCAACTGAACAACCATACTTAAATGTGATTTAAACTAGGTTTCAACCTTTCTAGTCCAAAGTGTGTCTTTGAAGGCGCTTTCTTGGAAATCTATTTAAATTACACAGTTGCAGAAAGAACAAACATCCACAAATGTATAGCCATTATGCATGACTCATCATGCTTCTAACCATTTTCATAAAAGTATGATTTAGCCTTTTTGATATACACTATTATGCCAAGGATAAGTTGGCCTTGTGTATTGAGCAACAATTCCAAACTTTTGAAGATACTATGCAAAAGATTTAGGATATTATCTGTTTTTTGTCATACCTTTCACAATATTCACCACCTTTGTGAGACTTTATGATTTTCACTTTACCTATAATTGCCTCTCAATTTCAACAATGAATGTCCGATAAAACATCCATGGATTGAGATTCATAATGCAATCGATAGATTTACACAGTAACGCGAAAATCATCAGGTGATAAACAAAAAAAATATCTTCCAAAAATTGGACCATTAGAAGTCTACAGAATAATCATAATATACAATTAATAAGAACAAAAGCTGAAATTTATAATAGAGATAAATGACAATTAAGCTTACAATAGTTACATACCTTGATAAGATTCTCCTGTGGGTAAAACCTTATCAAGGAACAATGTGAGACATGAAAAATATCTGTGGATATTTTAGATTCTCATAATTCAACATTATGTCTGTCAAATACTACAACTAGAATCACTGTGGGCAACTCACGTCCTAAAATGTATTAACAAACTCCAATAATTCTAAATATGTTGACCCTAATATAATGTGAATTGTAGTCACTGCGGGTGGCTATTATTTCACATGTATATGAAACATTTAGATAACCTTAATGCTTGTTTAACGTGTGAAGAAAAACTACTTGTGAGTAGCTTTGTTCTAATCGTTAAATCAAACTAAGAGAACTCAAAATATACAACACTTACCGAGATAAGAGCATAGCATCCTTTGTGGTGATAACTAAACTATCCAACAAACATGTACAATTGCAAATATCACCCTAACTTTTCTTGTGATATTGCGGTCCCACTCAATGATATCGACATACTTGATCGATCATAAATAATTTAGTCGATTGTGAACAATTATGAGCAACCCTAAAACATTAATCATAAACATGTCATATATGAATTGTGAAAATATCAACACCCTTTAATTGGAAAATATCCAAACGTGAAGAAACCTTTCTTAAACCAAAATCGAGTATTAAGCAAGTATATAAGTATAATCCAATAATGAAATTTCGTTGATGAAAATTCTTTGATACTCGCTAATTTAAATTTGATACAAGCTTAAAGATCGTGTTAAACAAAGGTTGTCGTATGGATATTTAGAAGCAATGAATATCATTTTTACAAATATTTGAGAATGTATCCAAAAACAAAACCTTAATTTCTTTAGAGGACGCAATAAATTGTGGATATAAACAACATAATAATAATAAAAAAAAAAAATAATCATCAAAACCCTGAAAAATCCGTGATGGGCTACTCGACTCGAAAATGATTTAATTTAAGTAAAATTTCTTTTATACATTTTATAATGAAAAATTATGTAGCATTTACTTAATCATGATCTTTATTTTATGTCTAAACGAGTCAAAATTGACACTCAAGTTAGAAAATGAAGAGAAATGACATTAGACACTCATTAAAACGTAAAATGATTCATATCCATAATGTATAATCAAATAAAGATCATATCCTTCAATATTTTCTTAAACATGTGAACTTAAATTACCTGTGGGTAATTGTTGTTCTAATACATTTAAGAAAAAAAATATTATTATAAGCACTTGACATTAAAAAAATTATGACTGGAAAAATTATTTGACATCACTGTGGTGATTGCCAAACAACTCAACAATAATGCCATAATAACAATTAAACCTTGCCTTTACGGCTTGGCGCATTCGTGCTTACAATAAAAATTATTATTATTGCTAAGATAAAACACTCTAGTATCACTGTGGTGATAACTAAAGAATTATGACCTAAGAATCTTAAGCACAATAATTTTATACGTACAATTGAAATTATCATTAACATTGGGAGAAAAATCCTACCATAATGCACGTACACATAAACCATATCGTAATGCACACTCAATAGTGTCAAAAATGGTTATAATCATAAAATTTTACAATGAATTCGATAAGAAATCATTTCTGATTGTACATTAGTTTTCGATAAAGCGGAAGCTTAAATTATGTTACTTTAGAAAGAAAATTCTATAATATTGTGCACATGCATACAATGATCCCGGGTCAGTACTAACTATGAACTACCTTTATTCATAAGTTTCGCAATACACTGGTTTTAATTATACACGTAATTTTAATTATACACGTACATAAAACCAGAATAGCTAGGAAATAATCCGTTTAGGGTCGGCCACAACCAGGTGCTAGATGGAGCCTGACTGAAATGGGCCGAGTCGAGACTGGCTAGAACTCTGCCAGATCCAAAAACGGGATGACTCAAAAAATTTAAAAGCAGAACGGAATGACTTGAAACTGGGTCCGGTATAAGCAACTGGATTGGATATGGAAATATAGTTCTGGGTTAAGAAACTGGATCGGGTTATGTCAACTTGGTTGACTTACTTTACTCGAGATATGGACCATCCTGTTGCATTACGTTACTTTGTATACTTTGTATTCATTTATTAACCATTTTCATTAATTTTAAAAACTCCAATTAACCCATTAGCTGCCTAACATTAATCAACCACTGGAATATAGGTTGCTTCTTGCTTCACGTTTTAAGGCCAACAATAAAAAAATAGTTACAATCAGGTCAAGATTTCTTAATGGAAACAAAACGTTTCGGACCGCCTTATTAATATTTTCGATCTTTGCTATTATGAAACGGACATTGGCCATTCGTGTTTAAGTCTTATGGCCCATTAGTTTCTTTAAACGGTTAAACCAATTAATGTTATTAATCACAGGCCCCGTAATTCCACAATTTTAACCCAAGTTTAGTCTTCTTCCCAATCTTACGGAAAGCAACAGAAAACTTCAGGAGTTTATACATCAAGAAAACATTGATATTCTTTGCTGCCAACCACTTTTACCGCTAATAACAAATTGACGTCACTAATAATCATAATCGGCTTTCATGTATATAGGTAATCAGTTTATTATGTATATTCAATTAACAGACGATCATGAGTTCTAAACCTCGCTCTAGATGCCAACTATAAGATTTAATTTTTATAGATCGTTAATTAGGATCGTTGAACTTCATGATAATCACACGATAATTATATACAAGAATAGTTTATACGGAATACCTGGTACCGCTGATCCATCGTACGTCGATCATCTTTGGGGCAGCGATAATACCTTATGGAGGTCATGGTTTCTCCTTCTTCACCTTTTACCTTTATGAATACTAAAATTCTCGAACACAATAGTGATGGATATTGTGTTCCTTTTATAGGTAGAAGGAGGACCAAGTTCCTAGGATTTAATACTGGCATTAAATCTCGACCGTCCATCAAAGAAGAGATATTAGGAATAATAATCCCATAAAGGAAACCGGACATAAGTATAGCAATACTCTAGATTACCAAGATTATTACATGGGCCCAAGAGAATATTTCTTGCCATACAAAAATATTCTTACAATGTCTACATTCATAGTTTCATACTAACATACTGGCATTTTTTTTCTTGGAAATTATAAAAATCCAAGGATCCCATGGGTCAGATTAGTTATGTGCGGGAAATCTTCCTTCGAACTATTAGGTACATTTTGATTATTTTTATTAGTGATCATTAAAAATTATTTATTTATAGAAACTACCGTATTCGTTTTGACGTAGCCTAGGCAATAATCTCAGAACTTCCATGTTCTACTCCCTCCGTTCCAATTTAGATGATGTTGTAGAGTTTTTCACGGAGATTAAGAAACATCAAAGAGAGTAATTTTTTTTCCAAATATGCCCATATTAATACCTCCTAAAAATTTGAACATCCTAGTTTTTTGTTTCCAGATTCTACTATAAATTATGAATCCCCATATAATTCCACTTGGGATAACCAAATATCCTAAGTTAATAGAGAATAGATTTAAAATCTTAAATTAGATTAATTATCTCTCACTGATAACAAGGCAATGAATGTTATGTTGTGATTCCAAAGCAGGGGTAAATCAGTGAGAATTTAGAGAAAATAGCTAAACTCTCATCTATTTTGGAACATACAAAAAACCCTAAAACATCACCTAAAGTGGAACGGAGGGAGTATCAAAATTCACAAAATTCTTTCCCGCCTTTCGACCATGTGTGGTTCAATGCCACCCCTAATTATTAATTTTCTTTTCCTATATTTTGACATTTCATACAAACAAAGGTCCCCAATGATTATGTCTTCACAACATAACACATTTTCAATTTCAGTTGGGAATCAACCTTATGGCGGCTAGGATTTGTATAAGTTAAATCCCGTAAAATGATTCATGAATCGACAGTAATAAGGAACGATATACGTACGCGCACAATTCAATTTAGAGATATCGAAGCCACTGAAAATTCTGCCAAATATATAATTTTTATATACAAATATACGGAGTGTATAATATCCAAATAAGTGTATATAAAGTGTATAAAGTACCGAAAATAGGTCATTTGTCCAAAAAAATTTAAAACATGGTTCAAATGGACGAGTAAAAAATTATTATTGATGAAATAGACACAAAAAAATAGCAAGGAAACTTAAAAAATAGCGAGCATGAAACTGGATGCATCCTAATGTAAATAAAAAATAAGAAAAAGAATTTAAAAATGGGTATGATGAAACTGGTTACATCATGGTTATTTTTATATTTTTGTCCATTTAAACAGTATCAAAATCTAAATGTTCTTTTCACCCAGGAATTATTGATGTTGGTATTTTTAACCAATTTTGTGTATAAAGTAAATGTATACAAAATTAACATAAAAAAAAAAACGCTTTGTTAAGACACCGTTTTTACAGCATTACGGTGGGTAGACAACTGCCTCTTTCGATCTGGACATCCAGAAGAACATGGAACTCCATACAGTTACAAATCTATGAGCAGCAGCGCGATATATAACCTTATGTCGACACTTTAGAGGAACCCTTGGCACAGATTTTTTCATTTTCAATCAGTCACCCTCGGCACAGTCTTCATCCCTTTGCCATATTCTATGTTAAAGTCCTTCCATATAGGTTACGATCTCCCTTTCAACATTTAATGATGGACTGAATGAGTTATAAAATTGATGAACAAAAAAACATAAACAGTTGTATTTGTTCTCCGCAGTGTGATAAAATACAACCAAATTTACCCATAATTTAGGATATAAAAAGAAAAAGAAATACAATCAATTTATCCAGGATCAGTACCTTAAATTTTGCTTGGGCACATAATTAAACCTAAATATATCACCAGTCTTTGTTAAACGATGTGATCTAAAAATGTTTCGTGAGCGTGAGGGAGAGTTTCGTTTACTTGATCTTGACTGCCTGTGCCCCTCCTTGATATACGCAACTGCTTCACGGTGTTGCTATCTGTGATTTTTTTCTACTCGTGCATCCTTAACCTGTAAACAAAATTGAGGAAGCAAAAGTTAATTTGTGATCCAATAAAATTGAGATTAAATAAGGGCATGAATTAGACATGGAGAATTAAGAAACGGCGTCCTTAATTAAGCCGGAAACAAACGATTTGAATGATACCTAAGATGAAGCACCAAGTTTCCTTTTCGAACACAATTTCCATAATAACACAATTTTCCTAATTAAGCCGGAAACAAAGATATGTGGAATTTTTCTTCAAAGGTTTAACGGAAATATTGTCCACCTAAAACGGTGTTACTAAAATACAATTAAGTATGGTTTTCCCTATTTCCCATCCCCATTTTTCCTATTTCCCGTCCTGTTCACAATTTCTAAAACCAATTTACTTTTGAATCGTGGTTTTTCCTATGTAACACCTACAAAAGTCAAATTGACTTTGACCATAAATATTACCATTTTTATTTACACAAAATTGGTCAAAAAGACCAAAATCAACAATTCCTGGGTGAAAAAGACACTTAGGTTTTGATATTGTTTAAATAGCCAAAAATTAAAAAGATACTGTTTAAATGGACAAAAATTTAAAAATAGGCAGGATGTAACCAGTTTCATCTGTCCATTTTCAAATATTTTTTTCTTATTTTTATTTTACACGGGATGCATCCGGTTTCATCCTTGCTATTTTTTTTAAGTATAAGCCGGGATGAATCTAGTTTCATCCTTGCTATTTTTTTTTGGCTATTTCACCCGTACTTTTTTTTACTTGTCCATTTGAACCGTGTTTTAAATTTTTTTGGACAAATGACCCATTTTCTCTTTTATTTATCTTCTTCACTATTCGCTCCTTTTCATTTAACAAAATCAAAAACGGTAAGTTAGAAACCCTAGATTAGATTCCTTTAAATTATAGTAGGATTTTAATACACCTAACCTAATTAATCACCGACTTTTTTCTTTTTCTTATGAAGAACAAAAGAACTAGTGCGACAATAATTATGAACCCTAATTTAGCAGGCGTGTTATTCTGTGTAGCATTGTAAGAGATACATACGCAAGATGCTTTGTCAAATTTGAAACTACGGATGCCATGTTACTCTCGGTAACATACATGAGGTCTATCAAATACTAATTCATTAATGACCTGCATATATTAACAACTCATCATTAGCCATGATCATTGTTTATCTCAATTGATAATCTGGCTATCAAACAACCCTTGACTAGCTTAATATCCATTTCCACAAAACTTCCAAACTCTTCCTATTTCGACAACTATACCAACTATCTTCCAATCTCTAAACAACCACCAAGTACCAAATTTAACTTAATTGTCAGTGGACTTCTTAAGAAAGCTCATGGATCATAAAGCATGGTGCACATTTAAAAATTTGCAATTAGGTTAGATATAAAACCAAAAACTATAAGCGAAAAACTGAAGAAAGATTATTGAAGGCGGTGGTGGATCGTGGAGATGGAGGAGAAGAAGTAGTGATAGGTGGTGGAGATGGAGGAGAAGAAGAAGAAGAAGCCGTGTGTAATGTAACTCAGTATGTTCTTTTTTCTTTTTCTTTTATTATCGGGTAATGTCAAATGGATAGTATTTAGGATGTACCAAAATATACATGGATGGTACATAGGATTATTAGGGATGGAAATTAAGGTGGATGGGAAATAGTGAAAGTGGGGATAGGAAATAGGGAAAACCTTAAATATTTGGTGTAAAGAAATTATTTAGGTTAAAATTCTAATAAAAGTGTTGTCCACCTACTTTTTGGTTGACGCCGTTACTAACGGTTAAGTACTTGATGTAAACAAAGTGTAACCCTATTTTAAATATTTCGACCATTAGAGTTATGCCAAGTGTCCTCACCATAACTTCTACATTAGAGAAGGTCTATTTCAACCAATAAGGAAAGAGGGTTTCATCACCGTTTAATGTGAGATCTTATTTTGTCAAGGCCTTTAAGGAGGAAGATTTTAGTTGGAGGCATTATAATTGGCTCCACGGCAAGTACAGCTCCAACACCAACAGATAGATGAGTTATTATTGGAATGAATAATAAGACATATATGTTTCATATTTGATTGACTGTTTCCTTACCGAAGGCCAAAGTTTTGGGGCGAAAAGTCTCCAAATCCGTCGATATGTGGATTTGTTGGGATATCAATTTTCCAAGTTTATCAATGTATTGAAAATAGCATAGAAAATTTGCAATGTAGAACACCATTAAGTTTGGTTTACCAGTTGTGTTCTTTTTCCAGAACGAAATTCTGTAACGTTAATTATATCCGTGGGATTTTATTTATTGGCTTTGTAATTTCATATCATAACAAAGCTTGTTGCAGGTCAAATTAATTTTTGGAATATAGGAAAAATAAGGTCATTTTTAAACGAGACTCATAAAAGAATACATGCTAAGAGAACATAGGTTGTGATTTTAATTTCGGAAGAAACATACAAACGGAACAAATCTCTACCTAAACCAATCTTTCCATTTTCTACTTGGATTTTTGTGCAACGCCGAATACTATGAAGAACGTCTTCGTCTGAAATAACTTTTCCTCGTTCAATCTAACGAAGTTTTCTTTGTTTTTGGTTTCCACTTTCCAGTTTGCTCCTACCATCTTATTGATTTTTAGCTTTCATCTTTATTTTCCATTGAAAAGTAAAAAATTGGACTATAAATTGATTCTTGAATCTGATTCATAACAAATCCTTTTTTCTTTTTTACATTATTTATAAGAAGAGAGTTTCGTGGTTACCAATGCAAATGATATTTGCATGAGCTTTCTAATTAACACAAATCCTACATGCACTTTTGTAAATTGATAACTCAGTTCTCTTCAAAAACATATAGTACCAACGTAGAGAGTTAAGTACTTTCGCAATGCGCCAATGGCTATTCCAACAATTTACAACCACATAAGCCACCGGTTTTAATAATGATGCAATTTCAAACACTTTGTTTTGTTCACGTCTCAGTTTACTCAGAAGACTTATTATCAGCAAGAGTACGGAAAATGGGTCATACGGCCAAAACCCATAAAGCATCAGAGTACTGGACAAACAAATTACGGATGAAAAAGACATAAGAAAATTTAGTTATATATACCGTTAAATTTAAACTATATTCTTTATCCATATCCTTTTCTCTCTTATATTTATTTTTTTTCTCCAATATAAAATTAATCGCGAGAAATGTCTTAATTTACGAAATATAAGTCGGGTTTTAATAAAATTTATGTTTTTGGAAAGGGATCGAAAAATTTCTACAAAACAAGATCCATTGTTGATATGAAATTCGAAAAAGAAGAAATTAATTTTAAATCAGGCCGACGATACATTATGCACCCAGATGCAACTTGACCAAAGTTTATTTCCTATAAAAATATGCATTAATTATGCACCCACACGACAAAACAAGTAGTTTCTAGGGACGGCTGTTTTTTCAAAACCGTCCCTAAAGAGGGTTATTTGGGACACTCACAGACTGCACGTCCTTATTAGTCATCAGAATACTTAAACTAAGGAAATAATATGACCGTCCCTAGAAGAAATGAGGACCAAATAATATTAGTGACGATGGAACAGGGGACGGGAAGAAAACCGTCCCTAATATCTTCTTGAGACGGATTTAGGGCTCTTGGGATGCTTTTTAGCTGTCCCAAGAGGCCTTCTGTTTTATAGTGCCAAGTGCAACTTGGCCAAAAATTATTTTCTATAAGAATTTGCAACCTGGCCAAAACATTTTTCCTATATGAATCAAAAAAATACACATTATGCACTCGGGTGCAACCTGCCAAAACATGTTTCCCGTCAGGATTATACATTATGCACTCAGGTGCATCTTGTGTACTCCATGGATAAATCTAGGTTTGTCATAACGATAATTACTAGTTCATGATTTCGAGTAATAAGTCTTCCACCATTACTATCATATTCACCATGGAAACATCAACCAAAAATATGTATTAAAGAAAAGAAACAAGAGAAACTACAAAAAGAAAAAAAAGAAAAAATATATATACATTATGCACTCGAGTGCAACCTGGCCAAAACATATTATTTTCTATCAAAAATTCATTATGCACTAAGGTGCATCTTATGTATTTGGTGGAAAAATCTAGGTTTATCCTAAAAATCACCTGTAAAAATAGTATACACTATTCACGATCTCAAGCGATAAATCCATCACATTCACCATCAACACAACCAGAAAACAAGTAGATTAATCAAAATTCAGAAATCAAACACTTTGCTTATCCATAATGCCATTAGATTTCAAATAAGACTAAAAATAAGGGATCAAACACCAAACCCCGTATCAACAGAATTATTCATACTTGGATTGGGAAAAAATTAATAAGTTAGCCTGGCTAAGTTGGGGCCTACGCCAATTAATTAGGGCCTACACTACAGGACAAAAAAGATTATTAAGAGATGAAACTACCAACTTACCCTTTATCAAATACAATACTATAAATGTGTCCCTTTTAAATCCTAATAATAAAATTAAAAACTTAAAAACTAAAAACTAAAATAAAAATCATAAAACTAAAAATCAAATCAAAATCAAAATCAAATTCATTTCCATCTCCATCTCTAACCGATTCTTCTTCTCTTCTTCTCCCCTAATATGAACCACGGACGAGCCTATGAGGGGGCTAAGTGGGGCTTTAGCCGCCCCCTCACAGGTGGAGAAATTTTTTCAGTATATACATTTGATTGAGATGGTATTTGTAGCCCGGTCTAAATTGATAATAGCCCACTACTTAGCCTATTTTTTTGGTGAACCATAAATTTGGATAGCTATCTTTTTGTAAATGATTTTGTTCGTTTTATTGTTCAGTTATCTACCTATCTAGTATTTTTTTTTGTATGAATCACGATTAGCTACTAACTGCGCAGCTTGTTTCAAGAAAAAAATTACGGCCTTCGGCCGATTTGCAATCTAATGACATTCAAGCCCTACCCATCGTAGAATTCTGGGTCCGTCCCTGATATGAACCATCTTCGATTGTCTTACAAGCAGATGAAATGGCACGAATCAAGTACTTCTTTAGCAACCCAATCCCCTAAATTAGGTTTTAGCAACATCCAAACACTCAAAATTCGATTTTTTCGAAATCAAATATTCTGGGTTTATTAGAATCGGTTTACGTCAATGTACTTATGAACCGATTTTATTTAGAAACGGATTTTGTTCATGCCCACAAAGACCGATTATACTGAATGTGTATTCTGGTTGGAAATATTGAACCAGAATCGGTCTAAGTTAATGTCCACATAGCCCGATTATGGTATGGAAGAAAACCATTTTTTTTCTATATTTTTTTGGTTAGAATCGGATTACATGTATGTCCACATAACCCGATTGTACAACCTTTGATTTCTAAACTGCTTAACCATGTTTGAATTTTTGCAAAAATCTTGAAATTTTTATCTTTATATTATAGTGCATGAAATTTGGAATTGAACGCAAAAAGAATGAGGTCAGTCCAACATCGGACGAAGAAGTTATGAGCAAAACAGTCGAAGAAATGCACGGATCAACAACCGGTTTATGTGGGCATTAACATAAATCGATTCTGGTGAAAAAAAATCACAGATAAACTCATGAATTTTACAATCGGTCTATGTTTTAAGTATTATAAACCAATTCTTACAATCTGTTTATGTGAGCATGAACATCCACTGATTTTGGACGAGTTTTTTTGAAAATAAAATAAAAAATCATGTTTTGATGAAGAATCAAGATTGATTAGTTTAATTTGATTAAACATCAATTAATCACCCGATTAACACTAATTAATCAAGAAATAAATTAGTCATTTTTTAAAATAATTGGATAAGGGGTGTTTTTTAACCTTTCAATGACTTTTTTTATCCTGTAGTGTAAGCCAAAATAATTGGAATAGAACCCAATTTAACCTGGTAAGTTAGTGGCGTGTTTCACCGAAAGGAGTGTGATTAATATAATCAAATGATAAGGAATACCTCAATTGCATTAGCTAATACAAGGAACAAACTGTTGGAACGCAAGGAACGCTTTAAAGTAATCAAGATATTCAATTGGAATTATAAAATTTTACCAATCGCACTAGCCTTTTCCCATCTTTTTCTTTCTAATATTCCAGTCTCCATTTCTTTCCACTTCCCGTTCTATTTGTTATTCCAATTTAACAAAACCAAAACCCTATTTCACCACTAAAACCAAAACAACCTTTACCTAATCTACCTCTTTGATCTTCTTGGTCAGGGATTTGACCTACCTTGAATACTCTGTTCCCGTCCCGAGATACCAAATATTGTTGTTGTTCTTGTACTTTAACTACGGAAAATCCCACACTCACACCCAAGTATAATCTAAACAAGATCTAAGACATGATAAGAAATTCTCTAAGTTATTTTTATAAGAACATAAACATAAAACCAAATGCAATATAAGAAAATCCTAATTTGGAGAACAATCAATTTTCTCTCTCTTAAATTCCTTACACAAACTCTCATATAATGGCTTATGATGCCTATTATAGGGCTATACATAGTGGAGGACAGCTAATAAAGCCCCTTAATTCGGATCTGAGAGGGAGATTCCATCACCCTATCTTGTGACTGTTGCGTTGATATCGCATTGATCCTTGCGTTGAGGTGGCGGAGAAGAAGACTCGAAGATATATTGATTCTAAAAAGAAAAATTGGGTATTTTAGTAAGCTGTCTTTATAATATTTGGGTGACATATCGAATTGGGATATTAAAAAAATATTTTCAAAATCTTGGTTATTTGAACTAGAGGTGTAAATTGGGTTGTGCCAGCACGAGCACAGCCCGGCCAAGACAAAGACGCTAAAATTTGAGCACTGACCCGATCCAAAGACGTGACTTAGCCCGGCCACGGCCACAAAGACGTTAGTTAAATGGGACGTCTTTGGTTTGACTTATTGGCACGTAGCAGAAGACACGGCCACGCGACGCTAAGACGGATAAGCACGTGGCCCAGCCCAGCCCAGCACGTTAAGAGAGCACGTCATAACATGTACAAATACACTATATAACAAGGCATAATACATCACATTTTTTGTATATTTCACAAAAGAGTCACTATTCTAGCTAGTTTTTAACATGTTAAATTGGCTTATTTATAAAAACACATATAATACCTTAATATTTGGAAAATATATTTCAATATCGTTGTTATAATGTCGTCACCTATATTTAACTAGAACATTAATTTACATGACAATAATCCAATTTTATATTTGATGGGATATTTCTTTTTATTGAATAAACTTGTTAATTTTACTTGAAATAATTTCAAATGATATGTTGTCTAATTAAATTCTTGTGATAATGCCTGACTTAATGTATACATTAAGTGATTTCAAATTGTTTATATCACGTGTGCCAGCACGGCACAGCACGACACGTTTATTCGTGTGCTGTGCACGCGGGCTGTGATGTGCCTAGCTTTTGACTAGTAAAGCACAACACGACACAACACGTTTAAATCGTTGGCACAGCACGGCACGGCAAATGGCACGTGAAGCACGCGACTTTGTGTGCCGGGCTGTGCCGGGCCGGCACGTTTCACACCTCTAATTTGAACCACGCTTATAGTTTGCTTGTCTTACAGAGTTACAGATCCAAGAATTCAGACCCGAGGACTTTTTAACCAAAAAAACCGGCGAGAGTAATCTTGATTCTCAAATGTCAGATACGAGGTGGAAATGCTTACTGTTTGATTTGGCCTAAGCATGTCTCGTTTTCGACTTACTTTAGTTTGTGATATTGTCTTTCTACGTGTCCATGACATGAAATTATGAGTGTTGGCGAGAAAGGGTTAACTGAAATGAGTAACGGAGATTAAATACATTTATTTTCTTTGTAGCCTCTTGTAACACAACTTCATGGTTTCCACTTCTTTGGCCTGGCGTCTTTAGGGGCAACCCCGAAAGAATTAGGGGCGACACAAAAGACAAAATAGGTTGAAAATACTTGTATACCCCTTCATAATCGGTAGTTTAGGTTTTTTTTAGCTACCGATTGCAAAATCTCATTTTTGGGGAAACTCTATATTCGGTAGTTATATAAACTATTTTGACTACCGAATATGGTTGGATATTTGCAAAGAGAGTCACTGTATAATCGGAAGTCATGATAACTCTTCCTTCCTTACCGATTATAGGCTCAACCAAAATTCCAAAAAAAAAAGGATTTTTGCAAAATCTGATTTTGGGGCTACTCTACATTCGGTAGTTATATGAACTATTTAGACTACCGAATATGGTTGGATATTTGCAAAGAGAGCAAGGATAATCGGAAGTCAAGATAACTTCATTTACTACCGATTATAGGCTCAACCAAAATTTCAAAAAAAAAAAAAAAAAAAAGGATTTTTGCAAAATCTGATTTTGGGGCTACTCTATATTCGGTAGTTATATGAACTATTTTGACTACCGATTATGGTAGGATATTTTCAAAGAGAGCCACTGTATAATCGGAAGTCATGATAACTCTTCCTTTCTTACCGATTCTACTCAACCAAAATTCCAAAAAAAAAGGATTCTCGCAAAATCTCATTTTGGGGCTACTCTATATTCGGGAGTTAAATAACCTAAATTCCCTACCGATTATGGTAGGATATTTGTCAAAGGTCTACTTTAATCGGGAGTCAAGATAACTTTATTTACTACCGATTATAGGATAGTCAAAATTCAAAAGATAGAGGATTTTATTTTGGGGATACTTTATATACGGAAGTTATACAAACTAAATTTACTCCCGATTGTTGATTAACTACCGATTGTATAGTTATCTACCGATTGTAAAGGGTAGTTTGGGATTAAAAAAAAAACGCCCCGAAAATAACCTACCGATTGTGAAATAACCTACCGATTATGACAGTTTTTGTCGTTTTGTGTCGCCCCTAATTCTTTCGGGGTTGCCCCTAAAGACCCCGGGTTCTTTGGGGTAGCTATGTATTTTCTTTTCAATACAATTTTAAAAAATTATAACGGAGATTAAATCTGTCGGACATGTGTTACTTTGTTTCTTTAGGTATACATGTGCCTAAAATGATAAATACCTCCGAATTTTTCGTAAAAACTCTAAATATGATATCGTTGTTTGTACCGATTGAGTAGATAATTTTATAACCTTTTCAACGAGATAAAATTTGTAAACTTCTAACGCACGGATTTTTAGATATGTTATATTAAAGTTTGGTTGCCAATTATACCCCTAAAGAATAGGATAATCTGGTATTATCAAGTGCACACTACCAATTTTTTTTATGAAATTACAAATTTATGTGAGATATCAATTTACAAAAAAGTGGTCATAAAATGGATTCCCTCCCTTCGGGCCCTTCGATCGGTCGGTTGGGGATAAAGCTCGCAATATATTCGTGAATATCTAGGTACTCAAGAGGAAACCTGACAGTTTTGTTGTGCTCTCCAGGGACTTTGTGCCAATAAATAGTTTGGTTGCGAAATCCAAAGGAGGATGAATAAATAAAAGGGCACATGGTGCTACAAAGTATCATCTCGACCATTTAGAGAATTGCAGATTTTGGAGTTGCTAAGCATGGACTAGTGATCAAATGCAGATACCTATTTCGAGGCAGTAAGTGCCTGCGTTCACGCGATTACAGATCTACGAACAGTGACGAAATCATTAGACGATAATGTGTATGTAAATTCAAAACTAGCCAACACCTAAATTCTGTGAAATGGTTAAAAAACATCATCAAAATTTAGCGATATCCCTCACTTGCTTGGCATTTTTAGGACGAAAATATGAGGTAAACAAATGAAAGAATATTGTCCGAAAAGCCCAGAATAAGCTTAAAGAAAGAAAGAAAGAAAGAAAGAAAGAAAGAAAGAAAGAAAGCCCAAGCATATGTATTACTGTTAGCAACCGTGCTACTTGAACAGCCGGTTAACAGCTGAATGACAGCTGATCCAACATGGCGGGCATAACTATAAAAACGTGTAATTTTCTCTTTATCCACGTCATAAAATAAAAGCCTAAGAAAACTAATCTCTGTCTTCCTTTTATCTCTTCTGCTTGAAAATAATTTAGAAAACTAATCTCTGTCTTCCTTTTATCTCTTCTGCTTGAAAATAATTTCTACCATATCCTCTTGATTCTTATAGTTTCATAATCTCGACATATTGGGTAATGTTCTTTATTATAAACAAATTGATGTTTGGTTGATGAAATCACAGAACACACCATTATGATTATCAGCCTTTTCCAAAATCTCTAAAATTAGAATTAATGGGATTGGACTGGTAACCTAAGTCAAACAAATTTACATGAGTGATAGGAAGTCTAGAGAAGATCTTTGTTGATGGATAAATAATACTCTGTGTTTGATTAATTGGATTGAAAAATAAATGGAAGAATCAAGAACGTGAGAAAAATCTAATTAGGAGAAGCCATTGTTGACAGACTCTGTGGTCTTAATCGATTTGTGTTGCACTATGAGATTCATTGGCTGAGAATTTTGATGGTTTTCAATTTCAATCAAATATAGATACATGATTGAAATGGTTTTCAACGGATCATATGATTCATATCCCATGTGAAGGTGAAGAAATTCAGAACGGCAAAGGAAAGGGAAGACGTGACCGAGTATTAGGGTTTTCCAGTATTTTTTTTGATGACATGGTAAAATATAGGACACATCATCGCTCTACTATGCTTGCCACGTAAGATCAGCTGTCATTCAGCTGTCAACCGGCTGTTCATATAGCATTTTCGTTACTGTTAGTTAACCCCTCAAACTCTCCCAAAAACTAGTTATTAATGTTAATGTTAATTGGAAATGCAATGGTGTTCCAAGTACTGCAAATTACAACGGTAAATCTTGTTTGTTGTTAATTTGTAGCTTTTACAAAAAAAAGGGAAGAAATTAATTGTTTCATATAATTTGCCGATGTATGTACATTGCAAAATAAGAAAAAGATAAGATTTGTCAAGTTCCACGCTAATAATAGCAGCCACACCCATTGACGGATCTACAGCCAGACTTAGGCTGGCTTAATCCACCCCTAAACTTGGAAATAAAATTAAAATAGGTAGTGGAGCTTAGCCAAATCCAATAAGCTTAACAGTTTGAATAATGAACTGGCCAGTGTTGGTGATGCCAAATGATAGGCCAAAACTAACTAGAAGAAGGATCGAACTCTTACAGGCTCCCTTGCTGCACTCACCCAACCTGCATACGGATCACCAATGCGCATAATCCGTAGAAAATCCTTCCGAGAATAAAATGCCACAGTTTCTCGTTCAGGAATGAAGGTTTTTAGAGAAAGGATGTTCTCCACTTGAGCGTGCAGCTGATAATCGTTTGGGTAAGGTCCAATCACGCGGTGCTCCTGTTTCTTCTTTGTTTCAAAAATATTACGAATCCACTTACCAGAGAATTTCACGACCTTGAGGTGTTTCGTTTGCAAATTGAAGAATATAAGACTTTTGCCATCAGATTCAAACCAAAATACAACAACTGATCAGACAAACTTAGCAAATATCTCCCCTTTATTCATACTTGATTGACCTTGTCTTTTAATATATACAGATGAACCTTAACAGAACAACCACAAGAATCACTACTACTCCGATCATTACAAGGATGGCAGATTATCATTTCAGAAAGCGCAACACAGGGACATTCTTCAAACTCCAGAAGATGATGATCAACCACCAAAAACCTGTTCTCATTCGTCATTAGTGTGAGGGGTGTCAGACTACATTCAGTTGGAAGTGGAATGAGCTGAACCTTGTCATTGTGGATATCGGACGAGAGCAACATTTCAATGTCATCATTCTTGCTAGTGGCATTTCTATAAGTTATCCTCCAAAAAAAGATCACCCCCGCAGAGGGTGGCTGATTTGTAAGTAATTATCGAAGCTTTTGTTAGCATTGGACTAGGAAAAGGAGACGAACCTGGTGGTGGTTGAGGTGAGATTTGAGAAATACTAGTGACTATCTTTCTCCATGAATTAGTTCC
Organism: Papaver armeniacum; assembly: GCA_023531295.1. Lineage (NCBI taxonomy): Eukaryota > Viridiplantae > Streptophyta > Magnoliopsida > Ranunculales > Papaveraceae > Papaver > Papaver armeniacum. The sequence goes on from JAJJWW010010502.1 coordinate 81,775, forward strand.
TCCCAATGTAAGTACCATGCAAACAATCTCCTGGTGATCGCCTTCTTTCGAAGTAGTGGTGGTAAACTTGTCTTTTCTGGTTGAATGAGGAGTAGCAAACACAAGTACAACCTTATATTTCTGTAACTGTGAATCAAAACCAAAGCCATGACACAAATAATTGCATAATCCCCAGCCTTGTGCATATGTAGGAGTTACATAGTAGAGGGTAAGTGCTTCAGCCCTGGTTGGGTCAACAATAGAAAGGGAACCCTTTTTCTGATTAGACTTACTCACTCTTTTAAGACAAGTTAAACCATTACAATAACCAACGACTTCCTGTACTTATAAAAACAGTCATATTCGGATTCCATAAAATGTCTATAACTATAAAATTTATCGTCATCATATTCCTTTTCTACATTGAAAAAGTAATGCATTCTCAAATTCTCATTCTGATAGATCAAATTAAGGAGATTAAAAACTAGATTAAATTTCTTTTCATTCTGAATTAAATGAGAAGAAGCAAATCTTGAATCTTTAGAGATTGTCTTCGACCGTAACTTACTCTACTCTTCAGTTGAAAGGAGTATGAGATTTATTCACATGAAGATGAAGAGGCAACAATAACGTGTGATGCATAGAAAAGGAAACCGAGGAATGGAACGTAGTTTAGGCATGTGCATGGTTTGGTTTGTTGCCATCTGAAAACGGAATGTAACTGCTGCCTATGCCCTATAGTCCTGATTCAATGCCATTCATAAAGCCCAAAAAAGTCAGCCATACGGCTTAATATGTAATTAACATAAACAAATACCAAAGATTGATAATTCATTTATTACATAAGAAAATCTGAAGAGAAAAAGACTATAAACTGTTATTCAATATTAAAAGAATAAAATTCCAGGAGTAAGGAAAGCAAGCAGGCTCTACTGATTTACGTACTAAATACACGGACGCCATTAACGGTTTAGCAGCTTGTTTCAATGGTATATATATATGCATAAACAAGATGAAGAAAAGAGTCATTTCTTTTTCCCTTGTATGAAACTTAATGAGTGACTACTACATATGAAACTATGGCAGCCTTCCGTATTTTCCAATATGCTGGAGGGTGGGTTTGAGACCATGCCTATCCACGGCTCTTAAAGCCGTTCTAAATCCGTCCCCATACACCGGATCAGGATTACTCATCATCGACTTAATGAAATATGCCCCGAGTTCCTTCTCAAACGGTGATCGTTTTCTCTTGCTTGACCGACCACCTCCATTACCTGCAACTGACTCTGCCTCCAACCACCTGTAAGCCATAACGTTTGCCATACCTTCTTCTAATTCCAACGGGAGTGTGTGAGGATATCCTGTCCCAAGCATGCACATGCACAAATTTTAGAATCCAAATAACCTAAAGGGTGTCTAGGTATAGATTGAACACAGCTAGAGAGAAGTACCATTCTGGCGCATCCAGGCATGCATCATCTCGTGAGCAAGGATTTGTCCACATAACATTCTGATTAACAAATACAGTTGGATTTTATTGGTTAATATGATTTGCAATCATCCACAAACGTTATTTAAACAGGTATGCATGTTTAGGTAGGAGTTACCTAGGATAGCCAAACAAAACGCAAATGCTAGTCACAACCGATTGTCCAGGGGCCAATTGGTATGGTTCTGTTGGCATGCTACCGAATATGTTTCCTATCCTTCTTGGGATCTGTTGATGTCAAGAAACACAAAAACTAAATGATATATGACTTGTTCGTGAAAACTAATTTATATAGTACTTTCCTGTGTAAGTATTAATAAATGCGAAGGCTAATTTATGTTGTAATGCTGAAGAATACTTACATGTCTAACCATCTTTGTTTGAAAGGTACACAGGCCTCTGACCTCACGCAACCTATGAATATTCTGCCCACAGTACAGGAAAACAAATTCAGAAAACCCTGCAGGTAAATTTGCTCTTTATAACTACTGATTTCTTATGGGTTTTCTTATATGCCTTACATGAGTATTTTCTTCACCAACGGCAGCATTCAGTGCTGACCTATCAACCAGGAGCACTGGAAAATCTACTTTAACTCCCATGTGTAAACCATCATAATAGTTCTTTATATCTTCGAGAAGAGGTTTAGATTCTGCGGTAGACATGATTGCAGAATCCAAACACTTCAAACAAAGTTTGCGACCATCACCCAGTGATATATTCTTCTTATCTCTTGGCTGTAACATTCATATAATATATTAAGAGAATTCATACTTATAGGTGAATTAAAGAAATATTAAATATTAAGATTTTAATAAATTTGGTTACCTCCAGCCTCTGGCAGCTGCAACAACTAGGAGTGCCATCATTTTGGTGCGAGCGACAATACTTATGGTTGGCCCATGATTGGTCAGTTACATAATCTGACGGGAGCTACAGAAAATATTATATTCCAACATCAAAATTAAAGAGTAGCCTACTAATGAATTATGAAACTCACTAACAAGAATAATATAATTTTTCACTTTTTTTTTTTTGTTCTACTGTCAGTGAATAGAGACTTACGCCCTTGCTACAAACATCGCATGTTGGACCACGATGATAGCTACTAGGCTCCTCCTGCCTCGGAGCCTGAACACATTGTTTATGGTGTGGCTTGTTGCCCCTCCAGACCTACAACCAAAGAAAAAAAATCTGGATGAAAATTCCCAACACGTATACACAATTAATGAGTAACCCTATAAAGAAGTATGCATAGGAGTAATTCAACATTATCATAAGAAAATTGAATCAGAACTGAATAAAACTAGTTTCTGTGATCATACCACTCTATCCTTCATTCGTCCATTGCACTGAGAGCATCGAAAACATTCAGGATGCCAGGTTCCTCGGCGGCACCGGAGGTAATTCCCCGTCAACGCTTTATGGCATGCCCTACAATTTCTAAACAGAGAGATTAGTTGCTGAGTAATTATATTATATTTGCACATGATTTAAACTGAGGAAAAAAAGTGAAACATATAGCAAAACCGTCAATATCAGCCAAAAGTCCGAAAGCTTTATCACTATATTGCAAAGCAATTCTTAGCAGAACTATTTTTGAGAGAATATGTAGGAATTGAATTGCAACAAAACATAACTTAATCAAGATACCTTCTAGATACTCTGAATACTCCTCGTGGTGCTTCAGCTAGGTAAAATAGTTTTTCCTCTTCGTATTCATTATCAGGATAAGAGTCCAACTCACTTTCTTGTAAAGCTCTAGCAAGTTGTTCATCTTCATCCGAGCAATAAGATTCATAGTCTAAAACATCTACAGACATATGTAAATCATAAGTGAGAAAGAAAGGTACTCTAGAAAATGCGTCCCGACTCTGTAATAAAGTAGTAATATCAAACATGGTAGATTTTGCAGTTTGTTTAACATAATATTACTGACCGATCGCTTCCTTTCCTTTTCGACGTTTTTCTTCTTCTTCTTCGAGGGAAAATCTAACAGCAAGATCTTCAGTTACAACATCTTCATCATAGTACGCTGATATATCCTATACATTCAGTGAAGTTCAAATGGAATGACAATGAATATAACTAACCTTACATTTCGTGTTACATTTAAAAGTAAAGTTGATAATAAATACATAGTTTGTGAAAATAACTTACCTCACTGATTTGTTTTTTGGAATTTGTTCTTGAACTACGACTTCCTTTAAATGAAAACATCTTCTATTACGTACCTAGATGGACTAATTTCGAAGAACTGAACGCTATCTTATTCTTCTTCTTCTTCTTCTGTACAGTAAAAGCTTCATCAGTTAAACTAATACACCATAGTTTAATTATGTAAATACTCCTCCATTGTTTTGTAAAATACAGTAGATTCTTATGTAGAAAAAATGGCGTTATCTTTTAACTTATTTTAGAAACATAGTTTTGTAAATACAATAGATTCTTATTACAAGAATCTTTTACGTACTTTATTTAAAACAAAATGTCGTTATCTTTAACTTATTTTTAGAAAGAATGTCCTTATATTTAACTTCCTTATAAAATTACGTATACTAGGTATATGATCTTTGATATTTATTTTATTTTTGTTATTTTTGGGGATTTTAGGTGAAAAATATATATGTTTTTGAATGAATCTCTTTCTTAACTAATTGATAATTAAATACTCCATTTCCAATATCCAAACCAAAAATAAGAAAAAAATATAGGTAGTATGAAACGAAGAGAAAGAAGTGATCTGCTTGCGTGGGCCTTTGGATTTGGCATTGAAAATTGGATAAAGAAAGAGGAAATACTCACCTCGACGGCTCGACCCCTAATCTTTCCAAAGAAACTGAAACATAATACCTGTAACACATTCGTCCATTATTTCGGATATAGCATCCGTTAAATCGGATATGACGTGCCCCATACGTATTTTCGTGCATTATTTTATTTCTCAATAACAAAACATAGATGAAGCAAATACTAGTATATCATAGTTCAAGATAGGGATGCAAACAACAACAGGAAAACAAAAGATTGTATTACAGATGATTCTCACGAGATACACATATGACTTCAAGGTGATGATGTTGATCATGGTCATCTCAAACAGATTGTTACTCTTGTGCTGGTTGCGGAGCTACTTTATCTCTCTTTCTACCTGGTGCAGTTTCTGTAACTAGAGACTTTATTGATCTTGCAATAACCTTGCAAATCTCAAGTTTGATTCGATTACCTCTTCTAGGTAGGCTTCTCACTACCGTGCTCTCTGCTTCCCCATGGTTGATCATTCCTCCATTTTCCATTTTGGCTCAGGTATTTGGCTCTAGCGTGTGGGTAATTAATGAAGACAATATAATGAGCTTATTATCACTCTTTTGGAAAGCGAGAGACACTAAAAAGTATACCACAGAGAAGAATGAAAATCTGAATTAAGAAAACAAGCAAGAGGAGCTTGGTTTATATAAGCTTATGAAGGCTTAGCTAGAGGTTCTTTGGGACATAACACTGTGTGAACTCCTGGACTGCAGTATGTTCACTGAATCACTGTTGTGGAAATGTAATTTCCTTATTGCCCAATTTTCTAATTAACAAAACACGAAATGGTAAGTTGTGATTGGTTATGAACTCCACACTTCGTGCTGCTGCTTATATTTTCTCTCCTTCTTCTCACCCAATGAACTTCGATGAACGTGATTTCAATCCTTTGGCCGACCTGAAATTCTAACCTTTCCTTAAAGTAGAGAAATATATAGCCTAGTTTAATATACACATGTCCTACATAACACAAAAAGGGAAATGTGATGGAAGTTTAATCAACATAAAACAGAATCTTCATTTCCATATGACACATTGCCACGTTAGTTTTGAACTTGTAAACCAGAATATTCCCTTTCATATGACACACTGACACGTAATAGTCCGAACAACTGAAATTTTCTCAGTATTAGGTGTTCAGTAGCAAATTAACAACTCTTTTACGAGTGGTTCGGAAATTAGATTTTTGTTTCAAAGCCGACAAATCTTTTGTGCCTTTTAGTTTATGGTGATTACATCATGGGGATCACAGCAGGCTACGCACGCAATGACGTAGTCTATATTCAGCCTAGCCAGTTGATTGTATCAAAGGACTGAAAACAAAGAGAGAAATAGTTATATCAGCGTTTATATAAGATGAATTTGCTTACCGAGCCACCTAAGATAAAACCAGTTTAGTTACCTTTCATGTTGATTCTGCTTGTCCTTTATGCAAAAACCAGTTTGAGTCTCACCAGCATCGATCTGTTTCTATAAGTAGAATGTGTTATTTTCACTAATGTGCTTGCTGGTATTTTGCTAGCAGCTGCAGGGTATAAGTATTCACCAATCCGTAAAATCTTGGAGTCCAAAATAGGCCTACTAATACCTATCAATGGCATATATGGAAACTTAAATGTAATGTCATATTTGACAATTTGCAGGTAAAGATTGATAATAGAATAATGAGCATAAAAGCTCAAATTGCAGACTGGCAAAAATTGGTCTACAATTCAAAGAGGAATAACACAGTGCATGTTAATTTGATGCAGCATTTTGCCAGCACAATAGACTACCGGGTATTGGAATAACTCTTCATGATGGTGTAGGTTCAAGAAATGGAGCTAGCCCCAACAGCAGCACCATATGGTGACCAAGCTGAAGCATTAGCAGCACTGGAAGCAATCCTATGGGCTAAAGAAAAAGGCATTAACCATTTGCACTTGAAGGAGACAGACAAAGGATAGTTATTGCTATAAATGCAAAAAAGGGATCGGTCAAGTGGACTAATGCAGAACATTGAAGATAGTATTTACTTGCTTAATAGTTTTGTCACATGAAAGTGTAGCTTTGTCCATCGTGAAGCCAACAACGTCCCAGCCTCAATTGCAAAAAACACATTATCATTGTCTAGGTAGAAAAGAACAATGGCGACATAATATGCCAGATTGGTTAACATCAGCTTTTGCAGCTGATGCTATAATATTGTAGTCATTTTATTACAAAAGAATTTTTTTAAATAAGAAGACTACGTAATGCCTTCAGGCAGCAACCACTGAGTAGTAGTGTTGAATATGGGCACTCATTTCCCAACCTCACTTTTAGCTTTGTTCACCAATTTATTGGCAGTTTGTACAACTCAATATTGGTTCCGAAGTATTAAAACAAGCTTGGTAAAGGGGCGGCAAGAAATGGTAGAGGGACGGCAAGTGTGATAGCAATGTCCCTCTTATTGGTTAGGGGGTGTCCTATAGGGGGTGTAGATTGATTAGATTACCCTTTTCACCTTAAATTAACCAAAATCAAATCAATTTTTTTTTAAGCCTAATGAATCCGAAAAAATCAAATCAGTTTTTTTTAAACCTAATGAATCAGAAAAAATCAAATCAGTTTTTTTTTCATCTTCTTCTTCATCTTCTCTTCTCCTCCATCAACCCTAACCTCCATTAAAACCGAAAATTTCATCGTCTTCGATTAATCGGCGATTTGAAAAATGTTTGGAAAAACCCAGTTAGGGTTTAGTTTATTGTGTTGGATTTAAGTTAATTTTGTATCAAAAATTAGGTTTTGTATGAAAATTGAAATTGAAATTTCTGGGTTTATGCTAGTTACAGTTGGTAATCACTCAAATACGAACCGTAACCGTAGATTAGGTTGATGTTACGGTTGGTTTAAACTCAAATACCAACCGTAAGTTCTTAGTTTTGAGAATATGTTCAGTTACGGTTTTTATTTACATCATATTTATCAACCGTAATTGAGTTACGGTTTGTTACTCAAACAACCATACCAACCGTAAATAATCCTGTGTCTTAAGAATTTATCAAATAATGATTTACGGTTCAAAAGTTAAGTTGACACACCAACCGTAGGGTAGTTACGGTTGGTCTCGATTCATTAGTTACCAACCGTAATTTAGTTACGGTTGTTGTCCAATTTAATTACCAACCGTAACTGGTTTTACGATTGGATCTTCCCCAAATTTAACCAGTTACGGTTGGTATTCGATAACTTAATTACGAACCGTAACTAAGAGTTACGGTTGGTCACGAGCAAAATTACAACCGTAAGTTCTTCTGGAAATTCAAAAGTTTTGATTTTGTTATGTAATTTAGATAATTTTGAGCGAGAAAAAGCTAATTGGAACTAATTTAGAAGTCTATCGGGTCACTGGAATCACTCATTTTGGTTGAGTGAATCAAAATCTAGGGTTTCACAAATATCACACAAGTTTTCTTTTTCTTCTCCTCTAATTTTTTTTTTTATAACTCTAAGAATCTGATTTTAGAGTTATAATAAGTGAAAATTAATTATCAACAATAATCTTGATTATCATTACTAATCTTGATTATTAAAAATAAGGGCTAATTAGTCATTTCCAGCTTTTCATTGATAAGGGGCACTTGAATTTTCTTGTAATGACCTTTTTTGTCTTATTAGGTTGCCGCCCCTCTACCATTTTTTGTCGCCCCTTTACCAAGCTTGTATTAAAAAGAGTAACATGGTACCACATACGATTATCGACCACTAGATTTGTGCCCGTGCTACACACTGAGCATCTTTTCTCTTTTAATTTGGTTTGCGCGGGACTTCGCCCCATCCCGTGGGGACGTATTTCCGATCTGGTGTGCGCGCGGTTTCGCCCCGCCCCGTGACGGTGTATTTTCGATTTGGTGTGCATATCTTATTTATTTCTTCTTTTTATTTTGGCAGAAGAATATGTATGAAATATGTTTATTTTTTCCCCTTTATATATTAATCTGGAAAAGAAAATCCCTACATGGTAGGTACTTGGTTTCCAAATTAAATTTTGGACGTCCATAAAGTTACAAACACGATAAGTTAAATTTCCCTTACCATGTTTGTAATTTTTAAACCAATCATATGTAGGAAAATGTCCTCACCTAAATATTATGCATTAGGTAGAGTATGGTGGAGGAGGTAAGATGTGACTTGTACAGTGCCGCCACGTCACATAGGAGGAGGCCTTAGTTTAGTGGGGAAGTAGAGAATTTTAATATGGGCGAGATTTGTTTCCTCGCTAGGTTAGAAAAAAAAAATATTCTGAGTTCTAGGTTTTAATATTCTTAAAACTCTTTAAAATATAAAATTGGTCCCTCTTTAAGAATTTGTGTAATAAACAAAACATGGAAAAGAGGACTGGATCCTCTTTTTTTTTTTTTTTTTTTCCTGGCGAGGATCACTGCCTCGCCTGCTTCGAGCAGAGGGAACGGGAATTTAAAGATTTTAAACTTTAGGCCACGGTATTGGGTCATTATCATTACCCAAAATTGAGCCACTACTCTCAGCCTTAGCCTAGGGTGTCAAAGTAATACGGTACTGATACATGTTTTACATATTTACCAACAATCTATTCTATACAGATTTCCAAAGACTCTTTACTAACATGTTTTACATATTTACCCATCACCTTTTTTGCAAGGATAACCCAATTCATTAGGGTATAAATGTTTTCATTAGGGTAAATGTTTGATGCCATGCATACATGAGGTGGAACTCAAAGAACCATGCATACCGCCTTCCTATGTATCTTAATCTTACATTTCCTGTAACAACACAAAACTAAGTTTTATTAGCACGGGCTTTGTGTGCTTCGAATGTAATACCCTATTGAAATGCACACTCAAAGTTGTGGATGTGCTATGGATTTTGCTAACGATTATACCGGAAAGGAAGAATTTCAGTCCTAAATGAGACTATACTGAAAACTGATACCGAGAACTATCAATTTTTAAACTGAATTGAAAATGCAGTACTTCACTTGTATAGCAATGGTAACAAATATGACATGAGTAATCGCATAAAGAAGTGCAAAAAAAAACAAAACTAATTAATTTCCTATCTTAGCAGGTCCACACGCCTTTAAAAACCATGGGCCTGACCGTCAACTTCTAGACGATCAACAAACCAAGAAACAAAAGGATATATATGCAATTAATTTATTTTTGAAAAGAAAATCCTACCTAGTGGATTCTGCACATGTTATTTCCTCGTCGGCGAGCTTACACAATTATCTTAGGACTTTTACGGAGTGCAGGTGGATTCACTGCCATCCAAAGCTACATAATTTGAGAAATTAGTGTTATTTCCTGATTAATTAATCATTTGTTTGCATAAGAACTTCAAATTTGCAAACAATTGCTTATAATGGATTCCTTCTAGCTATCACTATGCAAGAAACCGATTGCTCTGCTTCTGAAATTATATTTGCCTTTTTATCCAACATATTACTAGATAACTGCTGCAGCAGTGGGGGCCGACCAAAAACTCAACCAAACATTTTTTTACTGAGTTGCACAGAAGGTCGGTGTGAAACGAACAGGTTTACAAATATTTCCAGCTAGAACTATACCATGTTCGGCGAATGACACTCCAAAAATTTTCTACATTAAAATGGTGTCTACTCTTGCACCATGGTAAATTCAAGGAGCGGCTGAATTTTGAAGTGTTCATATACCTATTTTTAATGCGGGCAAAGCCGAACCCATCAAAATAAAAGTAGGAAAAGATCCCTGGTAAATTCAAGAATCATAAATCCTAAATCATTTTTTAACTTTTCCTTCTCTACCAAAGATGAACAAATTTGTTTTGGATCAACTAGATGTAACACGTATCTACATGCAATATGGACAGATGGCACTTTGGATTAACCACGTACCAAACTTACCTACACATGGAAGCAGCCAGCATGGCTTTTCTTTGTTGTAAAGAGCTCATAAATGAAACCACCACATAAAAGAAAGAGTTCTAGATTAGCTATGGAGGATAACCTACGATCTCACTATTTGGTCTAGCAAGAGCACTTCCAACGACAACAGGGACAACAAGATCCTGTTATAGTTTTATGAGATGTGGGTGGGTGTGAATTTGATTTGGGTTGTAGTAATCGATACGCCTCAATGCCTCATGCAATCATCAAAGCTAAAGGAAACGGATCCAACACTAATCTCATCACAACCATCAAGAGCAGTATGTTCAAGCATCCATGGTTCTTCATAACATTTTTGGTACAGTACATAGTACTGATTGAGATTTTATTTCCAAAAAAAAAAAATGTTTTCATTGAGATTTGAGAGTTCAATTTCAGTAGATGTGAGAAGAGAGGGGGTGTGTGACTTAGTCCACTCAATGAGTTGGTAACCGAGCTAAGGAAGAAAGCTGAAATGATGGGCTCGTGAGGTTGGGTGGAAATAATCTGCTGGACTCTTTGGATCGTGCACGGTTTACCCGACCCGTTACTCTCTCTTCTACACCCGCGATCAACCCGAAATATCTGCAAACTCTTTGTATCCCTCTGTTTTTTTATTTCCTTCTTTCTACATTCCAATTTGTTCAAATTAATCGTGTTTCATGACACAATATCATGTTTCATGTCACAAATAAGTAATTCGTTCACTTATAAATGCGGGGTTTGAAATTAATTAAAGAATAATTGTCTTAGTTATTCTAATTTGATTGATTACTTCAAATATTGGAAGATTAATTTTGTTCAATTCAAAATTAATAAATCTGATTCGATCAATCTAAAGGTCTTCTTGAGGAATTGAAACACATTAGTCTTTGCATCGATTGTGTTTAACATAAATTGAGTAAGAAGTTGATTTGATCAGCTCAAAATCGATTAAATTTGGTCAAATCAAAGAAAAAACTTGAATATGAAAAAAGAGGACCATAAAAGTGTGACGGACAAAATCCAAATAGCCACCATATAGAAGGCCTCCTAAAGTCGGCCAAAAAACTTAAGACCGAAAATTGATTTGAGCTTACCTGTTTATCCCATTAAGCCATACGATGGGAGTAATAAAACTTAAGACCGAAAATTGATTTGAGCTTACCTGTTTATCCCATCCTTCGACAATCTATCTCTTAGGACATTTGGTACGGTATTTTATTTTCCTATTTCATACAATCCTTTGGTAATCAATCTCTTAGGTCATTTGGTAATCAATCTCTTATTTTTCTGGTATAGAAAGAGATACAAATTCTCCCCTAGCATATCGGCAATTTTTTTATAATTTTCCACATGAACTTAAAATGACATGATTAAGACTAAACATTGATTGAACAACCAAAATTCGTCAAAACCAACCAAATAGTATGCAAAGATTTTATGCCATGACTCTCTAGTTAAGAGTAAAAAAACGAAAAAGACTATGGATTAAGACGAAACAGTTTAGACCAAACTTACCCTACTTTGAGACATTATGATTCAAAGCGATTGTTTTGTGAACGCACGATGACGTCAAAAGGAAGACTTGGCATGTGTATCAACAACAAATTGATCAACCTCCTCGGAAACGAAACTTTTGTGACAAAAAAAAATAAGCTCCCCTCCTGCTGCTGAGACTGAAGTCATTGATTCGAATGATGAAATTCCTCAGAATGACTCTTAACTTCCTTCTATTTTTGCCGTTTTGAACTTGTTTGGATCTCACTTTTTGTTTTTCACTGCACATTTTTGGAAAGACAAATTTGTTTCTAAAGATTATTTTCTGAGCATGCAAACAATATTTTCTTCCTGACTCGTTTCTATGCAAGGTTAGTTTCTATTCATGCGAACAATACTTTCTTTCTGTAATTCCCATACTTGCCTCTATTATTTGCATGTTAGAGAATAACGTTCTCATGAAATACTTGTCAAAAAGGTAAAGCCCATTTAAGAAGGATGATACTTGTGCCACAGCAAGATATATGTTATGCGAATATAAGATATTACCTGTGCGAATGTAAGATATCAATTATCTGGATATAATATATTATTCATGCGAATGTAAGATATAACTTATGCGAACATGTAAATAGTGTGTATGTGAGTACAACCCCTTTTAGAAAAAAAATGTTTTTATGACGTGAGCATTTATTTAGGTCTCTTTGTGTTTGATATTGGATAAAGGTTCCATCTTCAATTGTAAACAAGTTTATGAATATATGAATAGAATTCGTATTTAATCTCGCTATCATCAAAAGCCATAGAATACCTTATTGCAAGAATACTCTGTAATTTCCAAAGTTATCAACACACATTAGAGTACGTATGTGAATTTACCTAAAGAATAACTAACGCTCACGCTAATCAAGTTCAATTCTAGGAGCATTAAGTTTCAGAAATAGGCTAATCAATGCAATTGAAATACATTGCGCAAACAATTCGAACAAAGGTCAATTTCTACATATGATTACGGATGTATCGCTACTACAACCTAGAATCATATCATGCTACTACGTATTCAAGGTTATCGCTCGATGAAAACCCTAAAATAGCTATAGATATGGATGTGAGTTCAATCAATTCTAGACTCGACTAAACAAACATTCAATCATATTGCAATACTTCAATCATGCAATTATTATAACCCGTAGAAATCAAACGATAATATTGAGAGAAAACTAATTCATAAAAATCATAACTTGGTTGCAAATCCAACTACATCTTCAACCAATAATAAAAACTTAGTTACTTGTGTTTTTGGAAATCATCGTAGAAAGCAAAGAAGAAAACTATCATGTGAAACCCTAGACAACAAGTAGAAGTCTCCCTCATGGAGATATATCTAGGTTTGAAGAAAGACTTTTCTATTTATATGCTTTTCTCCCCATAAGGATACTTTCCCAAAATTAGGTTAATTCTTCTCAAAACCCGTCTCCAAGTTGGTCCACCAAGCCCGGGGAGTGAAAAATATGTCTCTGGAATTTTGGGTCAAAATGTCGCCAGGATTCTTTGACGTCATCGCCGGAATCCGGTCGCCGTCGCTCGGAATCCGGTCCGGAAAATATCTCGAGGCCACCTTTGTCATCGGAGTACTATCACGGGCATTGCTACACTTCATCAGTAGCTCCGCTTTGCTTCTCTCGCAGTCACACATTCACAAAAACCATTTTAGCCAATTCCCATTTCTTGCGAAAACGCGCCTAAAAGCGTGACTCGTAGCCCATATGTCCGGCCATCAATTCTTGCATCCGACTCATACCCCTTTCATGATTCAGTGAAGCATTACGATCCCCACTCTCAGTTTCGAAATCCGGCTACTGGAACTAGGCTCACCGGTGCACCAATTTTGCTGCGTTTTAAGCTTCATTGTTTTGACTCTCATTCCATTTCTCGACCCGCAAATCTGGGCCATTCCTTGCGCATTCAACACCTCCAACAGCCATCATATCACCACCGCTGCGATTACTTGCAGTGTACCGCCTTATGACTTCGTTGCTCATCTCCGAACATCACAAAGACAAGCACGTGCAATTCGGCTCAACCACACTGCCCTCTGGCTCGACATCTCACCGGCCTAGCCATTCGCCATCATGCCCGACACCATGTTCACTAGCAAGCTCTCTCCATGCAGCTCACTTCACAGTTCTAACCCTCGGTACCAATGCTCCATCTCCCCGCAATGCACAAGCTCGAATATTTGAATTCAATCCAACCCATTTAACCCCGAGGCATAACAACTCAACCATTCCTCATAACACCATTTCGGTCTCAACTCTTCATCCATAGACCACAATTTGAAGCTCTGGAAATCCTCACCATTTTCATTGTCGTCTACGGCTCAACTTCATGACTACATTGCCATGCCAGTTCCTACTCAGTTGCAACTCATAACCTGCAGCTACAGCTCCTTGTTAATCTTCCATGGCCTCACTGAGTATTCCCTGCCACTCTAGAAAACCGCCAGACCACCTGCAACTGCTTACAGCGCATTCCTCCATAGTTCCACCACAGTTCACGCCATGAAACTCAACATCTTCCTCTCGATCTTGGTACAGCTGACTGCGATTCAAGACCCATTTTATTTGATCTTCTCAAAGAATAACAAAGAACCTATCTCATCTCTCGTAATTCTCGATCCGAGCTTCAAATCTTCTTAGAAATTGAACCCAAAACTTCTCTTGGTCTCGCTTCGCACCACAGAAACCTTGGAGATGTAGGCGGTGGTCGTTGTTGAATTCGTTCGGGCATTTTATCGAACAAATCTGTGCCATTCTGCTGGTGTTAACAATTGTGAACTGTTGTTGATCCTAACCATTACACATCTCCTTCCCTGTACAATTCATTTCCATACACACCCATTCAATCAATATTCGTCATGCAGAAACCAACATGAAATCATACTTGAACTTCCTCGATCCAACCAGAACCCAAAACCTCATTTAACCTTCCACTCATCTTTCACTCCAGGTGCTATCGAGCTTTCCTTTCTTCTCTGTATTTCTCCCATCAAAAACAACACAAAATAAACCCAATGTCTGCTTCCTTGACGAATTCGATCCTCCCTTAAAAATACTCAACCAGACCTGAGCTTGCCGGCGAGAAAGCTCTTGGCAGCAGCGAATGGGCTTAGTGAGGTCTTATTGAGCCTCCCTAAGTAGAGGTCTTAGTCAGCCTCTCCTGTTGATAGGGCTTATTTTTGCCTTAGGATTATGTAGCTATTGGTCAAAAAGCATCTTCTGTAGCTCAGGTAGTGACTACTTTCTAGGTACGGGGGCAATGGATTATACTATTGTGGTAGCCGAAATGGCAGACTCACCTGCTACATTATAATACCTCGCCCCTTATACAGGAGCGACTCTAGCTGAATATTTTATGTACCGTGAACGACATAGGATGAATATTTTTGGCCATGCGATAAAGTCGCATGACGTCTTTACGTTTTCGCGTATTGACCCATTGACCTTATCTTATCACCCTTCGTATTATTACCTCTGCAGGATATGTGAATATACATTAATACGACAAGCCTAAGTACTCCCATGAGTAAAAGCCTTGTGACATTAATGTCTTTGACACAATTCAGCTCCCTAATGGAAGGTGTCGTCCTTATCTTCCCTCTGATTACCCCTTCAAGGAGACGTACCCCTACCGGGTTAGGGTGGGCTCCTCCCATCCAGTGATGCAACAACCAGTTTTTTTCGCGGTCTCTTATCCCTTAGCCTATGTGGCTTATGATTACGAGATCACACCCTAGGTGGGGTTTCTTGAGGACCGAGTGTATCATAGCCATGACTTGCTAAGAGTGGCGAGGTACGCTCCAGACGCCCCCGACACCCTAGCTCAACCGTGTACCGCGGCACCTTGGTCGAGTTTCTACACTCCATAATAGAGAACTTAGTACCTTAGTCTTTCGACTAAGGAGTCTCTACCGGATAGGCTTTTATTTCGCCCCGACTTTCCATGGCTTAGGTCCCAGGAATGGTATGGCTTTTGCCCAAGCCATGCATTACTAGGTGTTTCGCAATTATGACCCGCGTTAGGGATTATGTATATTGCCTCTTGCACAAGTGCGAACTAGGGTGTACCCCATAACAGGATACCTAGCCTCCCTAGTTAGAGGTTTTAAGTCTTTCATTTGCCCCCTATTGAGGTCTTATTCATGAGGTTTTATCGTTGCCTCTTTCTTCTATTTTTATAGATCATTTTTTTTTAGAGTGCGAATACTTTCCTTCTCTTCATAACTTCTCGTGTACATTATGAACTTGTCCCTCTTCTTATTTCACACATATTATTCTACTAAACATTCTAAGGATAATACTTTTTAAGGTACAATCTATTCCATGGATGATCGAGTCTTCGCCCAACATCTTTTCCATCCTTGTCCATCAACTCATACGCTCCATTTCCCACAATTCTCTTGATTATATATGGTCCATCCGACTTCTTCTCCAGCTTTCCATCTCCTCCTTTTTGATAAGATGGTATTTCCCTTAATACCAGCTCACTCCCTCGGTTTGACACGCTTGTTGTACTCCCTTTCCAATCTTTTGTGATAGTTCTCCATGTGTTGCAAAGCAGCCTCTCTAGTTTCCTCCAATTCATCCAATTTTGCTAGTATCTGGATTGTGTTTAGGTTCTTCTCCCAAGCTTTTTTCTTTGTCGTTGGTATGATGGTGACATTCATGTTGCTTCTCTTTGTGTTGTTCGATATGCCCATAAGACATTGTGGATCTGCTCGCACCATCCTTTATTATGCCCTTCCAACTTCTTCTTCAGTGTATTCGCAATCACCTTGTTAGTTGCCTCAGCATGTCCATTACTTTGTGGGTATAATGGAGTTGATTTTCCGATCTGGATTTTGAAGGCATTTAACAGGATTTATATGTTCTCGCCCTCGATCTGCTTTCCATTATCAGACACCAATTGTACAGGGATCCCAAATCTGCAAATGATATTCTCAAATATGAAGGTGAAGATGTCCTTATCGCGTATATGTTGAACCGCCTTTGCCTCTGACCACTTTGTGAAATAATGTATTGCGACAATCAAATATCTTCTTTGTCCTGACCCTGGTATGAATGGTTCTACGATATCTAAACCCCACCTTGCGAATGGCCAAACACTAGTTGATGGGATTAAGTTCGCACCTGGTGCATGTATTCTGTTTCCATGCCTTTGACATTCTTCACACCGTCTAGATACTTCTTTTGCGTCCTCATGCATGTAAGGCCAATAATACCCTTGTATCTTTGTTTTGTATGCCAGTGACCTTCCTCCGCTATGGTTCCCTGCGTCTCCATAATGTATTTTCTTTAGTATTTCCATTCCTTCTTTTCGCGTCAAGCATCGGAGCGAAGGCCCAAGGAATGATCTTCGATAGAGTCCTCCATCCCTCAATTCATAATTTGTCGCACGGCTCTTTATCTTGTGTGCTTCAAATCTGTTCCTTGGTACTTCTCCCTTCTCCAAGTATGAATGAATTTGCTTTCTCCAATCTGCTATGTTATCATTATTTTCTTCTTCCCTGCTTTCTACTATCATTACATCTGCTTCTCCTTCCTTTTTGATTGATGGTAGGCAAAGTGTTGTAATCTTTATGTATCGTTCGGTTGGATCCACCAGCATTGACGCGATAAATGCCAGAGTGTCTGCGAATCTGTTGTCTTTCCGGAATATGTGTCTCCACTCCATGTTTTTTATTTTGCTGATAATTCATCCGCGAGCAGCTTGTATTTCTGTAATGAAGGTTCATTCGTGCTGTATATCCCCAATATATGGTTGATCACTAGTTGTGAGTCACTAGTTATTCTGACGTCATCCAACTCTATTTCTACTGCCAATCGCAACGCATGTATTACTCCTTCGTACTCTGTTTCGTTGTTTGTTGACGCGAACTCCAGCCTGAATGAATATGCCATTCTTGCCCCAGATGGTGATATAATTACTATCCATATTTCATTTCCTTCTCCGTTTACGGATCCATCAACTAGTATCTCCCACATTTTTGAAATTCGTTCTCTTAATAGATTTTGTGGGTTCCCTTGTTCCTCGTCTATCTCCATCATGTCTTATACACTCTCATCTTCCTCCAAGAGGAACTATGCTAGAAAGTATGCAATAACTTGTGATTTTGGTGATGATAGTATCTCATATTTGATTTCGAACTCTCCCACCTGTACATTACATCTTTCCATTCTCCCATACCGTTTTGAATTCTTCATCACAAATTCAATTGGTACCTTTGTAAGGACTCTGATTTTGTGGGCTTGAAAATACGTGCGAAGCTTCTGAGATGCATATACCAGTGCAAGGATGAGTCTCTCAATCTTCGTATAATTATTTTCTGCTGCATTGTATGTTTTACTTATGTAATAAATCGGTTTCTCAATTCCTCCATCTAAGCGAAGTAGTACAACACTTAATGCATGTGGTGTCGAAGCCAAGTATAATAATAGCTCATCTCCTGGTTCGGCTTTCTGCAAAATAGACACGTTCATTAAGTAATTCTTTATGCTTTGTAACGCCTTTTCACATTCAGCTGTCCACTCGAATTTGGCTCCTTTCTTTAGAATGCTTAAGAATTGCTTGCATTTATCTGAAGAGCGCGAGATAAACTGTCCCAACGAGGCTAAAAGTCCATTCAATTTTTGCACATCTTTTAATGTCGTTGGTGTTGGCATGTCGCGAACTGCTTGCACTTTATCTGGATCTACTTGTATTCCTTTTTCTGATATAATATATCCTAGGAATTTTCCTGATGCCACTCCGAAGATACATTTCGCATGGTTTATTTTCATTTTGCACTGCCGCATTCGCACAAATATTTCTTCCAAATGAGTTACATGATTTTCGATCTCCTTACTTTTTACAAGCATGTCATCCACATACACCTCTAAAGTTTTATGAATCCACTCCGCGAATACCTTTTCCACTATTCTCTGATACGTAGCACCTGCATTCCTCAATCCAAAAGGAATTTTAGTGTAGCAGTATAATCCTCTAGGCGCGAAGACAGCCGTGTGTTCCAGATCTTCTTTTGCTAATGGAATTTGATTGTAGCCTTTATACCCGTCCATAAGTGACAATCTTTTATATCCTGGGGAAGCCTCTACTATCTGTGGTATATCTGGTAATGGATAGCTGTCTTTTGGACATGCCTTGTTCAAGTCGCTGAAATCGATGCAGATTCTTATCCCTTTGTTCTTTTTCGGCACCACCACCATGTTTGCTATCCACTCCGGGTATTTTGCTGGTCGAATTATTCCTGCGTCTAGCATCTTTTGTAACTCCGCTTCTATTTTCGGATGGTATGTGGTTGCTATTTTCCTTATTCTTTGCTTGAACGGTCGCACGTCCTTCCTGATGTCTAACCCGTGGCATGCGATATCAGGATCCATGCCTGGCATTTCATCCATGTCCCATGCGAAGACATCATTGTATTTTCGCAGAAGGTTTATTGTTCTCTCTTATTCTTCTGCATCCATCCATTTCCCTATCTTTATCGTCTTGGGCTCCTCTTCAGTTCCTATGTTTACTTCTTTGGTTGGCTCTGCTGCAACAAAGTTTTCCTTAGGTTTGCTTAACGGGGATGGTTCTTTTATTTCTCTTGCTGGTGCACCTTCCTCGTCTGGGACTTCGCTCGGTATCCCTCTTCCTTCTTTCGCTCGTATCATGTATACCCTGAATTCTTCCTCCTTTCTTGACTGCTACGCCTTTCTCCAATTATCTTTTCTCTTTTTATATCTGCCTTCATAATTCTTCACATCTAGTTGATTGTAGGCATTGGATCTTTCTGAGTCTTCTACAATCTCTCCTATTTCGCTCGGCATTGGGAAACGTAGACATCGGTGCAAGGTTGATGCCACTCCTTTTATGTCGTGTAGTCATGGTCTTCCCAATATCATATTATACTTTGATTCCACATCCACCACGCATAGTATTATCTTCACCTCTATTTCTCCTAGTGGCATACTTATAATTACCTCCCCTTTCGGTCTTGTTATAGCTTTGTTGAAACCATGTATGTTGTATATAGCTGGTAGTAAATCCGTGTCGTTGTATCCTATCTCCTTGAACGTGTGATAGAACAAGATGTCGGCTGAGCTCCCAGTATCTACCAAAGTTTTTTCGATCTCCCATTCCTCTGAATCTTTCGCACCTTCGTTCTTTATCATTCTTCACGCAGGTACAGTTATTACCAATGGATCTGTTCGCCCCCAGCTTCTATGTGGTATGTCATCTGCTTAAAACATGATCTTCTGTTTTTTCCACTCGTGCAAGGGTGATATCTTTTCGACCGTCGAGATATTCCTTCTTTCGTAATCACGCTTGTGAATTTGTCCTGTGAGTCCTGCACTGAAATCCATAATATATATACCTGACTTTGTTATCATATTGCACTGTAGATGTTTGCTCCATTTTTCTGCTTCGATATTATTTAATATTCTTGTGGATCTACTCGCTCCGTGTATTGTATGCATGCTTGCTCGCTCTTCTTCTCGCATCAACTGGTTCTTGTTTCTTTTATGTGCAGACAACCTCAACTTGAAATCTATGGGTAATTTCTCCCACTGTCTCTATGAAAATCTCTATGGAATTTATAATCTCAAAGATTATTCTATGAAACTTCTTTCCTAACTGAAAACTGTGGTTTTAATGGGTGATCCTACATGTTTTATTTTCGCATAAACGATTAAAATCTTTCAAAAACAAGAACAATAAGAAACTCCTCTTAAAAGAAATTTTTGAAAATAAAACTCAACTAAAAATTTTCACAAACAGGTGTGATCCCATTCCTGAGCTGTATTCTAGCGCCAAAATGTAGTAGTGAGAAATCCCACCACTAACAGCCCTTAAGAATTTGTAGAGATCTAACATAATTCACAATCAAAATGGAAATTAAAGTGCTAAAATTATAAATGGACACAAGGGTTTTTTACATGGTTCGATCAATGTGATCTACATCCATGGTTCTTCACTATGATTGTTGAGGTTACATTAGTGTTACATTTTGAATCTCCATTAATGGGTTTTTGGTTGAGCTCTAGATCTAGTTTTTTAGGGAAGAAAATGATAAAGAAAATAAAGTCTCTCCTTACAAAAATGTGTCTCTCTTATTTATAAAATGTGTATCCCCCTTTTCTCTCTCCTGCCTTTCTCTTTATATAGGTGTTTACATAGTGGATGACAGCTAATATGTAGTGGAGTACAGCTAACACCTCAGCTTGTGTTGTGCTAAGTTCTAGCGCGCGCATGCTACGTTCTCTCGCGCGCTAAGGAAATGTGTTATGCGAGATTTTGCCCCTACATGGTGAGTCGATGGATTGATTCATTTGTGTAATTCTCAGTGGTGATTCTATAATGAATAAAGAGGTCGTAGCCATTTGGTGGATGTAGACAATATTACACACATTGTGTATATTGTTGAACCACGTTAAATCTGTGAGTACTTTACTTCGCGTTGCTTTGTTTATGGCTTTCATTCGTGTGGTTCTTCTCTTCTTATTATCCTAGATAATAGTGAGGTTCATGGAGCAATCCGAGAGATCAAGTGTTTCTTGTTAGCTAATATGTTTCTGCAAGATTAGCACGTAGATGGCTCTGAACTCCAACAAATACTGCAAGAATGACCCACTATTCTCATATCCCGACCATTAATCTTTTCTCAACCTCTAACTATATACTTCTGGGAACATTAATTAAATACCCCTCCTTTTCAAGGTCTACACAAATACCCTTAAGAACTTCACAAATACCCCTAAGGGTTTTTTTTTAAGTGGATAATGAAAATGAACTAGTACTTTTTTGGATAATGAAAATAAACTAGTATGTTCTTGACGCGTGAAAACGTCAACCCAATCTCCTACGGAGGTTGAATTGACTTAATATAATCTTAGATGTGCCAAAAATTATACCCTAAAAACTTAAAATATACCCTTTAGGGGTATTTATGAAGTTCTTAGGGGTGTTTGTGAAGACTCATGAAAAAGAGGGGTATTTATTTAATTCACACTTCTTTTTTGTGAACTACTTACATAAAATAATCCTCGAGAAAAGCAAAGGACCCAGAGAACAAGTTTACGTTTTCTCATTACAGTGAGATAGTTCCTTCCCTGGTTAAATTCTTTCAAAATTTTAAAACTTGCACACAATTTTCCTATTACACCATGTCTGATCCTTTCGGTCATTTTTCGTTAAGTCCTTTCGGTCATTTTTCGTTAAGTCATGAAATACTACTTCTTATCATGAGACCGATGAAATACACATAGAACCAAAAAAAAAAAAAAAAAATGATTTGAGAGATCTGCTACCACGATTAATGCTTCAAGGCAAATATGGGTTTTATGACTGTGTTTGTTCGTGCATGAATTTTCAAAATCAAATGTTTTACATTTTTTGTTGTGAAGACAAAATTCACCCAACTTTGTTACTCAGTCAATCAGTCCTCTATTGTCGAATGCAGCACAATTTGTCAAGTTTTCATGACGATGTCAGTTTTATTATTGGCTCCAAACTAGTATTGATCCAACGGACACTTGAGTTATTACTGGAGTGAATTTACCCTATACCTCTTATTTGTTTGTTTGTTTACCAAAGGCCTTGGGATGAAAATCACTATACCTCCTTCCATTTACTTAGGTATGCCTTTCGGTGATAAAGCTCTTTCCAAGTCCAAATGGGACAGAGTTATTGATTTGCAAAACCAGGTTTGCTTATTGGGAAAAAAGTTTGCGTAACAAGATAGGTAAGTTAACTCTCAGCAAGCCTCATCAAACATTTGCTCTCTGGAGTTTGGAGTCTTTGGACCGAAGTCATCCCTGGACCAAAAAAAAAATGCTCTTTGGGCCAAAATCATGGTCTAGTGGATTTTGGGCGGAGAACCGATCACTCTGTAACAGTAAAACTACTTGGAGCAATTCTTATGGCAATGGCCAAATACAAAAGTTTGTTCAGCCAGGTGGATGGTCAAACTAGATTTTCCACTATGGAAAACCGTAGGGCGTCATTACAATAGACACGCGACAGGACTAAAGACTCGGGCGTTCGGCAGCATGACTTAGGCGATCGAAGGCGTGAATCAGGCGCTCGAAGGCATGACGCGCGTTCGTGAACTGGTCGCCGGCGCTCGTGTATTGAACGCCCACTGCATTTTCCTTTCACTAACAGTACAAAGTATATTATTCAATTTATTATAATAATAGGTTTTATATAAAACTCTACATTGTCCCTCTTGTTTTGAATTATTTATCCTATTTTTTATGTTGTAATGATTAGTACGCCCATTATCTATTATTATACTGATTTATATATCATATATTTATATTAAAATCTATGTTGCACGGACACGGGACATGATTACGACACGACACGGTTACGGGGACACGTCAAATCTCAAAAAAAACGGGTTACAGGGACACGTTATATATATTATTCACATCATTAAAATAAAATTGACCATTCAATGAATATTATTATTATTATTATTATTATTATTATTATTATTATTGAGAATCAAAATCAATATTACAAGAGATGGTGGGTAACCTAGCAACAAAGTTTCGGGCACCAACACCTTTGAATAACGATCCTAGCCTATGAAAAGAGAATTGCCAGATCTTAAAATTAGCATCGTGCCTTGCCATGCAATTTCTTAATCTCTTGGAAAAGTTAGAATTCGAGCCAAGTTCACCAAAAGTGGAGAAGACCAACACACAAACCCATATCAGTGAAGTACTGAGGACGTCCAAGTATTTTTTGTTCTTTCGAACGGTTGCAAAACAGAGATGGCATGACCTGGTATGAGGTTACGAGTTTTAGCAATGAGTAGAAAGGAGAGACCCCGTGACATCAAGGCGAACATCTCTACCATTGTCCCAATTATAAACCATGATATCTGTGGCCTAAATTCCTTATTGTTGATGACACCCAAGGAAACCTCTTTCCTAGCTACAATGCCGGCTATAACACATGTACCTTAAAAATATCTTTTACTAAATCATGTCTCGAACTTAAGCCCAACCTCGCCTAGCACAGTGGATAGCGTGGTCACCAAAGATATCCATAAGCTTGCCACAACAGAACATTTACTATCTTCCGCAAAAAAGGTATACCAAACGGTGCTGCAGACGGAGCTAAACCGCCTAGAGCCACCCCGCTTTGATCAAGACCGGGTATAGGTATCGCCTAAGGAAATCCATCGCATGTTGAGATCTATTGCATTGCCAACTGAGTCTCACGTGCGGATAAAGAGAAACTAGAGGTTACCTTCTCCGGATAGCACCAAAATAGATAAGCGCCAAAGACTTCATGTATTGGGGCGGATCATTAATGTTGAAATCAGAAGGGAATCCTACAAGTTTCATGTGAAATTGTGGATCGCACCGTGAAAACCCAAGTCGGTATCCCTAATACCTGCAATCCCAAAATAGATTTGCAAGTGTTGAGTCTGCACTGGGAAGCAAGGTAACTTGATGATTGCATAGTATCGGACATAGTAAGAATGCCCAAACCTCCGTCTCTCGATGGGAAGGGTGGCCAGTCGTTCTTGAACTAAGCCAAACCCGCTCCATCTCCGACTACGAGGCGACGAAGAATCGCATAAGATATTCATCAAAACACGCAGCAAAGATTCAAGTGTCTCGGGACGAGTGGTACGTAGAGGCAAAATACAACCTCGATACTCCGGTGCAAGCTGCGTAAAGCGAAGTTCACTTTGAGGATCATGCACACGTATTTTTCCATGAGTTGAATGGTTTTATCAACCTACTCATCACCACTCTGTTCGATGAATTTTGCGTCTAAGCCGACCGGTCCTCCAAGCAGTTTAACACCATCTTTTGGCTTACCTATATTCACCCGGAAAGGCATTATCGACATCTCTCCTCACGTCATAAGAAGGCCAAAATAATTGCTGTCTTGAAATATTCGGATGCAACCCGTAGCCGGTCCATCTTCCGAAGAATCTTCAAAGCTTTGACACTTCCATAGTATCTGCGATTGTGCCATCGATCTAGGTACCAAGCATGGAAATCTAGAGTGCAATTGGCAGCAATCTTCTCGACAAGCGGGTGCAACGCTAGAGCAAAAAGTAAGGGGCCGAGGGGGTCTCCTTCTTTGAACACCTTGTGTCGGAGAGAACATGTTCTCGATAATATAACCTAGCTTGGTTTCATATGTGAGAATTCAACCCATTTGGAAATGCTAGGACAAAGTGTGTTCGTACCTCGCGAATAATAGTAGAGCGGTCTACAAGGTTGAATGCGTTCGAAAAATCTATTAACAACATAGATTTAGTGTTATCCGAACCATGTAACTCAAGTAACTGTTTTGCGGAATGTAGAATCCTCCCACCGCAAGGAATGCCAACACCATATTGGTGGTTACCAAGATAGGAGTTCAACTCTTTACAAACAGATTTCGCCGCCAACTTAGAACACAATCTGCGCCATATGGTGCCTACCGCGATAGGTCTTAAACCACCACCCCGGTTTGAGCAGCGGGGTTAGGGGTGCGCTAGCCACGAACTCTCCAAGGATGGTGGGCACTTCCCATCGAGCCACGATTCACCACCGTGTAATCGATAACAATGGATCTTTAGCGATTGTTTGCTCCAGCACCACTCATAGCGTCAAGTAAGTGCTGAGCTCGGAGACCATCTCTGCCGCAAGACGTCCCCTTATTATTATTATTATTATTATTATTTTATTGATAGATAACGATTATTACATTAACTAGTTGGAAGCCTAACAAGCTAAGCTCCAACGACATACTACTACATTAATTGAACAGGTTGCTGTGCTAGCCTACCAACGGGCCTCATGGGGAACCTTGCCAAGGGGAGCCGAAACGTCAAGGCGGGGGCGAGATTGTGTCACAAGGGGGCAAACTAACACTACCTTCCATGTTAATTCCTGCAATATTACGCCATTGGGGACTCGAACCTGGTACCTCCTGGAGCGCATTAAACTTTGGGGAACGGGGATGACCAGCTGAGCTAGGGGCCCGTTCAATAATTACTACAATCTACACAGCAAAATAATTACTCTTATTTTTAAAATATTTGATTACTAATTATATAAAATTAATAATAATATAATAATGGTAAAGTTTTTCATGAATAATGCTTGGATTTGACTAAAACAAGAATAAATTAGTGTCTCGTTTAGTTTATTTTCATTTTCCAAACCAAAATAAATCATTTATGACGTGTCCGAAAGTGTCCAATAACAATTTTTACGCGACACATGATGTGGCGTGTCCATCGAGTGTCGAGAAGTGTCGTAACGTGTCGTGTCCGTTTACGTGTCCGACATGGTTACGACATCTTTCTTAGAGTGTCCGTGCAACATAGATTAAAATGAATAAATAAGTAATGAGCGACTGAAGTAAAAGCGCGCGTCTGTGCTGAGAACGCGGGCGTCATTGCTGTTGACGCCAGCGTTAGTAGGGATGGCGCGCGTCATTACAATAGACGTGCGTCTGTTATTAGGACTCAATGTTCAAATGAACAGATCTGTTCATTTGAACATCCATTTTCTTGGTTTGTTCATTCCATAGTGGGAGCAAAATGAACAAACTCTGAGTTTGTTCATCCCATAGGAATTGTTCTTAGGGGTTTTAGTATCTGTGCAAATCAAGTTGGGAAATGGCGTTTCCACTAGATTTAGGGAAGATAAATGGAGCGAGCATAGGGATCTATGTCCTAACTTTTATAAATTTAGGTGAATTTTAATTTTTCAAAAAGTTGGAAAAAATAGCTCAGAGTTACCCTTTGTTCTACGGTTAATATTGACTAATTTTGGATTTGTTGTAGTAAATCATACAGAAGAAGACAAAGAGGAAGAGAAGGAGAAGGATTTCTTATTGACCATAATCATAGTAGTACATTGTATCCTTTATATACTAGGAAAAGGGAAAACCAAAAAACTTTCGTTATGGGCCACGCATCTATGGGCCGTAGTCCCTATAACACTCCCTCTTGTGCGGTCCAATAGAACTTCATATGTAGTGCTTCACGTATAGTGCTTCGAATGTACATAGTTCTTCAAGTGTCGTCCTCTCCTTGATGACTTGTGCTGAAATAAATCGCCTCATTCAAACATTGACAAGGAAAAACCCAGTGAGACAAAACCTTTGTACAACTCTTCACACGTAGTACTTCACATGTTGTCTCGTAATTTACATGTAGTTCATCACATGGAATACAATCTTCAAGGACCGACAAGTCTAAGTTAATTGCCTCGTTAAAACTTCGTCAGGAAAACCCAGAGGGACAAAAAAATTCGATCGGTAGAACGGAGAAGAGGAATGTCATGATTATGAAAATAAAGGATATAAATTTAGATTTAGTGTAAAGGTAAAGGACAATATCGACAATTTCAATTTTTAAGACATCTCGTAGCCATATTCACTGGATGGGAATAAAAAAATCACCTCAAATTCTTTTCAGATCGCCCCTAAAAATAACAGGTTACTGCCATATGTGTTCTTGTCATTTTCCTGTTATTTGGTGGTACAAGTTCTATAACACGAAGGACGTTACTTAGACTAAAGAAAGATATATTGATGAGAAATACATATATTACAAACAAAAAAAAAAGGAAGACGGTATAAGATGAAATGAAGCAAAAATAAAGTACTGGCAGATTTGTCGTTTTTATTTTCCTAGTAACACAGTTATGATTATAAAATTTGCGAACAAACCGAACTTATGGACCATCAAGTTCGGTTATTTATGATATTTAGTCTACTAACCGAACTACCTAATTGTTTCTTAAAAATTTGAATTTAATGAAACACATATGAGTCAAATATCCAAACTAATCCCTTAAAACACAAATTAAAAACCAAATTATGAAATTCATTTACTAATCCACATAACTAAATGTTGGAAGCACACGAACATAAGAAAACAAACTACCAAATCCGCAATATAAAAGTCTTCCAAACATAAGGAAACAAACTACCAAATCCGCAATAAAAAAGTCTTCCAAACATAAGAAAACAAAGTACCAAATCCACAATAAGTTTTTTAAACATAAGAAAACAAAGTACTAATTGTTGCAATCACTCATTTACCACGACCACTACGAGAAACTTTTCTACTCTTGCGTTTAGGAGCTTTAGGTCGTCCTTCGTCACTAGGAGTGTCATCTCCACTGCTTTGTTGTTCAACCATCCGACTTGAACCTTCCCCTTCTCGGTGACTCCTCTTCAATGGCATGGTCTGGCTTGGATCAACCTGGCTTGTTTCGACAATGTTGGGATTAAAAACATTAGTCCATTGGTTGTAGACGTCTGTTTGCTGTCGAGTGTCCATCGGCTCTCCACTCTGGATTTTTGCCATCATTTTCTTCAACAATTTAGCACTTGCCTTCACCTTTCTCAATCTAAAGCATAAGTAACTATTATTTTTTAATACTTTATAATATTTTGAAAAACATAAATAAGAGTAAATATCTTACCGCCGAATTCCACAAGATCAAGGCCTCATCACCACACATAGGGGTATTCTTCATAATTTTCTGAGCCTCTTTCTCCACTGCATTCGCTTTTTCTTTCTCAGCACGGGCTTGTTGGACACTGTTTATTACACGAGGATGAGAAAAATGTTCATACAATTCCATATATCCCTCGTCATCGGCATTTGGCTCATCAAACTAATCTTGACACTCTTCAACTGGAATAAGATAATTCACAAAGTTCTTCCAGTGGTCCACTGATGGACAGGATCGTATTTGGGGGAGAAATTATTTTTGGTGTTCTTAGTTCCCTGCTTCTTCACCTTGAAGTTGAAGTTTTCCACTTGTGGGACACTTTGGACACAAGAAAGTTGTTTAAATACTCTTCGAGGACTATACATTGTACAACCTACAGGATGAAATAACGGTCCATTATAAGCCGCGACAGGTGAGAAATTAATAACCTCAACATCATCCTCGTCTTCATCTGATGCAATGGTGTAAGGATGGAAAAGCACATCTTCCACTATTAACTTATTCAATGTCTCCCTCAACTCCAACACCTTTTTCTTCTTAACCTTTTCCTATGAGTTTGAAAATTCGTATTTACCAACTGTAGGCTTCCCATAAGGCCAAGGAGTGTGAGCATGAGACAATTGCAGTTTAGGGATGTGTTCGTACACCTAAACCTATGAGAATAAGCAACAAATAATACATTCGCAATATGATTAGTAACAATACACATTCATTCACTTATATCGTGAAACACACAAACGATAATTTAACGGGGTACCTGAACAAGGGTGTATAAGCCTAAAAAAAAAACACTCTTAAGCCTCGAAGCTTTTCTGAGTTCCGCTTGAACGAATGAAAGAACCGCAATGCCCCAACAGTAGTTGTTAACCTCATTCAGGGGTCCAATAGCTGGAGGTAATGAGTATTTACCACGTGACCTGAACTGTCGGGGAAGAAAATGGTTCCTAGTTGATATAACAAATAAGCAGTCACGTGGTGCTTAATCTTCTCCGGTGTCATCACCAACTTTCCTTGAGCAACCAAATCTTTCATCCCTGAAAACTCATCAAACAAGGTTTTGAGCTTGATCTTTTTCAACTTCTTCTTGTACGTGTGGTCTTCCTCAAACTCATTATACTCATCACCTTCCTTAGGCTCTTTTTTAGCTCGTCTAAACTCACATTGTTCCTTTTTATCGCTCCATCCTAGACACTTTTTGACCAGCTTTTCAAGAAGTTCATAACTCATCGAGGGATCGTAGCCATCTCGGACACGTGTTCCTGTAATTGGTCGGGCTGTGATTCTAAAACAATCATCCGGAGTTATTGCCATCTCACAAAAAGGTAGATGAAAGGTATCCGTCTCTGGATAAGCCCTCTCGGCAAATGTAGAAACAGTGACAGCATCAAATCTTTGGTGCGCATGTTGTATCCCGTTCCATAGTACACAATCAAATACCGCCAAGCGGACCTCATCACACTCATTATCTATACTCCATATCTTGTTCTTTTGACATTTCAAAACACGAACAACATTATTATGATCCTACAAAAACAACATCATATCTTATATATTAATATATATAGAAAAGAACAATATATGTCAAAATATAATAAAATGACTGAGAAATCTTGATGGTGAACCATACCTTTGTCGCAAAGATCTTGGCAGCCCATGAGTTTTTGTAGCCCATCAATACCTCCCCTTCATCTCTTGGAGTACCATAAGTTGGCTTCTTTGGCGTCAAACACAAATTGTCATCAGAAATGTATGAATATCTAGCACAAGGCTTTTTAGGCATCTTTCTAGGTTTTTTTCCCATTATTTCTACTTGTTCCTCTTCTTCTTCGTCTTCCTCTTCATCCGAGTCCTCTTCTGATTCATCATCATCCTTATCTCCATCTTCCTCATCTTTTTCACCGTCATCATTGTCACCCTCATTTCCTCCTTCTTCAACTGGTTCACCTTCTCCACCTTGATTATGTTCTTGACTTCCAATCTCTTCCACAATCTCTTCATTAACTTGTTAGATTACGTTGTCAACATTATCTCTATTAACACCATCTTGGATGACAACACCCGGTAATGACCACCTCCATACTTAGCATTTTTGGTTCCACGCTTACCGCCACCACAATGTACTTTGCCTCGAGGCGTGGGAGTTCTCAGATCTTCCAGTAAAGGTTGGTTTGATGTTTTGCCTCTGCCACTGATCAAGAAAACAAAAGATATTAGCTTAACCGATAAATGATTCACTAAATCAGATGCAACATAAGGGTTCTCAGCGTAAGGTTTAGTTAGTAGCAAAAGTTCACGAAAAATAGCCCAACTCTAATTTTGTGTTCTAGAGTATAGTTCGGTTACAAAAGTTTTTTTACGAACAAACCGAACTCAACATTGGTCACTATTAGT
Organism: Papaver armeniacum; assembly: GCA_023531295.1. Taxonomy (NCBI): domain Eukaryota; kingdom Viridiplantae; phylum Streptophyta; class Magnoliopsida; order Ranunculales; family Papaveraceae; genus Papaver; species Papaver armeniacum. The sequence continues at coordinate 112,367 of JAJJWW010010502.1, forward strand.
GAAGAGTTCGGTTTGTCAAGGTTTTTTGCGAACAAACTGAACTCCACATGTATGCAACTACTGAAGAGTTCGGTTTGTCAAGGTTTTTTGCGAACAAACCGAACTCAACATTGGTCACTATTAGTGAAGAGTTTGGTTTGTCAAGGTTTTTTGCGAACAAACCGAACTCCACATGTATGCAACTACTGAAGAGTTCGGTTTGTTTGATTTTTTGCGAAAAAAACGAACATAGTTAGACAAGTTCGGTTAAATTGAAACTCAACATATTGGGCAAAATAGCATAGTTCGGTTACATTGGATTTTTATTTTTTTTATTTTTTGTAATTTTGGTAAAGTTCGGTTACTAAATAGTTTTAGAATTTTATGCGAACCAACTGAACAAAGTGGGCCTAGTTTGGTCAAATAAAAGCTCAACATAGCGGGCAAAATAGCACAGTTCGGTTACATTTGGAGAAAAAAAATGTTGTAAAATTGGTTAAGTTCGGTTAGAAAAAAAATTAGCCTTTTTGCGAACCAACCGAACTGGCAGTTCGGTGACCTAGTTTTGAATCCTATTGAACCGAAGTGTTCTTCGTGTTCTTCCATTCAGGAAGTTCGGTTAACAAACTAGGGTTTTTTTGAAACTCGTCCTAACAGAACAAGGCACTGTAACTTCCATTTGAACCTTATTTTGATGATTTATATTCAATTAAACGAATCAAAATCAAATTAAAAGTAATGGGTTTGTTGGAAAATACCTGTGAATCGGTCCCATGGCAGAATCAGGGTTCTTCAGGCGTCTATTATACTGGATTATGACTTCACTTGGTTGTTCCACTTCTTCATGAATCTCAAAATCACTTGGCTGATTTGCTAGATGTCCCAATCGAGGACCTTCTCCTTGAAGTCGTTGGGTTTTCTTTCGAAGAACCATTCTTATAGTCGATTCAAAATCAACGATGAAAATTTTATGAATCGACGATTAATCGATGAAGACGATGTTGAAAGGAAGAAGAAGAAGAAGAGAAGAAAAAAAAAATCCCAAAACTTCTGTTTGTGCGGCGGGTAGGGTAAGTCTGATTTTGTTAATAGATTAGATTAGGTTAATTTTTTATTTTGATTAGTTATTACAGTTATAATCTTAATTAGAGTTTGGGGGCAAATTAGTAATGTATACACTTTAATTGGGACATCCCTTATAAGTATAGTGTAGATGGCCTTATAAAACAATGATCCCAAAAAAAGGCTGGTCCCCAAAAAACGGTTCAGATTTCACATACGTGACGTACCGTAAAATTAAGCACTAACAAAATCCGCCATTATTTGCTTAAACACTTGATAATAGCCAAAATTATCTTGGCAGAGTTGAGATGCTACGGTATTGCTAATAAGCTTGCTAACCCCTCATCCTGGTGGTAATGTGGTGCTCACGCTTAAAAGATATAATTTACACACAAACTTGCCTATCTTTAATTTAGAGACGGAGGGAGTACGTTGTTGTTGACTTCTTGTTTTTTTTCCGCCAAACACACTAATAAGAGTAAAAACAGAGTTTTTACATTCAATCACATTTCCATCTACATTTGATGTATACAAAGTAAAAGAAAACAAATGGAGGGTAAAGATATTATGGATTAATCAAATAGCTAGCTCACCCAAGAAGAAGCTTTTCTTTAAGGTATTCCTTTTCTTCTTTATTAACCTGAATCTTCAAAATGAATTCGTCTTATTCCACTTTTATTTTTTTTAGTGTTCTCCAACATCTTAGGCATGAATCACTTCCTTTTGAATTTTAAAAACTCGCGACTTCACTTGCATACCATAAAACCTGACTCCAACTCATCCTTGCTACCATTTGTTGTGTAAAACTTAAAAAGATATATGTTTTCTTACACATATACATATATGGATTGATAAAGACACACATAAATAGAGTTTTGATAGATAACATGAAAATATTACATGGCAAATAAGGTTTTTGTGACTGCTTTACACAAAATTCATTAATGAAAAAAATGTTCAAATAAAAAAAATCGCCAACTAGTGTCAATTCCTATCATTTTTTCTACTTTCTTTTGTTGCAAAGGAAAGTCTTATCCAATTTTGGTACGCATTCAATCAGTTGATTTTTTTTCTTTTTCTTTTTTATGTAACTCTTTGAAGTAGTTAGTCGAATGTGGACCAGTTAGCAATTCGGAATGCGGCGAATGTACGGAACGGCGTGTATTATTCATTTTCGTAAAAGCTAAATTCGGTCAATAGTCTGGTCAACGGTTCGTGATACGGCGATTGTTCGGGGCGGCATACATACGTGTATAATTCGATTTATGATCGTTCGCAATCTTAGAAAATTCGGCACATAAAATCATAAAAGGATACATTTCCGCACAAAGTTAGTGGGTTAAAACATTATTATAGGTATATATACATGAGATCTTCAAAATAAATAGCGAAGACTACTTGGATCGGTGGTTTGGTGTCTAGTCGTGTGAGGTAGAGGTCTGGTGTTCGATCCAACCTTGTTAAAAATAATTTTTGTTTTGGATACAAAAGTTTGACCTAGGTAAGGACGAAGGTCAATGATTTGCAAGGCCCCGTAGGACGGATTTTTTTTTTTCTGTTGAAACAAACGTGTAGCTAATGCCTAGTTCTAATCCACCTACAAAATACTAGATAGCTAGACAACTATAACGAACACAAATAATAGAAAAAATGTGATTGCCGAAAGAGTTTATAGTTTATGGGAGCCATATGGGAGATAATTGTGTTGATAAAAAAATGTAAATGAAATCGATATAGGTCTAAGTTTTAGTTTTCTTTTAATCTTGGCTACAAGTTACGATAATATGTGGGATAAAAATAAAATTGTACTATTCTAAACGGTTAAAAATTGTTAGGTTACAAATACATTCGGGTTATAACCTAGACTAGCCCCTCGCTAAACCTGACCCTGATAATAAACAATTTTATTAGTCCTAAATGACAACCGGTCCAACAGATTAGTTGACTTATTATTGCTAGTGGTGAAAATAAACCAACTTTGGTAGTTTGGATGAAAAACCTTTAAACCTATTGATGCGAAATTCCGAGATATCATTACATATCTAGAAATTTTGTTTAGCGTATATCCAGGTAACACTAGGCCCGGAATAGACCCTATCATAAAAGTCGAGTCCAGTTTTTAATGGTTTCAGTTCCAGTTTCTAAATTAGTGGACTCGGATTCAAACCTTATAATAACCCTGGTGCACATCGGTTTCGTGTACCCGTTGGGTATTAAGATAACTATCAAATAAATCTCAAAACTTAATTATTTTTTTTTTGAAGTACAAGCAGAATATGGAAGAATAAGAAACTCTTATTGATTATAGATAAGTTACATGTTACATGGGTTTAAGCCTCTATATATATGTTATGAGGTAAACCCTGTTTACATCTATATGCGCCGCACATACATGGGACCAAGGCTCTACAACACTCCCCGTTGTGCCGTCCAATATTAGTGTTTCATATGTAGTGCTTCACATATAATCGATGTAGTTCTTCAAATGTAGTTCTCTCATCGATGACCACCGTATCTAAGTTTATTGCCTCATTAAAACCTCGCCAGGAAAACCCAGAGGGACAAAACCTGAACTAAGTAAAAACAAGTACAATATTAAGAAAACTTAAAACGAAGAATTGAACTCGTATATGTTGCCTCGTTAAAACCTTGACAAGGAAAAACCAGTGGGATAAAACCTTGAGGAAGGGAAAATAGTACAACGTGATAAGTTCGAAAGTATGCCTTTGATGAAGGCCCATATATAATATCTTATTTATGTTTATAGATGATTGATGAACACCTAGTATTGATACGCAATAGTATTATCAATACTACTAGTTGACTTGTGCGAGAAAACTATTGCGATACAATCCTTGCTTTTTTGTGTTGATTCGACGAGTAGTTTATCGAGTTTCATTTCTTTGATTCGATATTGTTCAAGCAATTATATCAATGCAATCTGCGAGTTTTCATCACTTATCATGTAGTTGTTGTAGTTATGGTTGCCTCACTAAAAACCTTGTCGAAAGAAAGAAGAGTAAAATACAACTTCACATTTTGGAGTTAAATATGTCGACATCATATCCTTGGATCCTCTCCCGATATCGGATACCCCGATTCCATTTCGAGGAGTTTCTGAGATAGTTCTGTAGTCATATACTTTCTAAAAGTGAATATAGGAAATCATTAATAAATAAGTCATTGTTGTCTCCCTCTGATTACTTTCATGCGATAAGAGATTATTATTCCTTTATAACCAACAAATTCTGAATTGCAATTTCATTAGAAGTTATCTTTATGTCAATCTAGGGATAAAACAAACTCATGTCTATGGTTCCTTAAGTATATGATTACATTCATTATACCGTTCCAAAGACAACAACGTCGGTCTTTGAGCTATATCTAGCTAACAAGTTCACCGAGGATGAAATATTTGGTCGATTACATTATACTAAGTACAACAATGCGTTTATTGCACTTAATATGGAATTTCATCTCCAAACACATCTTCGTCATATTCCTTTGGAAAAAATGGTCATTTATTTACATTTGAACCTCGACTAATGAAGCAGGATGCATGTCCTTGTTAAAATTCTTGACAACTTTGGACTTATGCAAACTAGTGTAATAATATACCACAAGCTCGGTGTTCGATCGAGCTTTTCCCAGACTTTTATCTCAAATTTGAATTTCAAGCATCTTGTGGAATCTATTATTTCATTAAGAGTACATATCATGTCCATATCATCGATATAGATAGCACTACACCAAATTCCTTGAATAAACAGCAATACCACATGGGCCGTTCTCGAATTTCCTTTACAAAAAATTAAATAAAGTGAGGCTCCAGCCGTTACTAATTTTTAAAATTAATAACGTGGTTAAGCCGTTATGAATTTTTTAGGTGTGCCATCACATGCTTGGTCACATCTCAAAGTTTGTGAGTGTGCCATTCACAATTATGTTTCCACCCAAATTTAAAAAGCGATTCACATGCGTGATATGGGTATACCCTAATGAAAGAGATCGAATTTTCAGTTTTCATTTTCATTTTTCTCTCGCTCTCGACCTCTCTTCTCTTCTCTTCTCTCTCTCGACCTCTCTTCTTTAAGATCATCACCAAAAACCTCAATCATCACAAAAACTTCTCATTGAATCGATTAACAATGGGTATGTGTTTTATAAATGCGATTTTAAGTTTTTTTCATTGTCTGATTTAGGGTTTTATCTTAGATTCGATTTTGGGTTTTTTCATCTTCTGTGAATATGTTAATCGATTTTGGGTTTCATTTGCTAAATTTGATAATATAATCGCTGAATATGTTAATTTCTATATTGATATATTCTATTTTAGGGTTTGAATGTATGAAACTGTTTTTAGTTTATGTTAATTTCTATTTTAGGGTTTGTAAGTATGGTGATTTTAGGTTTGTTTTCTAACATGGGTGTCTATTTTATGATTTCGGGGTGTGTTGTTGCTCTCGGGATTTGAACTTTGAAGAGATGGTCCAAAGCTATGTTGTTTATGGCCATTTTCCATGAGTGTTGCTTAACGGCTTCTCTTGATGATCCTCACATTTTCTTCTTGATCCTAACCACTCAACAAACAGGATGTTCTTTAAGTTTATAAGCGAGATTTGAGGCATGTTTATAAACTTAATGGTCTTTAAAAATTACACCACGGGAGTCAAGAAATAAAGATTTCGATGAATAGAGAGAAAGGAAGTGAGTTTGTGGGTATTGCTTGCAATTGAGAACCGAGATTAGATGATGAGTGAATTTGTAAATGTTAAATTAGGAGATGAGGCAATGATGCATATAAAGACACAACAAATGAAATTGAGAAGATGGTCTTTGGGTCATTAATGATGGAGTTTTAGAAAATGCAGGCATGAATTAGAGTTGGTAATGGCGGTCTAGTGTGGTGTACAAATGCTCGGATGCTATGCAATAGCAGAGACAATGGAGTTGTTGGTGTTAGAATGTTTGATTCATGATTGAAATGGCAGTGATTGTGGAAAAGTGGATGTAGCTCAAGTTACATTCCTAACGAAATTTGGTGTTACTTTGTGAGTAATTTTTTGTCTTGCATTACGGAGAAATGGCGCAAGAGTAATGTATTCAATGATAAGACCTAAATAATGAGATATGGATGCATATATGGTTTCCTTTGGAGTATTTATCCCCTTTCGGTTAAATTCATTTATGGAACCCAAGTTTTTTGAGTAGGATTCAAACAGTGATTCCTTTGAGATGGCGTCATGGGGCAAGATAAGCTGGATAAGGTACACAAATAGCTTATCCGCTTACATTTTGTTTATATAAGTATTGTTTGGTTATAATTGTTATCTCATGAGTCATTGAATAAGCGTAGGCATTTCACTCGCTGGTGCACCGATTTATTTGTCAAAACTTGACATGTACATATTGCATTTTTAATCTTTTTGCATCTTTTTATATGGTATTTTTCACCTCGGGTTAAGAAGGGCTTTGGCTGTTGAGTATCCAAAGCTCAAAATTTGGTGGCATTCTTTGATGTGTCATTTGCGGGGAGAATCTTAGGTTGACATTAGAATACTAGATTGATAATGGCATGACAGTTTTCTTGTCATTCATTGTCAGTTCAAGACTAATGCTATATATCCAAAGCGAATTGGGATCCGAAGTTGCCTAACGAATGCGGGGCTTATAGATGAACGGACAAGAGAAGGCGTGGTTTAGCCATGGCAAAATCTCATGTATCGGTGTAAGTTATTCATTCCCATTATTTTCTTATTTTAATAACTGAAGCATTATGATTTATGACTGTGGAAGTTTCTTTTAAAGAGGATGCATGAAGAATGCATCTTGACAGATACATGAAGAGAATATGAACGAAGGCGGCATAAAAGCTTGCATGCTCTAAGAGGTAAAATTGCATTTATAGATGTTAAGATTTGCTAATTAATTACGTATGTAGTAAGATGAATTATCTGACCACTCTGAATTCAAAATATTATGTTTAAAGACTGACTAGACAAGTCAATTTATAAGTTTTATAAACTCAAAGCATCTTGAACACTAGAGCAGAGGTTATACTAATATTTATATTAATTAGTTCAAAAAGATAGGCTAATCTTACACCTCTCAGGGATTAGGATTTATCATTTTGAGGGGGAATAACACCTTGTTGTTCTTTTCATGATTCTTCAAAGTTACTATAGTTTGTAATAGAGCAATTATGCATCCAGCCCCAGGTCCAAGAGCAAGCAATTGGCTTTTACATGGGGTATCATTAGAGAGATGCATTTGTTTAATTTTATTTTTTAAATTATTGGATCTCGTAGTTAAGTGCCAAATTATGCATGTAAAAGAATAATAAAGCATCTTCGGTTTGGAATCGGCGGGTTGAACTTTGAACCCAATCCATGAAATATCAGCTGGTTAATCGTGTAAAATGATGCGTTATGTGGAAGGGCAGCTTGAATTCAAGGCGATTTTGTTTGTGCCAAAAGAGGGATCTTTTTGATCTTTTAGATACAAGGAAGAAGATGAACAATAGTAAGTTGTATGTCGGTGGGTGTTCATTATGGATAATTGTGAAAAGAGTTGATAGTACCTTGGGTTTGTGAAGGGTGACGTTGATTCGGATGAATTCCACATCGTGAAATGCTTCATCATAACAAGATTTTGAGAGCATCTCCAATAGATGGTAGATGGGGACAAGAGTTTCCACTCATTCAAGAAGGTTGCTAGATCAATGGGTTATAGCGAGAATAGGTATGTGGTCTCTCATGTTATAAATCGGGAAAAGAAAATGAAATAATTTAAGTTGGCTGAAAACTCTTGTTTTCATGCCGGGTTATTTATCCCTATCACGAATGCATACATCTGCCAAGTAAATGCATTTATCCCCTGGTCCGCGAGGAAGTCATTAGGTTGGAGATGAAGCAAGTTTTGTAAGTGTTTCTATGTGTTTCTAAGTTAGATGAGTTTGTGAACATAAGAATTTCTATGAACTGATACTTAGTATCCACTAGTATTTACTTAACAAAAAAATTTGATACTCGGAAGAATTTAAGTTCTTTTTTGTATTAAGCTATTTGAATGTGATAAGAATTGATTGAATGTGAGATGAATTTGATTGAAGAAAATATTGTTGATTGTGGATGATGAAATGAAAGGTGTATCACGGGTAGTTTTTGGAATTAGCTTATTTCCGTGAGAAAATGAACTTAGGTCACAGTCAAAATTGGTCGATCTCCCAATTTTGACCAGTCAAAGTTTGTAACGACTTTGATTTAAGTAACGGGGAAATAAAAGCTCGGATCTAAAAAAATCATGCAAAAAAAACTTTTGCAACAGGCGAGGCCGTTATAAACGGCCTGGTTCTGCATTTCTAATCGAATTTGGTTATAGCCAAAATCGATTCGGAACTTTCTTTGTGAGTATGCAGGCATAATACCTTATGTATTTATCCTTCCCAATCAAATAGTCACTTAGACGGGTATACCAAAGATGATTGTTTCAATTAAGTTTAAAGTCTTTTGATTTGGGAAATAAAAGGCTATCATGCACTTTTGTAAACATATTTATCCCTCAATCCTCATAGAGATATGTATTAAGAACATAAAAATACTGCATTTCAAGTCCTTTTGAAACTACCAAGCTAACTAAGTAGAAGAACGCAATAACGTTCATTACAACATAGTAAACAACCTCGCGCCAGAAGGAGAGTATTTATACTTTAAAACTTTATTCTCGCTGCGCTTTGTGACAAATAATCATGTATGTCCCGTATAGGCTTTACACTTGGTTGGTTAGCACTACCACACCAAATCCATGTATATTTGTCAAAAAACCAAGCTCTACATGGATTATGTAGGCCAAATATGCTCTTTGTTGACATTTAAACAATAAGAAGCATGGTTCGATCTCATCGTGCTCTATTTCCTTGAGCAACTTTATATGAAAATAATAATCATTAATATGCTCGCACAATATTTCCATGGACTCGTGTGTGTTCTCATAATCCTTTAGGATTTCATTGTTCTCTAGAATCATTAAACTTCGGAGCGCCCTCCAGTTTGATTCATGGACATAATAAGAGTCAATATAATGAGATGATTTAATTAATAATATAGATTGGGTTGTGCCTTATTCACCTACTTCTTTTCTAGGTCATTGATCGAACCGGGTGGTCTCTTTATCTTCCTTTATGGAGCCACGACCTCAACTACACTTCCACTAATTATAGTTGAAACACCTTAGTTTATGTTGTAGCCCTTACTGAGGATTTATAACATCGTAGGCACATTTTCAGCTGGAATGTTTAATCTTGTCACTTTAGCGATATCAGTGCACATTCTGAAAATCGATAATTTTTTTTCACTTCACAATTGCATTTATGGAGCACAAAAGTCAATTTGAGATAAAGAGGGAACACACCACGATAATTCATGTTATTCCCTTGGAAAAATCATTCTCTACATCTCATTCTAACGATGGGAAGACTGTCTCATCAAGTGACAAACCGCAATTCTAGCGATTAGGAGATCGCGTACCAAAGGTTTCAAAATGCGGATAATTATCAGGAATCTGTATCCAACAAAATTACTTAATCGTTTTGATGACCCATTATAATACGATGTGGAGTCGTAATGGCACATATCTAGTACAACCAAAAACTTCCTAAGAACAAAAATGTCAGGCTTATAACTAGTTACCAACTGGTACGCAAAAATGGTTGACTAATTCTGGGTTCTAAAACGAATAAGTGAATATGCGTATAATATTTTATACTCCCCAAACATTTATAGGAAGGTTTTATGCATAATATATCCTTAGACACCATATGTAACCTTTGATGATAGCCTCTGTGAAATAATGGGGTGTAGGATGTTTTACACAGGTCCTATTAAACATGCAATATTCATAAATTCCTCTTGATGTAAATATCTAGAATTGACAAGGTTGGTGAGCCCTTAAATTGTTTAATATGTGCTAGGATTGTTTTAACAAAAAACGCTTAATTTCTTGTGAACAATAATTAATCCAACACTTTGAATCATCTACCAAAGCCATAAATCACTTGAATGGACCGCATTCTGCATGGATATGTCCACAAATATCACCTTGTTTCTTTTGAAAGAATGAGTTGTTTAACATTTGCATCTTAGGATGGTCTCAATCCTGTTTACTAAAGAAAGACTTTGTAAAATGAGTGACATGCTTTATTACTTTAAAAACATAGTGGGAGGGGAGGTGGTTTTTCTAGTATTTTAGAAAGCATTGATTGTGAAAGGCGTCGTCATTTTGCGTTCTTTTAAGCTTTGTAATTCTCATTTTATTATTCACTCAAATAAAAGGATGTCTGTGTGAGTTCTTTCAAAGCTGAACATCATGTAGTAACCAAAGTGTCCCTATGGTTATGCTAAAACCTGAATGTGTCAGTACCCAAAATTACATTTTCGGTGATGATATGGATTTAATTATCCAAGTATTAGTGATTTAAAGTTCACTAGACTAACTGGCTCATTATTTTCTCTAAAATATGATTCCTTTCACATTCATTAGAGTTAATTTGTAGATGCATTCCCATTCTCACATTAAGTTTTTATACGATAACCGTTTGCACAAGTTTTGTAAGAACTTAGCAAAGTGTGATTAGCTCTTGGTTCTTACTGAGCTCATGTAACTTTTAATCTTTATATCAATTAGGAAACAAGGATTGAGCATTTTTTCGCTTGGCTATTACCTCTAATAATCCAATCATCGCATGGTATTATATTTGGAAACAATTCAACGAGAAGTTTAACACATTTTCTTATGAGCTTCGTGTAATAAGTGGTGTGGCCTTATCACATAACAAAAGAAAATTTTATCTCATTTACTTTAGAGTGTTACAGTTCATGAAGATGGCATAATTATCATCATAATGTACGAATGATCCTTATGACTGAAGTACTTTTGAATATATCTCAAGTGATTTAGAGTATCTTAGTCTCACAGAAATGATATAATTTTCATTCGATCATAAGTACAAATAACGAATTTAATTCTTCGCAAAAAGGTTCTTTATTTTAGCTTTAAAAAAAAGGTTTATTAAACTATCACACAATCAATAGTTTAGGATCAAAACATACAAAATTCAGTTAAGCTGGGAAATTTCTTTATCCCAATAGGTATACATTTTGTTGTTTAATAGAATCTCACATGCCTTCCAACCATTTACATCAGTTTGAATAGCTTACTAAAGACCGTGAATCTCTTGTTATCATACTTCAGCATCTACTGGTACTTTAGTATAAATAAATGAAGTTGAAATGGAAAGATTTTTCTGACTCGTAAAATTCTTTCCACAAAAGCTGAGGTGCTAATTTGCAAGTTATCTTTGTTGAAAATATTGACTCTTTTATAGTCTAACAAGTGGAATCCATCCCACTGAACATTCAAACTTGTGGAAAAATATCATGAATGTTTCAAATAATTTGATTCAAAGCATTACATTATCTGAAAAAGTTAGTATGCCGCCTTAGAAACGTGGAAGCTATGCCTTCATCTTTTGAACAATGCATCGTCATTGGTTGAAGGTTTTTATGATTGAAGTATAGCCTTTGTAGACACAAATAACTTCGCATCAGAGACTCTTTAATGTCGTTCAAATATTTGTGAGTCCAAAAGGTCAAATTCGAATCGAGTTGGTTTAGTCAAAACCTGGTTAACTGTTTGGTCAAGGCCTAGTCCATTGGTTTAACTAGGTTATGGTTAATAAAAGTGCACATATATGGTCCATTATATATGAAGTACTCGTGCAGGTCCAAATACATTGTTAACCGTAAAATTTGAAATTTCATTATCTAATTGTAGTGATCTGCAGACAACCGTGACCATGTCCAATGATGATGAAAATTTCACAGAAGATTCATCAATAGGTTTCTCCAAACATAACAAAATTTCAAGGTAATCCAACGGCTAGATAAAAATACATTCATGAAACCGTATGAATGTTCTAGTTAACTTTTCCGTGGACCTGACTAGAAATATTACGTACTTTGGAGTACTTCGATTGTTGGATCTTTATGAAATTTTTACAGTATCTCAATGAGGACAATACATAACACATACCAGAAATACAAAATAATCCAACGGTTGGAATTCTAGAAAACTTAGGTTTTTTAGATATTTGTTATAAATTAGGGTTTTTCAGAACGTAGACAGTTTTATTAAAATCATGTATTGCAGATTGCATCATATTCCGATTTGATTGAAATTTTAAACGAGTAATTTAAATTTCATGAACATCTAACTGTGAAATCTCTATGTTTGATAGTCATATATTTGTGGAACTTTAATATATATACTATGAAAATGAAATTCTTTTGTTAAAGGGGATCGAATACCTGGTACGCATCAATAATATGAAAAGAATAAGATCAGAACCACGCTAATCTTCAAGAAGTAACTAATCATCGACATCCAATGGAATAATAAATAAGTTACACAGTTGATATCGAATAGGTATTACCTGCTTGGACCCGTTAAAATTCGTGTTCAACCTGGTAATATCCATCGGGACCTAAATCGTTAATAGGTCCAATCTTAGGACCCGAAACCGAACCTGAAGTCCACCGGTTCGGTTTGGTTTTGTAATGCAGTACTCATTGACAACAGCTTGTAACCGGTTCCAACCGTTGATAATAAACGTGTGACATGTAGCCTCGTAACCAGTTCCATTTTCAATCATTGATATCGAACCCTTGACATGTAACCTCATCACCGGTTTCAATTTCAACCGTTGACTGATTTCCGATTTACCGTAGCTTTCTTTCTCATTGGTAATCATCTAGAACTAGAATTATTATGGGCTTTATAATAGTCAAACAAGCCCAAAGGTATTTTAGCAGCAATCAAAAAAGTAAAGTATAATAAAACCGAAACTCTCTCTTTTCTCTGTCTCTGATCGGTATTACTCTTTTTTAAGTTTCTTCTTCTTCTTCGAATTTGGTCTCAGGAGTTTCGCCTAAGATTTCCAGTGAAATTTCAAATCCAGGTAAGAAATTTCGAATTTCAATTTTTCCATCTTGATATATTGTTTAGCTCATTACGTATCTGAATCAGATCTTAGATCTTAGACTTTGAAAATTAGGCATTTTTTGGGTCTGTTTTGATCTAGTTTAGGGTTTCCTTTCCATGTGATATTTCTCTGTAATTATGTCTGTATAATAGAATATATCTGTTAAAAAAAAACTTGGGTTTCTGTTTAAATCTGTTATAATTAGGGGATTTTTGGGTATGTTTTGATCTAGCTTTTAGGTTTCTCAAATCAACCTTTCCAGTTATGAAGTCATGAATAGACATAGTTTCTTCAGTAAATCTGGATTGGGGAAGTTCAGTTTTGTAGCTTAAGATTGAATGTTAGCCTGTTTTTTAATTGTAATTTTGAATTTCTGGATTAGGTTTCTGATTTGTGAAGGGGTAAATTTGAGTTTCTGGACAGAATTGCGTAGGTGAAATAGCGAAACCGTTTTGTTGTTATCTAGACTAAGCTGCAATTTTTGGTATTTTGTTGTTTAGGGTGTTTTGTGTTGTGTGTATGTATGTGTGTTCAGGAAAGAAAGAACTGAGTGTTTGTTATTTGTTTCTAGATATATATAGGTGAAAAGGAAAATGCCGTCTCAGAAAATTGAATCAGGACATCAAGACACTGTTCACGATGTGGTTATGGATTACTATGGAAAGCGTCTTGCTACCGCATCGTCTGATACTACTATTAAGATAATTGGTGTCAGTAATAATACTTCGCAGCAGCTTGCTACTTTGACTGGTCACCAAGGTCCTGTATGGCAGGTTGCGTGGGCACATCCTAAATTCGGTTCACTTTTAGCTTCTTGTTCTTATGATGGGAAAGTGATTATTTGGAAAGAAGGTAACCAGAATGAATGGAGTCAAGCTCATGTTTTTAGTGATCATAAATCTTCTGTGAATTCTATCGCTTGGGCTCCTCATGAACTTGGTCTTTGTTTGGCTTGTGGGTCTTCGGATGGAAATATCTCGGTTTTTTCTGCTAGGAATGATGGTGGTTGGGAGACGACTAAGATTGATCAAGCCCACCCTGTGGGTGTTACTTCAGTTTCTTGGGCTCCAGCGACAGCTCCTGGAGCTTTAGTGGGATCTGCTGCTCTTGATCCTGTTCAGAAGCTTGTTTCTGGTGGTTGTGATAATACTGTGAAGGTTTGGAAGCTTTACAATGGAACTTGGAAGATGGATTGCTTCCCGGCGCTTCAGATGCACAGGGATTGGGTGAGGGATGTGTCTTGGGCACCCAATCTAGGACTTCCAAAATCAACTATCGCAAGTTGTTCACAAGATGGAACCGTCATTATATGGACTGTTGCAAAGGAAGGAGACCAGTGGGAAGGTAAAGTTTTGCAGGATTTCAATACTCCTGTATGGAGGGTTTCGTGGTCTCTTACTGGTAATATTTTGGCTGTGGCTGATGGTAGCAACAATGTTACCCTGTGGAAAGAAGCAGTGGATGGAGAGTGGCAACAGGTGACAACAGTACAGCCCCAGCCCTAAATACCAGTATTTCACGTTCTAAATTCTCATTGGTAGCTTATTATATATCGTCTTGGGCTGTTTTTTGTGTCTTTCTTCCTCTTACCCTTTTGTAGAACTTCTATTCTTGTTATTTTTCTCCAGTGATTATACATTCCTGAATAGTGCTGTTCAATTTGAAACTCCAGATTTTCAAGGGTTTTATAGAATTGAAGTTGATGAACTAATTGCTTTCTTTTATATTCCAATACAACACTTCTGTTATCTGACTTTGAACCATGGCAGTGTTTATCACTGACAACTTGACACAAACACTGTTCTGATGAATACACTTCCTCTTTTCTTCTGTATTCTGGTTGTAGACGAGGTTTAAGAAGTGATTTTAAAAAAAATTTGAGAACCTTTTTATGGTTTCTAATATGCAGCTTGACTGAAAAGGAATTACTAAGTGAGTAGAAAAGCAGAAGCAGATTATGCCAATAATCTTGCGTTGCATTGAGCACTGTTGCAACTAGCATTGCAGTTTTAATAGCCCTCGGTCACTGAGTGGACGTGCTGTGTTTTGTTGATTCCATTTGCAGTTGTATAGTTGGGACTCATGTTGAGCTTTTCAATTATGCTTAAACTATTCTCAATTCTTTAGTCTTTCATTCCACTTTACTTCTCTATAAGCGAATACAGATTGCTCAAGACTTATTTCTTATATCCACTTTGTGATGCTTGCAAGTACTTGCAAGTACCTGAAGGTTGCAGGACATTTGCCAGGAAAAGTGTACACAAATATGAATCAGTCATCGATTCAGTGGTTATATTGATGCAATCTATTTTGACTATTTAGTTTAAAATACAAACGCAAACAAAATTATGCCTGGATAACTTCTCTATAAGAACACGAATGACAGTTTCACACCATCTGGCGGCCTTAGTATGAGTCCACCATTCATCGATGACATCACTTGCGACCATTTTCAAAGTATGGTACCACATTCATGAAATTCCTGCTGCAGTTCACGAGTCCTCCCTCTTCCTCTGTAAATGATAATTGTATAGCTATTTGATGTGTACGTATTCGATAAGATGCCGATCAAGCTCAAAATGACGGCATAGAAATTTCTGCAATAAGAAAAAATAACCAAAAATCAGTCGAGCAGATACCTCATCCCAAATTTCCAACTACATGGGTTGCATCCTCAGATTACGTTCTATCAGATGAACCCCGAGTACAGGTATCAGAATTGTACAAGAACAGACAAGAACATCACTTCAAAAAAGTAACTGATATCACCAAAATTCAGAGTTATCTATACGTGTAGACTGATAAACTTAATAAAACTCATCTCCTTACTTCACAGTCATATACTTACCAATAAGCTAGTGGTATACGACGTCAAAATCAAAAATTGAGCGAAACAGGAGTAACTTTAAACAATTTGCTGCATGAGCTATATAGAAAGGAGATTCATGTAAAGTACCTTACTCAGTCGTTTTTGGAAAGTTCTTACTTCAAAATCGACCTCTGGAAAACGTTTTACCTCCACTCCATTATCAAACAATATGTATGCAGGCAGTTGGCCAATGCTTGCTATGAGAATGGTTTACATAGAATCAGAAAATAATTTACAACAATAAATAGACAGGGCACAATAACAAGTCGCATCAATCATTACCCCCCATTGATATTCCATATTTTTCAGCAGCATTAGGAAATAGCCCCAGATCCACTATGCCGAAAGATAAATTCTTAGTTGAGTATCTGCTCAGACAACAAAAGTACAATTTAATGCAGAAAACATGACAGCGAAAGAAAGTGTGTTCTAGAAACTAAACGAATTGAGAGGAGTTTAAATTGAAATAGAGCGGTAGATCTTACGTAATTGAGAGATCAGATACAAAACGACTTGTTCGTATACAATTGGAAGAATTCAAGGCTCGAAATTCAACCTGCCAAACACACAGTTATATTTGGGAAACCACACTTTGAAGATTCCAAAATCAAATTTTCTGACAATGGGTCCTACTACCAAACTCATAATGCATCTCGATCAGAAAGTTTCAGAACTAACCAACCAGAATCTTGACGCGCTTCCTTCAGTCAATATGACTTCCAACTGCAATGGCGTTAACCTACTTGCGTGACCTAGAAAAGTCCATCAGAATGCATCACTTTCCGAAGTAACCATCAAGATGTATATAGCAACAAGCTCTTAGACATGAAGACCTTGCAGGGATATGCAGATACGAATTCAAGATATTTCTTTTTGGAGATACCCCTCTCTAACTTTCTCAACAAATCACTTCAGTTTGATTTTTCAATAACCTTCACTATATCCAAAAGGACGGAAACATATCTGCGCGTACTCCTTAATCCTTTAGCCAATGACCAGAGGGACATCCTAGTCTCAAGTAAAATCTCGTGTAGGGAAAATAATCTTAAAATGAGGGGCGATAAAATAGATAAGTAGGCACTGTAGAATATATATTAATGGCTATTTCTAGAGTACAAGAAAAAGCTTAGAAATTCAAGATTGATTCAATTCAATAGTACACTATAATGTGGCAACGTAAGTGGACATTCTATTTTCAGATGGAGAAAAAAAAAAGTATAATCTGACCTATAAAGGTATCTTCGTATCAATGCTGAAATTTATTAACGGTTAATTCTTGATA
Organism: Papaver armeniacum; assembly: GCA_023531295.1. Taxonomy (NCBI): domain Eukaryota; kingdom Viridiplantae; phylum Streptophyta; class Magnoliopsida; order Ranunculales; family Papaveraceae; genus Papaver; species Papaver armeniacum. The sequence goes on from JAJJWW010010502.1 coordinate 129,596, forward strand.
TTAAGGTGTCAGATGTTACTAATTTGGTCAAAGACAACCAAAGCACTAAAAACATGCTAATACGAAAGGAATGTTAGGTGACCACATTAGACTGGAGAAAATTAAACATGAACGATAAATAGAAAATACTAAACCAGTTCAGTTCTTACCTAGTTCAGAGTATGGCGGTTGCTGAGTTAAAGTAAACACCACTGCAAGAATAAGAAAATACAGTTAAGCGAAGTTTAGAATGGAATGATGGAAAGCAGTGGAAAAATAAGAAAATACAGTTAAGCGAAGTTTAGAATGGAATGATGAAAAGCAGTGGAGAAACGACGACAACAACAACACATGATAGGAGTGAAAATGGGATTCAGTGTCTACAACTATGAAAATGATAGAAAACTAGTTACTTGCTAACTAGTGCCCTTTTGACACGGCGAATCCTGGACTCTCAGACCTGGCATTCACAACTAGTTGTCCATACTGAGGACTTAGAGCATATGGATGGTGGGCACATCACCATCCACATCAGATCGTTAGCAACTAGCTACAAGCAGTTAGTTTCCTAGCAAATTACAACCACAACTTTGTAATTGATTGCCAATGTAAAGCAACAAATGCCAATAAGAATACGTACCGAAGAACACAACCATGTAGCAGAGAGCCAATTGTATATCAATGAGCATAGAAACTACAATTAGAAATCCCTGCAAAGCAAATAAAAACAAATGAAATTGAATGAATTTAACCTTACAAACTAGACCAAAAATCACTGGATTATCAATCAAAATGCATACCTTTGAGAAAAACAAAACATCAGAAACAAATCCCTCCCAAGATTCCTCTTTCACTAACTACAAAACAAACAATGTGAGAATCAATAAACCATTCTACAAAACCACAAATCTGAAATCCTATGAAGTCAACATACCTTGACTGTAACCAACATTAACAAAGCCAAAACTGCTTGAATTTCCTGCAAAAAATTAAACAAATAAAAACCCACATCAGACAATCAATCAAAACCAAAACCCATATCTTAGATTTTTCAAAACAATCAAAATCTGAGTTTTAAAGATTGAGTTTTTATACCCTTCGAAGAAGAAGGTAGGAGAAATCAGATGAGAAGATTTGAATTGCAGAGGTACGAACAATCAAGTAAGAAAAGAATATAATGAAGTGATAAACATAATATGGTTCTGATATCACTAAATTCATCCATTGATACCAATCGGTTTTGCTCTTCTGCTCCTTCATTTTTCTGTTTACAGATCTTTTTCCGAGTGTGATACTTTGTTTAGTCTGTTCATAACGATTCAACTTGTTTTTAACCGTTTTAACGTTTTAGTGTGTGATATGTCCAATAATAGGCCCAGGCCCCAAATAGATGTGTACAAAGTTTTGTAGCTTGGAATGCGCTTCGGTAGAATTTGTGGAGCTTTAGAGCAGTTCCTATCTTCTAGGTTGTTCATTTTGCTTCCATTATGGGCTCGATAAAATTGTTGGTTTGTTGAGTGAGACGGAAGAATAGGCGTGTGCTTGAAGGTAAACCGGGCGGTTGAACCAAACACGCTGACGTGTGATCCAAAACCGCCAGTTTTTACTTCACACGCCGGCGTTTGTGGTGAATCCTTCAGCGTGTGGTCTAAAAACGCCAACGGCTAAATCTGGACGGCTGAAAACTCTTGTGATCCAACGGCTAGAATTTTGAGTTCTATAAATACTCCTCATTTCAACTCCAAATTCACACATTCTAAATCTCTTCACTCTCAAATCATCTACAAAAATGCCTCCTAGAGTTCTTGGTGTTAGATTCACTCAACAAGAGGATTTAGATATTTGTAGAGCCTTTGTTTTTCACACACAAAATGTTGTCGATAGGAATGCAGGCGAATCGACGTTGTGTTTCTGGGAAAAAGTTTATAGGATGTTCGCCGCTGAAACGAGGAACATTTATGGGCGTGATTCTGACGGATTCTTGTATCGTTTTAGTGTAATTAGTCGTCATGTATCGGAATTCGTAGTTGTACTAGTGCAAAATCACAAAAATAAACTCGACGGTGAAGCTGTACATGAAGTGGAACTCAGAACACTAGCGATGTGGGTAGTATCTCATGGCGGACGTCCTTTCGACTTACAAGCTTGTTTCAACATTTTTAGGGTGCTCAACAGATACGATCCCTACATCGTCCTAGGAATTCCACCACCCGACGAGAATTACCACCTATATAGTAGTTGTTTTAGTCTAATGTATCTCTTTTATTCTCATGTATATATGATTTGGTTGTTTAATACAATGCATTATGTTTTTATTTATGATATTGATGGTGCAATGTTTAATCCAAGAAAAAAATAAATAAATTAGTTATGATATTGATTGTGCAAATGGGAAGACATCCACATGTTTGGTTTAGATAATCATCATAACACAAAATAAAGAACAAACTAAATAACATAATATCATAGTGAATCGATTTGTCCTTCAACTTTAATTAGCCCACTCCACCAAAAAACACCTAGGACATTTCCAGAAATGCCTTCCATATGTGTCTTCTTCAGTAGAAACGCACAAATGCATAAAAGTCCTGCAACCGAGATTTGAGCATCCACTAATTCTCGGTGGACAATGTTTGTAATCTTGATCTCCATCTCCACAATGCTTACAATGTAATAACTTCTTCTTAAATTTGGCTTTAAGTTTGAAGTTTTTGCAGAGTGTTGCAAACTTTTCTTCTTCTTCTTTAATCTTAGCATCATCTAGCATATGTAGTTCCTATGGACAGTTGGGATCTTGACATTGCAAATACCTGAGCTTTTCCGGTTGTGATTCAATCACCATTATGATGTGTGAACAACCTTCTCGCTGACACTTTGAATACATCTAAGGGCATTGCATAAGACTGTGGTTATCCATGAAACATAATGGACAAACCTCTTTTGCTTCGACACATAATATTTGCTTCGCTTGTCTTTAGAAAACATGGTGGATGTTTTTTGCTTAAGAAAGAAATCTTTTGGTTTGGTTGAGAATCAAACCTAGTGTTGTATTTATAACAAAAAAAAATAGACCTTGGTAATTCAAACGGGCGGTTGTAGTAAAGCCGCATGGTTTTACTACAAACGCCAACGACTAAATTTCCAACAACTCGATTTTATTTCTTACCCTATAAATTCCATTATTCTCATCTCCAAATTCACATTTCTTCTTCTTCTTTCTTTCTAAAACTTTTAATCTCTCCCACTCTGCAGAAACGTCTGCTAGAATTCATGGTCCCAAGTTTACTGAAGAAGAGGATATAACTATATGCAAAGCATATTTTTTTAATAGGGTAATCGTTGGTATGGGCTATCAAGACGTTTCTTTTTGGGAGAACGTTTTTATAGTGTACTTCTCACTGACGAGGAACCCGGAAAACCGAGATGCTCGTCGATTGTATGCTCGTTTTCAATATATTATGCTTGCATTCCAGCCATTTCTTGCTCTGGTAAGGGAAATTGATCGAGAAAAGTTCATCGGTGTAACTGAAGATGAAGTGATCCAAACATCTCTTGATAATTGGGAGGAAGCTTACGGTATAAACCTTTTCTTTACGAAGCGTGTTTCAAAATTCTTAAAGATGGTCCATTTCAAGCACATTTGTACTGCACTTGAATGCCTCTCCCGATTTTTACAATGGAAGAAGATGTTACTCTTGTTCGAAGTTGGTTACATCGTATTATGAGACCTATGAACAATGACTATTTCTGGGAAAGAGTATTGGACCATTTTTTAGCGTCGTGGAACGAAACCATAAGAAATAGTAAGAGCCTAGAACTAAGAATTCTATTCATCACTAATGATATCAAACATTATACAGAAGTTTTGTGGATGGTCCACCGTAGCAATTATGAATTATCCAACGATGAAATGGTGAGTATCTTACCCTTTTCCTCACTGATCAATTGCATCATAATATCTTAACTTGTTTCTTATTTGTTTAAAAGAAAACCATCGCTCATGCTAAGTTTACTGAAGAAACCGGAAGAGAGTTTAAGCATTTTGAATGCTATGAACTCAATAGAGATAATGTCGTTGGATTTGATGTAGTTTGATATTATTTTTGTGGTTTATTAAAATGTAGTCTGATGTTATATGAAAGTTTAAAATGTAATAAATATCGCTTAATCTGAAGTGGAAATCTATTTTAAAATTTAAATATTTCCATTCATTGATATTACATCCAATTCTTTACAAGATATAAACTTAGCCAATAATAAAAAGTAATAAACAACTTCGATAAAAATCAAGTACAAGCTTTGGCCTCCTGTTTATCTTCATTTGACGTATCTTCCATTCAACGCGCTCTTTGACAGTTTCGCCTTTATTATTGAATTTTTTGTTGTTAACTTTCAAAACTTGAGCTCTTCTATGCCTTTTAGCGGAACATTTTCTTGGAGCAACTTCAAAAACTTGCACTTCCCTCTTACAATTTTTAATCTTTTTAAAACTTCCATATATCTTAGAAACAGCAGCTTCAAGTTTTGCATCGCAAAAAAGTGCGATCGCCTTTTCAGCCATTTCACCAACAATAAAACTAAAAAATTGAAATAGATTTAGAAGAGAAAATTCAATAGAAGTGAATTTTGGTGTGAGTGAAATGTTTGAAGATGGTGGTAATTTGTAGAGTTAAAAAAACAAACGTTTTTTAATTTTGAAAAAGTATTCGTTGGGGTTTTGGCTTCACACGCCAGCGTTTGTAGACAGCACGCCGCGTTTAGCCTTCAAATGCCCGTGGTTGTGGTTCGCACACCGAGTTTCATCTTCACACGCTGGCGGGTGTTGTATGACCTGGTGCTTGATGATCAACCACCCACTTCTATTCCCATAGTGGAGAAACCTGTTTGGCCATCCACCTGGCTCAACAAATTTTTTAATTTGGTCATTGCCATAGGAATTGCCTTTAGGGAAAGCACTATGGTTAAGAATTTCATTTCGCAATAGGTTAATTATAGCAAAATCAACCTAATATGGTCCTTCGTTTCGTTTTAATGTGGCGATTTCACTTCGCTACACTTAAAAGTTGATCAGATCTGATCCACCGTTAAGTTAAGGGATGAGACACGAGTTTCTGCTTGAAAAATTATTGTCCGGAAACTCAATTCCCATAACGTTTTAAACGGATACTGAATTTTTTTTTCAAACTTTCACTATTAACCTATTTTTACTCATATTTTTCACTTTAGCTCTTATATTTTATTAAAAATTCCTTTTCCCTTATATCTCCGTTTTTTTTCTCTTCAATTTTTTTTACATATAAACAATATTTATCTACATCCATTAAATAAAATTTGGAGGAAAAAATGGAAATTGAGTTTCCATTTGGCATAATTTGCAAGGAAACTCAGTTTCTGTGTGGTTAATTTAAGCGATGCCCCTCACCCATGGTGATGTGTACCTTCAAGTTATAGCCAGGCGAAATGCTCCACCATACTGCTTGGCCTTATAAGTGAAACATGTCATGTCACTACAAATTAGCTTCAAATGTATTTTGTGTTTGATATCTAAAAAGAATGGTGTCACAAGATCATTTTTTTGTTGTTGTTATTATTAGAATTTGAAGCCCAAATAGTATTCTATGGGAAGGAGATCATTCTATAAAATTTGCATCTGCATTGCTACCTTATCGAATATTTTACAATATCTTGTATGCCAATTTAGAAAGTATTAGTTGTATCCAACTGATATGTCCATGTGTGGTAACCATTTATAATAGAATTGTCAGCCTTATGCTTTATTATGGAACCTAATTTAATCAAATTCTTATTTGGAGTGGGTATATATAGCTAGTGACCATGTATTTGCTTTTACAAAAGCCTCAAATTTATCGGACAAATTCACTTTCCAATATTGGTGTTTATTAGCTTGAGTAGCACAAGTTGGAGATTACTAAGAAGTGTAATAAATATTGAAAAACAAATTAAGAAATAAATTTCGTCTTAACATTACAGGGAAGACACAATATTTGTATATAGATGAGCATCATATGACCCAACAGAAATAACAGACAAGCTAAATCTTGGCTAACACAAGTTAAGGGCTAGCCTTAATTATTGCAAGAATTATCTTCACATGATATGTCATTACCCCAAGAACAAGCTAGGGATCTGAATCAGAGACCTTGAACTTGAACATTAGAAAAATTGAATCGTGGCCCATCAAACCCTTGGTAAAAACATCTACAATTTGATCATCATTACAAACATAAACAACATCCAATGATTTCTTCTTAACAAGATCCTTGCCATAGTAAAAATTAACCCTTTATTATACTGCATATCAGTGGATTAGAAGCCAAATAAGAGAATTGATGTTGTCATAACTCAATGGAAATAATAATAAGAAGAAATCCTTAATAATATGACAAATCCACATTATTTTAGATGCATCAATTGTTAAAGCTTTATATTCAAATTCATTGGATGATCTAGAGACAATACCATATTTCTTGACAGATCAAGAATTTGGATTATAACTAAAATAGATGAGGAAACCACAGTAGACTTGCTACGATTGACGTCAACATCCCAATTAGCATATGACAAACCATGCAGAACTAAAGGACCATTGTTGAAGTACAAACCATGATTAATTGTACCCTGAAGGTATCTCATAATCCTTTTGGCTACTATGAGATAAATGGTAGTTGGCTTGGACATATGCTGGCACACTTGACTAAAAACAAACGAGATCTCTGGTATAGTCCGGGTAAAATTATACAAAGCCTTAACAAGAGATCCTAACTCAATTAGATTTTCAAGTTGAAGACCATCAAGAGTGAGCTGAGTAAGACCAGCAGCAAGAGAAGCACGAGGCTTTGCACCAACCATATTAGTCTTAAGTAAATCAAAAATGAACTTTATCTGAGGAAAAAAATAATAATCAGTTGTTGAAGTCTTGACTCCATACCAAAAAAATAGTGTAAAGGCCCAATATCCTTGATAGGAAAAATGTCATATATATACACCAACATTATAGTAAGCCTCTTATCAATCTTATGGCCAGACAACCATTTATCTGCTAAGGAAGCAACCAAACCAACAAATAATAACATATCTACCATTTTATAATATCGTGCTCTTGGATCTTGCTTTAATCCATAAATGAACATATGTGATTATCGTCCATAAGAAGGATGGGCAGAATCTTGAAAACCAGATGGGTGTGTTATAAGAACCACTTTTAGTGCATTCATGAAGATATCCACTTGCAATGTCAAGATGAAAAATCTTCTAATTATTATCAACATTCAAAGACAAAATCAATTTAATCGTCTTTGGCTTAGCAACCTGACTAAACTAAGGTTTCAGCATAATCAATTTAGACTGTTGATAAAACCCTTTGGCAACTTACCTAGCTTTAAGCTTGACAAGTGTGTTATAGTACTATGGAACCTACAAATGTTGGTATGTCAAGATTATTGCTAATGTTAAATGATGTAAACTACTTTTTTGATCTAATTGTGAAAAAACGGGGGTCTAACAACCTCACTCAATATTTCGTTTAGGCAATCTGTATGGACAAACTCCAATATACTTATAGAGAATCAACTAATAAAGCGAGCTCAATCAAGAAATATATCCAAGAGTAGTATCTCTGTTTCACAATGTAATCAACAAATCAAACAGATAGAAATCCGCGAGCCTGATTATTATGTGAAACAACTTGAACGATACCAAAGACCAATGTTCAAGTGTCAATCAATTTATATTAACAACCAAAGGTTGGATTATCTAATTGATTGAACTTAAGCACAACCTGTGATATTTCAATTATATAGAAAATATAATGCGGAAAAGAAATAACACAGACACCGAAATTTTGTTAACGAGGAAACCGCAAATGCGAGAAAAACCCGGGACCTAGTCCAGATTGAAAACCACACTTGTATTAAGCCGCTACAGACACTAGCCTACTCTAGTTAACTTCGGTTTGGAATGTAGTTGAAGCCCTAACCAATCTCACACTGATCAAGGTACAGTTGTGTTCCTTACGCCTCTTGAATCACGCCGGATTCTCCGCACTTGATTCCCTTAGCTGATCTCACCCACAACTAAGAGTTGATACGACCCAAAGTCGAAGACTTGATAAAAAATTTGTATCACATAGAAAATTCTATTGAATAGATAAATTTGTCTCCCACAGATATACCTACGAGTTTTGTTCTGTCTTTTGATAAATCAAGGTGAACATGAACCAATTGATAAACCGGACTTATATTCCCGAAGAACAGCCTAGTATTATCAATCACCTCACAATAATCTTAATCGATTAACGAAACAAGATATTGTAGAATCACAAACGATGAGACGAAGATGTTTGTGACTACTTTTCAATATTGCCTATCGGAGAATAAATCTCGAGCAAATCTTAAAGAAGATAGTACTCAATCACAATAGAAAACAGCAAGATCAGAACACGCAACTACAGAAAAAATAGTTGGGTCTGGCTTCACAATCCCAATGAAGTCTTTAAGTCGTTAACCTATTGGGTTTTAGAAAAACCTAAAGTTAAAGGAGAATCGACTCTAGTCGCAACTATTATCACACAGGAGGTGTGGGGATTAGGTTTCCTAGTTGCAAGAGTTCTCCTTTATATAGTCTCCAAATCAGGGTTTGCAATCAATGTTACCTTGGTAACAGAGAATTCAATATTCATCGTTAGATGAAAACTTGATTAGATTCAAGCTAATATCTTTCAACCGTTAGATCGAACTTAGCTTTTCATACACAAATGAAATGTACCAATATTTAGATAAAGGTAACCGTACCAAACGTGTACACTTAGTTGGTTCAACAATAGTTAACCGAGGTTAGCCATATGAACACTTTCATATCAACCTTATTCATCTTTATCACAACTAGTTCAAATGACTCAAATGAAACTAGTTAAAGAGTTGTTCAATTGTTTATATCCTCATAGAAGTATACAAAACACAATTGAAGAAAAATCGATTTTGATTCACTCGAATCATTTCATGAACATTATAGCCACGTTTTGCAAAAGATTGCATTCCTTAATATATAAATGTATTAGTTCATGAACAAACCGATTTTAGAACACAACCTACTCAAGTACGCAAACGGGTATGCATACTTAAGTAGCCAGAATGAGTTTGGTTTCTCCAGTACGCGATGTACGCATACTATAGTACACTTCCAAATTCTAGCATAAATTTACGGAACTTGAACTTTAGCCAGTACGCGTACTTGTATGCATACTTAGTTCCGGACTTCCATCAACCAACCATTACGCGTACGTGTACGCATACCATGGTTCCCGGATTTTGACTTACACAAATGTGAATGCACACACTATGTTTATATCCAATCATGGTTACATGTTCTAAACTCTCATTTCAATCATTGAAACATTCTTAGAAGACGACAATAGATGTCTCACACAAGTGTTAGCTCCAAAGAAATTTTCAAGTGATCGAATGATCAATACGAAACATTCCGAGTCTAAACCAAATGATTGTATCACACAAATCATGTAAGATATTACAAGGCGATTTTCACATGATCATATTTTGACTTTCGTCAAGAATAAAAGATGAACTTGGTTAAAGAGAAAGTTTACCAACACAAATTTCGATAAATAGATAAGCGAGATAAACTCGGCTCGAAATATCAAATGTGTATAATTGAAGTCTATATAGCTATACGACTTTTGTCTCAAATAGGAGATAGAATAGATAGACTTTTGAGTGATAGATGAGTTCAAGTCTCCACATACCTTTTGTTGATGAAGTTCCACAAGTTCCCTTGAGTAGTTCTTCGTCTTCATTCGATGAACGCCGTGAAGTCTAAAGCTCAACTACACTTTCTATCCTAATCCGAGACTTAGCTATAAGTAGACTAGAAATCAAGACTTATAGTTTTGGCAACTAAACTTGGAAAACAAGCTTGAGATAGCAACGCTTGCGAGTTCGACCGAGCAGTGCTCTAACAATCTCCCCCTTTGTCAAAACTATCAATACATATGGATTACAAAATAAATAAACTTTGTAGCTTCTCATCCAAATGCTTGATCTCCTTGGTTCTTCAATATTACTCGAAATCTTCGTCACTTCCAAGTACTCCAGTGATTCTGAATGTGTTCAACTCAGCATCATAGTTGTTGAAGATCCGCAGCTATAACAATAAGAAAACAGTTGTTCTCAATCATTGTTATACAGTGTCATAGTATTATTACACAACATCAAAGTCCAATTGTATCATAACTTTGACAACAATATTATGGTGATATGTATCACTCCCCCTTAGTCAATACTTCATTTCACAATGAAAACCACTCCCCCTTACATAATGATTTGTAAAGCATATGTATTTGTAGTGTGAACTACACATTAATTCTACCCCTTTTTGTCAATATAAATTGGCAAAGGTACGACAACTAGTGGAATCTGTCATGTACACGGTATCAGAGGAGAGTTCCCTTATTATTATGAGTAAATACTTAGCCTCACGTAAAAAGACTTTCCCTGTGAAGCCTTTTAGTACTTCTACTCCTAACCCAGATATTAACTGTGCAATGTTATGCTCATACATGGTTGTAGTTTTCCCCCTATCGAATACAAACAACCTAGACAATTCTAGAAACTTAGCAAACCTGGTAGGAGTTCTCGGTGGGTACGTTGTATTGCTAAAAGATAGAGTTAGGAAGAACAGACCGAAATTGAATTCCACACAAAAATTTCATGTCTTCTACTAACCCATTTTGTTGCTTTCTCAACCTTATATGCTTGTAGGACCTCAAGCACCACTGAAATCCAAGATGCAGTATCCCACTGGAGCATTGTACACGCCGTTGAGGTAAAACTATCAGCAACCCAACTAACATATCTCACATTCAACCCAGGTAGAACCAACCTGAACTTCCACCTCAAGTATTCCACCCACAACAACATTTTAAGAATCTGGAACACCTAGACTAAGATTTGAGTTCCCATTATAATACCCACTGACATCATACGATTTCTGTAAACATTAGGTGCAGGTAACAAGTAAATGATTTTCAAGGGTTGTGGAAAACCTCTCACACTTATGGGAACTAAAAGGACCAACATCGATAGATAGTGAAACTCTTGGAAAAGGCTTGGCAGCATAATTGTATGCTCATGTTCAACAACAGTAACCCCAAGCAATTTACCAAGTAGAACATCATCTTCTCGTCTAGCAACTAAAAGCATTAAAACCTTATGGAAATCCACTACAGCAGAAGGAAAAACTATATCATCTGCTCCACAAGTCAAACTCCACAGTTTAATGTGACGAGAAAATTTCGGAGCACCAGCTGAAGTCCAAATTGGTATGCAAGATCCTTCACCGTCGATGACATATATTAAGCACAGAAGATGAACTGCAAGAACCTTGAGAAATTCAAATGGTAGCTGTAAGAAATAAATTTATGTACCCTTCCTCCTAAGAACTTGAACAAACCATGTATGTGCCTTTCGAATGCTCACCACTCTAGCCAATAAGAGAAACAAAAATCTATTTCTTGCTGACAATTAGGCAACTAGCTTACTGTTATCATTATAATCACTAGTTGGAACCAACACCAATTTAAGTGAAGCACAAAACAATGTATCTGATTCAAACCCATGCATACAAATAAGCCTATGAACAAATTTTCCATTGTAGTATGTCATCGGAATTGAACCAACATTAAGAATGAATGAACTAAAAGTAAATACCTTATCAAAATAGAATCTAAAACCAGCAAGTAACTTAGCAGACATATCGAGTTCATTTCCAAACTCACTTTGTCTAGGCACTTGAATAAGTTGTGTAGTCCAGAGAATACTGCTCTGTTGAGGCATGGTGGAAAATGGATGGCTAATAGCACGATTATCATCATTGATAACAGATAAGGACACACTTGAAACCCCAAATAGAAAATCAAAACAGTACCCAAGAATAACAACCACACAAGGAATAATTGCATCTAAATAGTCTTCAGATTCACAGTTAAAAGAAAATAACCCCTTAAGATTAAACTAACCTCAACCACTTGAACCCGACTCTTGCTGTCGAAATAACTCACTTCAGCTTTGCCGATTTATTTAAATTGAAAACTCATAGCATCAATTGAATCTTCTTTTGGTTCATTGACAGTGGATTGAATTGATTTAACCACAGTTGAAACTTCTTTAGCTTGAGAACTCGAACTATTTGTTGAATCAATCATTTCTTCAAAGAAATAAGAAGGAATCAACTCATCGGAAGAGTCGCAAGTATCTTTAGAATCTCTTTTCACTCTGAATGGAGGTTGATGAGCTGGAGAAGTATACCTAATAAACATGAGTGATTTCAATTTCCTCAACGCCTTGTTCATCAATTTTGGCCATCTCCGAATGGAGTGATCTCGGAGATAAACACTTTTCAAAGTGACACCGATACCAGTCTAATTCCTCTATTGCTAGTCGTTCCAACTTCACTATGGGTACCAATTTCCCATTCATATATACCAATTTTTCCTCCAGTAAATTCATCTCATCAACCATGATTTCTCAGGAAAAAACGGCTCTAGATACCAATTGTCATGTACCTGAGTACAATGACAAGAGGGGGTGGATAGATTGAGGATCAAGCCTCTGAGTTCAAAAGAACACAGCCTGTAGAACAAAGTTCTATATGGATTAATATTTTCGATAAACTCTTCATTACAGACTCAATTCGCTTATAAAGCTAGAGACAATCTAACCTACATCTAATGGATACAATCCCACCAGATGGTTACATCCAATCCATCCATACAATTGATAAATACACCCCCTCATAACTAAAGGCCAACAGTTACTACTAATGCTAAATACTAATAACTAAAATGATAAGGGAACTCTCCTCTGATACCGTGTACTAATGCTAAATGCTTAATGATTCAAAATCTCCATGTGTTGGCGTGGCTGGAGTATTGGAGGTGGAAATTTAAATTGGTTTCCACTGTATTATGGAGTGTAGGAAATATCAGCTGGAGTACGAGCACTCCATCAGTATTAATCCTTCTTACATGTTGCACATATTAGAGGACGCAATTGAGCTCTATTGTATTTAAAGGAGAGGAAAAAAAATTCAGAGCACTTTATAGGAGTTGTTGCAAGTTGAAAAAATTACTTGTGACAAGAACGAGAAATAAGTATATGCTTGTTAGGTTTCACATCCAGTTCTATTTTGCAGCAATTATTGTAATTATCCTGGCAGTTCCTTGGTATATGGGGAAAGCTGACTACAACCAAGTGAAGATTCCTTGTGCTAAAACAGACAAGATGTTGGTGCTACATCTGACAGCAACTGCAACTGATATATTCATCAGGTCAGTCGAAAAAGCAATGGCTAACATCATTCTATGGTACCAGCCAACAAAAGGTTATTCATGGACATATCCCCTTGAGAAGGAAGTGATCTTGCGTGTTAGAATGGACATTCATAGGGTACTGAGAGGTGACGATCAAGAGTGGAGTACAAGAAAGCACAAAGATGAAGTATTGCATAGGGACAAACCACATAAGACACCCATCTCCTTGATGTCAGCGCAAGAACTCAGCGTCGTTGACATTTCAGGTTCTAGTCGGACCATGGTCATTAGTGTTGTTGCAGGTAATACATCTGACAGTGCTTACCAAGCTGCGAATTGTGAAGACAATGGGCCTATTTTTCTTGCGACTCCGTATTCTTACTCCTCCACTGATTTTGAAGATGTTGCCACTGCCGACTCCCCACACTCGAGTCGATTCAATTAATTCACATCCTTGAGGACAAGGATGTTTTAAAGGGGTCGGTAATGTCATGTACACGGTATCAGAGGAGAGTGACGTTGATAGGTGTAGAATACACCGTATTTACTATCTAGTAGTTTATGCTTTCTTTGCCATTTTTCTAGTGAATTATGTATTTTTACGTGTGTTTTTGAGTTATTAGCTACTTTGGAGTCGCATGGAGGAAAAGAAGAAGAAATTACTCTATTGAGCAAAAAGGCGAATTGTCATTTTAGGGGCGAACACTATTTGGAGCCCAGAGTCCGGGTTAAGGGTAACTCTTGGAGGAGTACTAAATACAGACCGACCAAGGTTAAGGGGCTGCATTTGGGTATCCCTTATCAAGGTGACCAGGGTGGTGAATATCACCCTAATGCATGCCTATACCCTAAAATCGATTTCTCTCATTCTTCATTTTCACTGAATTTAAAAGCGCCTATGGCTTTGTTATGAAAACCAAGAGGAGGAAATCAAATCGAGATGAGTCAAGTATATCGAGAATCGAGAGAACAGATCGATGAACTTGGAAAATTGAAGTAGAAAGTTAGGGTTTGTGGCTGTGTATTTGAGACGGTAAAGATGGTGGTGTTGAATCAAAAATGTTGAGTTCAACCAAGAGATCGAGAGTTGCGGTGGTGATTTAATGGAGAGAAAGATTGAGAGATGAATTAACGAGAATGGGTTTTGTGATTAGTCCGTCGAAGAAGGAATTGCTCGATCTTGTGAGTGGAAGTTCGTGATCGGTCACGTATGGCGGGAAGGAATTCTTTGTGGAGCAGAGATATGTGTTCATGCTCGGTAATTGTGGTATTTGATGTTGCTCTTTGTTGTGGACGAACTAGATCTAGAGGAGACGGGATGGTGTGGTGGTCGAAATCGGTGAAACCGATGTCTTGCTGCGATTTAGGAGGTGAAGAAGAAATTGAGAATGGGTTTGTGGATTGGACATTGAGGTCGATGATGGTCTACGAGGAAGCTCGGTGAGAGGAGCAACATTGTTGAATTAGATGGGTTTGAGAGTGGATTTGAAGAATTACAAAATGATGAACTCGGATGGAAGTCTGTCGTCAAGAACAGTCTTCGATGCTCTTAGCATTCGATTGAACTCGGTGGATGGAAGAGATGGAGTCGAATCTCACTTTGTTGTTGTGGTTTGAAAGTGGAGTTTGTAATGGGTTTAATGGGTTTCTTTGAATTGATGAGAGTGGAGTATAAGAAGCTCGGATAATTGAGCAGTTGTGATAAGAAATTGGAGATGAATCGATCAGCTGCAACTTGAGATTGAGATGAAGAAGCGGTGCAAGGGGGAGATTAAGGTGGTGTTGCGCTTCAAGAATGAACTAATTAGATGAATGATAGGCTTCTTAACAGGTGAAGAATAATAGCCTGAAATTGGCCTGGGAAGTCCTGTAATTAAACGAAACTCGGCGAAATTTCCCCTCCGACGAGTCAACTCGACGATCCCGGTGACCGATTCAGACGAGTCAGAGCGACTCAACTCACCCCAGTAAGACCAGACAGCTGAATAAGAAGCTGACTCGGTAGCTAACTCGAGTCTGACTCTCCTTCCCTTTTGACCGTTGACTGACGGTTGACCCGCTTGACCGTTAGTCCTAACGGAGGATAGCGGAATATTCCGTCGAATATTCCCTTGATGGAGAAATTTTCAGGTGGCCGGCGGCGACTATTCCGGCCACAATCCCAGTTTTCCGGCGACCAAAATTCCAGAATTTTCTATGGACTTCTCTCATGGGTGTGAAGACTTGGACTAGGAATTGGATGGAGAATTGGGCTCAAATTTGGAAAGAGAAGGTGGAAGAGTTGAGAAAAGCTTGGTTTTGGAAATTGAATTGCAAAAGGAAAAGGATTCTATTCCTTGGAAGATTTGGAGAATATTGAAGCCTATAAATAGAGAAGTTTTCTACCTCTCTACATACACACCTCTCTACACACAACACTTGTGTTTTTGCTTGCTTTTCTAAGATTCTTCTTCTTAATTATTTGTGTGAACTTGAAAATTCTCCTTTTAATAATTATTATTTGTGTGAATTTCAAAAGCATGAGTAGCTAATTTTCTTATTGATTGAGGATGAATTCTAGTTCTTAACATATGATTTGAGTTTTGTTTCAATTCTATCTTGAGATTTTTCACATGATTATCGATTGTTTTTACTAATAGGAATGTTTACTCATTCATGATTGATTGATAGATTGTTTGGAGTGCACGCTAAATTGATTTGTTAATTGATCTATATCTAGTATAAGTTGGGAATACGTAATCGTTCTCGACACTTTACACAAGTAGAAAACACGAGACCTTGCGGAGGGATTCCGTGAGCGATTGTGTGTAAAAACAACGCTAGAAAGTGAACCAAGCGAACCGAGTTTAACTACTAGTACTAAACCTAAATTCATAAATCTTAATGCATTCGGGGAATTACATCTTGTAAGCGAACCTCGGGGGTGGTTCTTTTGAATAGAATACGATAACTAAGCGGACATTGCACTCGGTGAAATAAGGGATTTTGGGGCTAGCTAAGCGGGACTGCTATCCTACGGTTGGTGATAATCATGACTTATAACAAGTAGAAAAGAACATAACTTTAATCATTGTTTTGCAACGAACAATGATTCCTTGATCTTATCTCTCTTATTGCTTTCAACTTTATCTTTTAATTGCTTTGTTTATTTTCTTTTGCTTTTTATACCCCCCTTTCGTGACAATTTTTACAACTAGAATCTCTTGCTCCTCGTGGGAACGAACTTGACTTCCATTATATTATTTTTAATTGAGTGGAAATATTGATTAATTTGATTGCACCTACGACACGCATCAAATTTTGGCGCGTTGATTCTTAGGGAGCAACGGGCGATTTTTAGTTGTTTTTCTTTTTGCTTTATTCTTGCTTTGTTAGATTCTTTACCGTATCTAACTTAGTTTTTGAGAATCTTGTTTCAGGTGTATACCTTTGGTGAATGCTTAAAGGGGGTAGACCGAGTCCAATACGTCTTCGATCCGGCACTCAACTAAAGGATTTCATTCGAGCGATTAACACTCCACTTCCTCCTTCTTCATCAAGTGATTAGGACAAAGAGGAAGAAACAATGGCTGAACGTACACTCAGGACCTAGCTTCTCACAAGCTTGATACACAACAATGGTGTATCCAAACTAACTCAACCTTCGAGATCAAGCCGGGGTTGATTAGAGAGTTACCAAAGTTCCATGGCATGGTGAATGAGACCCAAACAAACATCTTATGGACTTCTATGCCATAGTTATGGCCATGCTTCCACCGGAGACCAATGCGGATGGAGCAATGTTGAAAGCTTTCCGTTTTCTTTGGCGGGTAATGCTAAGGAATGGTTATATTATTTGCCTTCCGGAAGTATCACAACATGGAATGGGATGAAGAAACTTTTCCTCGAGATATTTTCCCGCATCCAAAGCTACTCAAATTCGCAAGGAGATTTGTGGATTGAAACAACAAGTGGGAGAATCATTGTATGAATGTTGGGGAGCGATACAAGAGGTTGGTGGCAAGCTGTCCACACCATCAATTTAGTGACGTTATGATACTCCAATACTTCTATGAAGCTCTTCACCCAAGTGATAGGTCTCTTCTTGACGCCTTGTGGTGGTGGTGCACTAATGAACAAGACGGTGACCCAAACCACCGAGTTGATTGAAAGCATGGCGGCGAACTCGCAACAATTATACACAAGAGATGAACCCATGGTTAGGCGAGTGCATGAAGTTAGTGATTCATCATCACATCTTGATCAAAGAATGAGTAACATGGAGATAATGATTCAAAGGATGGCCGCGGTGATTATTCCAGATAATGAGACCGAACAAGTGAATGCTTTATATCCAAATCAAAGGCCAAGGTACGATCCATACTCGAATACTTACAATCCCGGGTGGAAGGATCATCCTAACTTTAGCTATGCAAATAAGCAAGCGGCGGTTCCCAATCCGTATGAGCAACAAGGTGGATTCCAACAATCACGTTTTCAACCTCAACAACAATTCCAACCTCAAGTGAAGGAACATGGATCTTCGATAGATGATAAGCTTAATGTCATGATGCAAAGTATTACGTCATTGTTTCAACAAAATCAACAAAAGACCGATTCGGCAATCAAGGATTTACAAATTCAAGTGGGGCAATTAGCGACCGATGTGAACTTATTGAAAGCGCAAGGCGTCCACAAAACTTCCTTCACAACCATTTGTTAATCCAAGAGAGAGCGTCAATGCGATTACTTTGAGGAAGTGGGAAACAAGTGGAGCAACCAAATCCACAAGATAAGGTGTATGATGAGAAAGAGGAAATTGAAACCGCACCAAAGGAGAAAACATCTCCAACCAACCAACCCGAGGAGACGGTTCCTACTTTCACAACTCCACCCCCGTTCCCTAGCCGATTTGCTAAATCAAAGAAAGACTTGGAATACATGGATATTTGGGAGATCTTTAAGAAAGTACAAGTCAATATTCCACTCACGAAGCTATTCGTCAAATTCCTTGTTGTGCAAAGTTCTTAAAGGAGTTGTGCATGAAAAAGAAAAGGTTGAAAGGGAATGAAGTCATGAGTGTGGGGAGAATGCTTGACGTTTATTCTCAAGAAACTCCACCAAAATTAAAGGACCCCGGTAGTTTCAATATACCTTGCACAATTGGTAAAACAAGGTTTACTCGAGCTTTGCTAGATTTGGGAGCATCGGTTAATGTTATGCCTTCCTCGATTTATGATTCTTTGAATCTTGGTCCTCTTAAAGAGACCGGGTAGTTCTTGAACTTGCTAACCGATCTAATGTTTACCCGAAAGGGATTGTTGAGAATGTTTTGGTGCAGGTTAATGAGCTTGTATTTCCGGCCGATTTCTATGTCTTAGACATGAATGATGAGAATTCTTCCAAGTCTACACCTTTGCTATTGGGTAGACCATTCTTAAGCACCCGCCGGAACAAAGATTGATGTCCAAAATGGCACCTTGACTATGGATTTGATGGTACACTCATCCACTTCAATATCTTTGAGACAACGCGATACCTAGTGATGTGAAATCATGTTTTCCAGTGAAAGAGATTGATCAAGGCTAATGAATCGTGCAAAAGCTAAGTCGGGCCGTCGACTTTAAAACAAGCGCTTAATGGGAGGCAACCATAGGTTTTGTATTTCTTATCTTTTTGCTTTTTGTTATTTCTTTTCTTGTTCCTTATCATGTTAAAATCTCCCACCTTGACTTTACTAGGAGGATTCAATTACATTGAGGACAATGTAAGGTTTAAATGTGGGGGAGTGGTTAAGCATGTATTTAAAAAATTACAAAAAAAAAAAAAAAAAAAAGTTTTTTAAAACCTTCAACTTTTAAAGATTTTAGAGTCACTAGCATACTTCTAGGTATGTTTACATAGAGATTTTGACCGACATAATTGAACTTGGAAATGTAGAGAACTACATTCGGATTTCTTGTTTGTTAGAGTGTTAAATAATGGATTTAATCATGCCGGTGATGCGAATTTGGTGCAGGGAGAAATGCATTATTAGAGTTGATCAATCATTAGTGGAGACTACCCGTATTCATATCATGTGAGGCACCGGCAGAAATTCCATCTACTAAAGAGCTTCTTTTGAGTGTGTCACCGTAAGTAAATTAGGGTAGAATGGTGAGCTACCCAACCTCCCACCAATAGAAGCACTACTCTTTGATCTCTTGAGTGCTAATTTTGTCAATCATGAAGGGTGACGTCTATAGATGAAAGCCTCCTTCTTGTAGTTCGATTTGCGTTAGCACCATTCTCTCTCGACAACAACGGATCCATAGAAACACTCTCATCATCAACAAGGAGCGACATCAAAATCTACAAGGAAAGTTGGAAAAGTTTAAGGTTTACAAGCAACGGAACGAGAAAAGAGCAAATTTCAAATTCAAGTAAAGCAACATACAAATGAGCGGATTTTTACATATATGTTGAGGACTTACAATACAATGAGGTAATTTTATATCCAAGTATGAAGACTTATTTATAAGAGCGAAGAAAATAAAAAGGTGAGAATTTTTGAAGTTTATGATTTCAAGACGATACAAGTTGTGAAGAATCAAGCGGTAAAATACTTCTTCCACGGCCATGGTTTATTTTGTATTTAATTGCTCTAATTTCAAAAAAAAAAAAAAAAAAAAAGAGAAATATTTGTTTTGTTTTAATAAGCCGTGGGGAAGGAAAATCTATAAGGAAGTTTCAAGCAACAAGGATTTAAGGTAAAAAGGTTACAAATTGTCAAGGATTTGTGAAATTCGAGAGTTTATCATCAATAGTTGAAACCGAAGACGAAGACCAAGATGTTTCTATTGGATGCCGTGAGAGTGGTGTTATCATAATTGGTGATCGGATGTGAAGGTGAGTAAGTAATCTCATCCTCGGTAATATGGTTGATTTCCTTTCTTAGAGATCGTCAGAAAAATGGTTTTTCAAAATATTAAAAGATGTGGGTTTTTCAAAATTTCGGAAGTTATCCTTCCCATCAGTTGAAGTAATGTAATGAGCCTCCCTATAGGTTCAACGTGTTGCAGGAATTCTCTCTTCATTCCTACCTGCACACATGTGTGACCCATAAAAAAGCCGTCTTTTTGAGTGCAATTATCATAAAATCTTTTTTGGTGAGGCGAAGTCGAGGCGAAATGCTTATTGATCGTTTCTCAAACACGCATTCTCTCATTATGGGTGTGGTTATTTCCAACTCAACATTTAAGAATGAGAATATGTTCTTTAGTATTTCTAACTTCTTATTACTAGCATCCAGAAACTCTATGTCCACAAAACTCTTTGGATGCTTGGGACGCCGGAACGCTTTGAAGTTGTGAGTTTTTAGTTTGATTTGCTCGAGGACTAGCAAAGTCTAAGTGTGGGGGAATTTGATAGGTGTAGAATACACCGTATTTACTATCTAGTAGTTTATGCTTTCTTTGCCATTTTTCTAGTGAATTATGTATTTTTACGTGTGTTTTTGAGTTATTAGCTACTTTGGAGTCGCATGGAGGAAAAGAAGAAGAAATTACTCTATTGAGCAAAAAGGGCAGAATTGTCATTTTAGGGCGAACACTATTTGGAGCCCAGTCCGAGGTTAAGGGGTAACTCTTGGAGGAGTACTAAATACACTCAGCCAAGGTTAAGGGGTCACAACTGGGTATCCCTTATCAAGGTGACCAAGGGTGGTGAATATCCGCCCTAATGCATGCCTATACCCTAAAATCGATTTCTCTCATTCTTCATTTTCACTGATTTAAAAGCGACTATGGTCTACATTGTGAAACCAAGAGAAGGAAATCAAATCGAGATGAGGTGAAGTATATCGAGAATCGAGAGAATGCATCGATGAACTTGGAAAATTGAAGTAGAAAGTTAGGGTTTGTGGCTGTGTATTTGAGACGGTAAAGATGGTGGTGTTGAATCAAAAATCGTTGAGTTCAACCAAGAGATCGAGAGTTGCAGGTGGTGATTTAATGGAGAGAAAGATTGAGAGATGAATTAATGAATGGGTTTTGTGATTAGTCCGTCGAGAAGAAGGAATTGCTCGATCAGTGAGTGGAAGTTCGTGATCGGTCACGTATGGCGGGAAGGAATTGTCTTTGTGGAACAGGATATGTGTTCATGCTCGGTGAATTGTGGTGACCGCCGTTGCTACTGCCTGGGACCTAACTAGATCTAGAGGAGACAAGGATGGTGTGGTGGTCGAAATCGGTGAAACCGATGCCGCTACCGATTTAGGAGGTGAAGAAGAAATTAGAATGGGTTTGTGGATTGGACATTGAGGTCGATGATGGTCTCCGAGGAAGCTCGGTGAGAGGAGCTTGTTTGTTGTTGAATTAGATGGGTTTGAGAGTGGATTTGAAGAATTACAAAATGATGAACTGGATGGAAGTCTGTTTGTCAAGAACCAGTCTTTGATGCTCTTAGCATTCGATTGAACTCGGTGGATGGAAGAGATGGAGTCGAATCTCACCGTTGTTGACTGGTTTGAAAGTGGAGTTTGTAATGGGTTTAATGGGTTTCTTTGAATTGATGAGAGTGGAGTATAAGAAGCTCGGATAATTGAGCAGTTTGTGATAAGAAATTGGAGATGAATCGATCGATGTTCTTAAACCGTGGATTGAGATGAAGAACAAAGGCAAAGGAGATTAAGGTGGTGCCGTGCTTCAAGAATGAACTAATTAGATGAATGATAGGCTTCTTAACGGTGAAGAATAATAGCTTTGAAATTGGCACAGGAAGTCCAGTAATTAAACGAAACTACGGCGAAATTTCCTCCGACGAGTCAACTCGACGATCAGTGGCGGATTCGAGATTTGAGTCGGAGCGACTCAACTCACCCAAAGGTGAGACCAAACAGCTGAATAAGAAGCCGACTCGTGAGCTAACTCCGAGTCCGACTCTCCTTCCCTTTGACCGTTGACCTGACGGTTGACCCGCTGACCGTTAGTCCTAACGGAGGATCGACGGAATATTCCGTCGAATATTCCTTGACGGAGAAATTTTGGTGTGGCCGGCGGCGACTATTGGCCGGATTAGCCACAATCCGCTTTTCCTACGACCAAAATTCCAATTTTCTATGGACTTCTCTCATGGGTGTGAAGACTTGGACTAGGAATTGGATGGAGAATTGGGCTCAAATTTGGAAAGAGAAGGTGGAAGAGTTGAGAAAAGCTTGGTTTTGGAAATTGAATTGCAAAAGGAAAAGGATTCTATTCCTTGGAAGATTTGGAGAATATTGAAGCCTATAAATAGAGAAGTTTTCTACATCTTTTACACACCTCTCTACACACACAACACTTGTGTTTTTGCTTGCTTTTCTAAGATTCTTCTTCTTAATTATTTGTGTGAACTTGAAAATTCTCCTTTTAATAATTATTATTTGTGTGAATTTCAAAAGCATGAGTAGGTAATTTTCTTATTGATTGAGGATGAATTCCTAGTTCTTAACATATGATTTGAGTTTTGTTTCAATTCTATCTTGAGATTTTTCACATGATTATCGATTGTTTTTACTAATAGGAATGTTTAC
Source organism: Papaver armeniacum (assembly GCA_023531295.1). Classification (NCBI taxonomy): domain Eukaryota; kingdom Viridiplantae; phylum Streptophyta; class Magnoliopsida; order Ranunculales; family Papaveraceae; genus Papaver; species Papaver armeniacum. The sequence continues at coordinate 152,446 of JAJJWW010010502.1, forward strand.
TCATTCATGATTGATTGATAGATTGTTTGGAGTGCACGCTAAATTGATTTGTTAATTGATCTATATCTAGTATAAGTTAGGGGAATACGTAATCGTTCTCGACACTTTTACACAAGTAGAAAACACGAGACCTTGCGGAGGGATTCCGTGGAGCGATTGTGTGTAAAAACAACGCTAGAAAGTGAACCAAGCGAACCGAGTTTAAATACTAGTACTAAAACCTAAATTCATAAATCTTAATGCATTCAGGAATTACATCTTGTAAGCGAACCTCGGGGTGGTTCTTTTGAATAGAATCGATAACTAAGCGGACTGTTACTCGGTGAAATAAGGGATTTTGGGGCTAGCTAAGCGGACCTGCTATCCTACGGTTTGGTGATAATCTGTGACTTATAACAAGTAGACAAGAACATAACTTTAATCATTGTTTTGCAACGAACAATGATTCCTTGATCTTATCTCTTATTGCTTTCAACTTTATCTTTTAATTGCTTTGTTTATTTTCTTTTGCTTTTTATACCCCCCTTTCGTGACAATTTTTACAACTAGAATCTCTTGCTCCTCGTGGGAACGAACTTGGCTTCCATTATATTATTTTTAATTGAGTGGAAATATTGATTAATTTGATTGCACCTACGACACGCATCAGACGTTATCATTTTACTTATTAGTATTTAGAATTAGTAGTAACTGTTGGCCTTTAGTTATGAGGGGTGTATTTATCAATTGTATGGATGTCTTGGATGTAACCATCTAGTGGTATTGTAGCCATTAGAGGTTAGATTGCCTCTAGATTTATAAGAGAATTGAGTCTGTAATGAAGAGATTATCGAAAATATTAATCCAGATAGAACTTTGTTCTACAGGCTGTGTTCTTTTGAACTCAGAGGCTTGATTCTCACGAATCAAGAGAGGTTTATCCTCAATCTATTCACCCCCTCTTGTCATTGTACTTTCGTGTACATGACAGAATCCTAATGAAATTTTCATAGAGATACTTCATGACCAAAAGAGAAACACATATCAACTTTGTTTTGATGCAATCATATAGCCGAAACTAAATGCATTCATCAAGGAGTTTATAAAGATACAAGATAACCCCTACACTATTCCACAGCCGCACTCCTCACAAAGATTTGGCAACTAAGCACAAGTTCAATTAAGAAGTCTCCCCTATAAAATTTCATTCCCAAGGGAACAACAAGAGAGACCTTACTTTCACGAGAAAAGAAGGATTTCTTTGGACATTAACAAATCACATGAAACATGAATTTGTATCCAAAATACTCAATAAAATTAACCACAAGAGAACCCATGATTAATTTAATCGGAAATGATCAACATAAGAAAACTTACGGAGCCACACAGTACTTACACAAAGATGTGAATCATGGAAAGACCAATACTGCCGAATATTCAAAGATTCATTCTATTTTTAATCAATATTTGCATAGAGACATGTAATAGACTTAATCTTTGCAAACAAAAGTTCATCGTATCTTCCATCAATAAAGACATATGATAGACTTAACTTTTGAGATATATGGTACAATCATAGTTCACGGACGCAAACACACATGTCCCATAAACTTTTTGCAATATAAAACCAATAAAGATTAATACTGCAAAATCATTTGCCCTTTGAAGGTGGAATCAATCTTTCTCGCACGGATTTACACCAAGAATAGCTACCAAAAGCGTATAAAAAGATTTTCTTAACAAAGAAGAACATACAAAGTCATTAACGACCATGCACCATAGTTCACATAAGATGATTGTGAACATTCAAGAATCCCATAGCAATGCGTACTACTGCCCATCCTTGAACTTCCTTCTTTGTGATTCACTAACAACATTCTTGTAAAATATACAAATGAGATTAGAAGAGAATTAATCCAAGAATCCAAGTTCCCAAGTCCAAGAGAAGTGGAACAAGTGCGGCGAAACAGAGCAAAACACTCAAAAACAAGAGACAGGACAAAGACCAATATTAACTCATCCAAATTCAATATTTCCCATCTTTAATTTGAAAAGAATTCAAAAAGAAAGAGATATCAAAAAGAATGAGGTTATTCCGAGTTCGGATGAAGAAGTTACGTCCAAAACATGTTTACCGAATATCGACGTCTACAGGCCAGTATGCATACGGGTTTGCAAACGAATTTTCGTGACCAGGAGCAGTATGCAAACGGGTTTGCGTACTAAAATCCATGGATTTTGATTTTAAATGATGGTATGCATACCTGGTATGTGTACTATGAAGTCCAAACATCCCGAACAACTATTTTCAAACTTAAACATTTAAGAACCTTAAACACATATCAAGTTAGGTAGAAATGAACGAAAGACATGGTACATGGATCATTATAAGCACTTTAAGAAAATAATAAAAACATAAATCTTGCTCAAGTTTATAGACATACATTTTTAGAGGAATCCAATCGAATTCTACAGCCTTACCAAACATAATCTGTGCGCCCCGATTCTCGTGCTTCCCTCACCGTATACATAATAGGACATTCCTTGGTGAGGATGCACTTTCAACACAATCAAGTCGTGTTCAGGTGAACAATGTCTTGCTCACCACAAGTGACTGAAACAGACTTTTCCTTACTATGGATTTTTCATCATCTATAGTTTTTGGCTTATTCTGTTTCACTTTTGGATTATCATGAAAGAGATCACTTTTAAAACCTTTCACATCCAAATCCATCTTTCAAAAGAACTTTTTAAGTTCCAATATCATGGATACTACCTTCTCCAAAGTCGTGGAATTTTCTGGGAGATCATTCCTTTCCACACTCAAAGTATTATTGATTTTCTTTGGTATCCACTTCTGAGTGTGTTTAGGAACAATCGGAACCTTTTTCCATTTCTCTCTTCTAGAATTCTCGGAAGAGAATTGGATTGACTATTCTTTTGAAAGTTAGTCTTTCTCCAATTGGGAGCATCGGATCTTGTCTTCATCTTTACAAAGTTGTCATTTTGATAATCATTACGATTGTGAAAAGGTTTTTTTTTATGTTTATAGGCAAATGTAGGTTTATCACAGCACTGATTCCTTTGCCTAAAGGTTGGACCGTTATAACCTGTAACGTTAAGGGGATTAGTCTTAACATTTGATCTTGGTTTCACAACTTCTTGTGATGCCCAGGCAAGAACATCATGAAGTTTCCCATTCCTTATACGGAAACGACATCTCCTTTTCAGGTGACCTAATTTCCGCAATAGTGGCAAACATAAGGGATGTTATTACCTCGATCTGTGTGTGCTAACTTTGGAGGTTAATATACTTTTCTATTTCGAACCTTAACTGCCGGTGAAGGTATTTCACTTTTGCCATCAGTGGAAACCTTTTGTTGAGAAGAATCACTGGCCTTGGAAAATTTTACCTCTTTGTTAATACTTGGAGCATCTAGTCCCTTATAGCCCAATCCTCGTGTATCACGGTGATTTTTACTTGCTCCTAGCATAGTAGTTAATTTGCTTGAAATAGTGTTGAACGTTTTCAAGTCATCTTCCAACATCTTAATTTTATCAAGAGAAGCAGCTAAATCAACCTTAAGGCATTTTTCTCGAGCGAGATAAGCGATTTCTCTGTCATCAAAACGTGCTTGCTGAGAGTTAATCCTTGCTTAAGTTTCTGCAAGTTTCTCTTCCAACATGAAGTATTTTTGATAAATATTATCACATTCAAGTGACTTTCTTCTCAGGTTTTCCTCAGAGTCTTTGAGGATCGATTTACAAAAGCGATTCCAAACATAAAGACCTCCATGAATCCTTTTCAATTTCTTTTTTTCTCAACAGAGAGGAGTCGGAAGAGTGTGACATGTGAAGTTGTCATCTTCTTCTTTTCCAACGAATTCAAAACCTTCACATACTCTGAGACTTCCTCATCAACATCTCTATCAATATCTTAAATCACCTTCATCAGAAAGTTCATCCAACTGTTCTTCTAGGCGTGTTTCCCAGTTATCAACAGTGTCTACATCAAGAGAATGTTTAGATATTGACTTAGATGTGACAGTTATCCCAGGTGATCAATCCCAGCTTTGAAAATCATCTAGTAATTTTTGAACTAGTACGTTTTTAGAGATAGACTCATCCATGTAGTCAGATTGCTACGAACACAGACTTATCAGGTCTTAGCGTGTTTGCCTGATATGATACCAATTGAAAAAGCGGGGTTCTAACAACCTCGCCCAATATTTTGTTTAGGCAATCTGTATGGACAAACTCCAATATACTTCTGAGAGCACCAACTAATAAAGCGAGCTCAATCAAGAAATATATCCATGAGTTGTATCTCTATTTCACAATGTAATCAGCAAATCAAACAGATTGAAATCCGCGAGCCTGATTATTATGTGAAACAACTTGAACGGTACCAATGACCAATGTTCAAGTGTCAATCAATTTATATCAAAAACCAAAGGTTGGATTATCTAATTGATTCAACTACCCACAACTTGTGATATTTCAATTATATATAAAATATAACGCGGAAAAGAAATAACACAGACACTGGAAATTTGGTTAACGAGGAAACCGCAAATGCAGAAAAACCACGGGACCTAGTCCAGATTGAACATCACACTTTATTAAGCCTCTACAGACACTAGCCTACTCCAAGTTAACTTCAGAATGGAATGTAGTTGAGCCCTAACCAATCTCACACTGATAAAGATACAGTTGCGTTCCTTATGCCTCTTGAACCACGCCGGATTCTGCGCACTTGATTCCCTTAGCTGATCTCACCTACAACTAAGAGTTGCTACGACCCAAATTCGAAGACATGATAAACAAATCCGTATCACACAGAAAAGCCTATTGAATAGACAAATCTGTCTCCCACAGATATACCTACGAGTTTTGTTCCGTCTTTTGATAAATCAAGGTGAACAGGAATCAATTGATAAACCGAACTTATATTTCCGAAGAACAGCCTAGTATTATCAATCACCTCATAATAATCTTAATAGATTAACGAAACAAGATATTATGGAATCACAAACGATGAGACGAAGATGTTTGTGACTACTTTTCAAGCTTGTCTATCGGAGAATAAGTCTCGAGAAAATCTTAAAGAAGATAGTACTCAATCACAATATAAAACAACAAGATCAGAATACGCAACTAGAGAGAAAATAGTTGGGTCTGGCTTCACAATCCCAATGAAGTCTTTAAGTCGTTAACCTACTGGGTTTTAGAAAAACCTAAGGTTAAAGGAGAATCGACTCTAGTAGCAACTAGTATCACATAGGACGTATGGGGATTAGGTTTCCTAGTTGCTAGAGTTATCCTTTATATAGTCTCCAAAGTAGGGTTTGCAATCAATGTTACCTTGGTAACAAACCATTCAATATTCACCATTAGATGAAAACCTGATTAGATTCAAGCTAATATATTTCAACCGTTAGATCGAACTTAGCTTGTCATACACAAATGAAATGTACCAACATTTAGATAAAGGTAACCGTACCAAAAACATTTAGTTGGTTCAACAATAGTTAACCGAGGTTAGCCATATGAACACTTTTATATCAACCTTATTCATCTTTATCACAACTAGTTCAAATGACACAAATGAAACTAGTTAGAGAGTTGTTCAATTGCTTATATTCTCATAGAAGTATACAAGACATAACTGAAGCAAAATCGATTTTGATTCACTCGAATTATTTCATGAACATTATAGCCACGGTTTGTAAAAGATTGCATTCCTTAATACATAAATGTATTAGTTCATGAACAAACCGATTTTAGAACATAACCTACTCAAGTACGCAAACGGGTACGCATACTTAAGTAGCCGGACTGAATTTGATTTTGCCCATACGCAAACGGGTATGCATACTATAGTACACTTCCAAACTCCAGCAGAAATTCACGGAACTTGAACTTCCGCTAGTACGCGTACGGGTACGCATACCATGGTTCCCGGACTTGGACTTACACAAATGTGAATACACACACTATGTTTATATCCAATCATGGTTATATGTTCTAAACTCTCATTTCAATCATTGAAACATTCTTAGAATACGACAATAGATGTCTCACACAACTATTAGCTCCAAAGCAATTTTCAAGTGATCGAATGATCAATACGAAACATTCCGAGTCTATACCAAATAATTGTATCACACAAATCATGTAAGATAATACAAGGCGATTTTCACATGATCATATTTTGACTTTCGTCAAGAATAAAAGATGAACTTGGTTAAAGCGAAAGCTTACCAACGCATATTTCGAGAAATAGATAAGCGAGATAAGCTCGGCTCAAAATATCAAATGTGTATAATTGAAGTCTATATAGCTATACGACTTTTGTCTCAAATAGGAGATAGATTAGATAGACTTTTGAGGGAATGATGAGTTCAAGTCTCCACATACCTTTTGTTGATGAAGTTCTACAAGTTCCCTTGAGTAGTTCTTCGTCTTCATTCGATGAACGTCGTGAAGTCTAAAGCTCAACTATACTTTCTATCCTAATCCAAGACTTATCTATAAGTAGACTAAAATCAAGATTTATAGTTTTGGAAACTAAACTTGACAAACAAGCTTGGGACTGCAACGCTTGCGAGTTCGACCAAGCAGTGCTCTAAAAAATTGTATTAAAGACAGTTTCAGACTAGAATTAGATTTCGCTAGTTGAGTTTCAGAAATCACCAAATACCCTTGAAGACATCAGCGAGAACCACGAAGACATCATCGAGAACTTTATTAATAAAGGTATGTCAATACTGACTATCCTATTTAACTCATTATTTTCTACATATCTATCATTCGAGACAATGTCGTATAACTTTAGTATAATGAGTTGCAAAGAAGAAGTTTCGAGTTCAAGCATGTACTTGACTAATTTCGAAACTCGAACTTAATTAAGCAATGGATGTTAAAAGTACTTATCGTATGTGACGTTGAGAATAAATAGATCAAAACTATACTTGCATAATATGTACCTAAAATTCTAAGTTGCAAATTGAGTTCACAAACATTGAAATTCATAGATGTTACTGAACACTATATGCATTAGAACTCCCGAACTATATTTTTCAATTCGCCAGATGTACAATTTTAGAAGTTTCACCGTTGATTTCAAATTGCACCAGTTTACGAACCATGTATTCCAAAACGGGAACTGTTGACTCCATAAATGTTAGTTCGCAAACTATGTTTTTTAGTTATTGAATTGTAAAGGGTTTTGGTTGTTACTATTTTGTAACTTGCTTCGCGAACCATAAAGTCAATCTGGTGAGCTTCATGGTGCCTGGTCCTTATTGAGAAAAATATATACGTATCATTCTTCTTTGTACTATAAGAAAAAAAATTTGCAGGCTTACATTAGGTGTCTATTTTTAAAACCATTCTACTGCAAGTAAGGTACTTGATTGTTAGAAATTTACTGTTAGAGCACTGCTCGGTCGAACTCGCAAACGTTGCTATCTCAAGCTTGTTTGTCAAGTTTAGTTGCCAAAACTATAAGTCTTGATTTCTAGTCTACTTATAGCTAAGTCTTGGACTAGGATAGTAAGTGTAGTTGAACTCTAGACTCCACGACAATCATCATGCAAAGATGAAAAACTACTCAAGGAACTGGTGGAACTTCATCGACAAAAAGGTATGTGGAGACTTGAACTTATGTATCACTCAAAAGTCTATCTACTCTATCTCCTATCTTGAGACAAAAGTTGTATTGCTATATAGACTTCGATTATAAACATTTGCTATTTAGAGCCGAGTTTATCTCGCTTATCTATTTCTCGAAATATGTGTTGGTAAGCTTTCTCTTTGGCTAATTTCATCTTTACTAGTGACGAAAGTCATGTTGATTATTTCAATAACTTGAAAATAGCTTTGACGAAAAATAGTTTGTGAATAACAACTATATAACGTTCTCTAAGAAAGTTTCAATGATTAAAATGAGAGTTTAGAATATATAACCATGTTTGGATATAAACATTGTATGTGAATTCATACTTGTGTAAGTCCAAAATCCTTGAACCAAAGTATGCGTACTTTACTGGTTTAGGATGACCGGAGCTAAGTCCGCGTACCTGTACGTGTACTGTCGAAAGTTCACATCCCGTGAATTTCGTTGGAGTTTCAGAAAAACAAGCTCGGTCCGGTACTTAAGTATGTTTACCGGTATGCGTACTTAAGTAGGTTATTTTCTAAAAACAGTTTATTCGTGAACTAAGATATTTATAAATTAAGGAATGCAATCTTTGCATACCGTGGCTATAATTTTCATGAATCGATTCGAGTGAATCAAAACTGTTTTTGCTTCGATTGTGTCTTGTATACTTATATGAGATCTAAGCAATTGAACAACTCTCCAACTAGTTCATTTGAGTCATTTGAACTAGTTATGGTGAAGAAGAATAAGGTTGATATGAAAGTGCTCATATGGTTAACTATTGGTTAACTATTGTTGAACCAACTAAGTGTACATGTTTAGGTACGGTTACTCAAAACCTAAATGAAGTTACATTTCATGTGTGTATAACAAGCTAAGTTAGATCTAACGGTTGAAAGATATTAGCTTGAATCTAATCAGGTTTTCATCTTGTTAGAGCATAGCTCGGTTGAACCCACCTAGCGTTGGTATGTCAAGTTTGGTTGTCATATTTTAGTGAGACAAAACTCATTTTAAGAGTCGCTTGATTATGTACTAGAGTCAACTTCGTATAGGTTAGCTTGAAATTATTAGGATATGAGATATTATAAGTATTGCGAAGACTTGAAGAAGTGAAGAAGTAAGGATCTACAACGACAACATCATCCTTCCACTTGAGGTTAGTGATATTTGACTTGAACTGTTTCATTCCCTAACGTATCTTTCAAGTCGTGCATATTGAAAACAAAATCATGAAGCATGAATGATACTCTAGTTAGACATAGTATTAAGGAATACAATACGAGGTTTATTGCTTAACCATTAAAATTTATAGATAAGACATCGACATAATCGTTTGAATGCTATTGTGATTATGTATGGGTATAAGGTGAAGATTTCATCCTATGAAACAATGTTTTACATTTGTTTTAAGGAAGTAAATTCATGAACTTGTTTTGTGAATCGAAAAGGAAATCGCCAAGCATTATTGGTATTGTTATTCATTGCATATCTTGTGAACAACCAATATGTGTTATTAGTATAACCGCTCATGACTTGTTTATGTTCTTGGTAAAACTATTCACAAAGGCCTGAATTTTGTATTAGTATGACTTTTATTAGTGAAACCGATAATCACCTGAGATGGTATGATCGAGTTTGTGATTTTGTGTATGACCGACTCTGGGGTAAAGGGGAACCGATCCTAGTAAGAGGTGCAACACATCATAAAGTGGAATCGATCCTTGTATGAGGTGCAACAAGTTTTAGCAGAAAGGGGAACCGATCCTATGGACATGTACAACACGTTTTTAGGCGAAGGGGAACCGATCCTATGGACATGTGCAACAAGTACAAGTTAGATACCATATATATGTGGGGAACCGATCCTAGTACCTAGTCAACCTAATTTTGGAAAGTTAGTGTGACTATGCACAGTACTTGTTAGGAAACATGCATATCAAAGACACAGCGGAAGACTTGATACAAAACTTTTTCCTAAAACCAGAAGATCCATCTACTTTGATTATATATATGAAACAAATAACATGGTTGAACAACTTACCTTCTTAGCAGTAATTGAGAAGACCAAAAAAATTCCAACCTTGACTTCTTGATCCTGTGTTTTCTTCACCAAAACTTCAAACAAGTATACTAATAATGGAAAATACTTTTACTGCTTGGGTTTTCTTATACCTAAAAGTCTTAACAGTTTTATCAGAAGGAAGAGAAGATATTTTAAATACTAGTGTGGGCGTACAAAGAAAATAGTCTACTATATCTATATATAGCAGTTTTTCATTCCACTCTCCCACTAAGATAAAACAGTTAGGTCTTTTAGGGTTTAACATTAATTAGCTTAATAATCGGTCAAAACCAAAACCACGTCTCACGTAATTAGTTTTGCCAACTATTAACCACAAATCACTCCACTATATATTTGTGATTGAACCCTCTAATTCATGTTATATTTATTAATAAACCCTTTAGCCTTGTTACAGTCACATAACAATCCCTCCATTGTACCTGGCATCCATAAATAATCCATGACATAGCAACTCTTGCCTGTCAGCGTCATTATGATTATTTATGTCTTATATCCTCGACTATTACGTGTGCTAGACAACCATTGTTAATCTAATAATCGCTCAAACAATTTGAGTGATCACTGGCCAGTTTAGAATAATAATTACTGCAACGTAATACGAGGGGATGTCATAATTCATGGACTTCATATTGAATCATGTAATCCTACTATGTTATCATAACTATCCATCTCATTCAGAATATTGGATCACTTATAACATTTACGACCTCACCGTTTACCGAGACAAGATGGAGATGATGAACATGTAAGGTATACATCAATTCTCAGAATTAAGAACTTTATGAAATAACAATAAAGAAATACTCTTTGTTTACTGACGTAGTAAAAGAGTTTCTAGTAGACCCATCAATATGATCTTATCACATTGATAGATAACTCATATCCCTGCATATAAGTTAATCACATAATAATTCATTTAACCATATATCTCATTTGTATGCAAAACCATTTATTAAACTACTTGAAAATGTCACAATCATTGTTTTAGGGCATTATTCCCAACAATCTCCCACTTGCACTAAAAACAATCAATCAACAAAGTGGCTCTAACGCCCATTCCAAAGAACATGTGAATCAAAAACTTTTGAGGTAAAACCTTAGTAAAAGGATCTGCTAGATTCCTTGCACCTGGAATTTTGGTGACAACGATGTCACCTCTTTTGACTATATCCCTGATTATGTGATATTTCCTCTCAATGTGTTTCGCCTTTTGGTGATCTCTTGGATCCTTACTATTTGCAACAGCACCATTGTTGTCACAATAAAGAACAAGTGGTTGCTTTGCATCTGGTACTACAGTAAGTTCTGTTAGGAATCTTTTAAACCAAACACCTTCCTTGGCAGCTTCAGAAGCCGCCACGTACTGGCTTCGTGGTAGAATCAGCAATGCATTTCTCGCTTCACACTTCTCCAACTCACCGCTCCATCTCCAAGAGTAAATACACATCCTGAAGTTGACTTCCTTTCGTCAACATCCGATTGAAAATCAAATCGTATAACCAATCGGTACTAAGTCCTCACCACCGTACACGAGCCCATAATCTCTAGTTCTCCTGAGATATTTTAAAATGTGCTTGACCGCGATCCAATGGTCTTGACCAGGATTAGATTGATACCGGCTAACCATGCCTACTGCATGACAAATATCTGGTCGAGTGCATAGCATGTCATACATGAGACTACCCACAGCAGAAGCATAAGGGACAGTCTTCATCCGTTCCTCTTCTTCAGATATTTTTGGACATTGATTTCTAGAAAGAGGAACTCCATGTCTATAGGGACTAAATCCATTCTTTGATTCTTTCATAGCAAAACGCACCAAAATTTTGTCAATATAAGTAGGTTGGGATAAACCTAATGTCCTAGTTTTTCGATTCCTTAAAATCTTAATTCCTAGAACATAGCTGGCTTCCCCTAGATCTTTCATACTGAAATGATTTGATAGCCAAATCTTAGTTGATGACAATGCACCTGTATCATTCCCAATGAGCAGGATGTCATCTACGTACAATACCAAAAATGTTACCACAACTCCATTCAATTTCATGTATACACATGGTTCTTCAGGATTTTGAACAAAGCCAATTGATTTAATAGCCTCATCAAATCTGATGTTCCAGCTCCGAGAGGCCTGCTTAAGTCCATAAATGGACTTTCGCAATTTGCAAACCATGTGCTCTTGACCAGGTTGTATGAAACCTTAAATTTGGACCATATAAATTTCTTCTTCAAGATTGCCATTAAGAAATGCAGTCTTTGACGTCCATTTGCCAAATCTCATAGTCATAAAGCAATAGCTAAAAGTATCCCGATGGATTTGAACATGGCAATCGGCGAAAAAGTATCCTCATAATCAACTCCTTGTTTTTGAGTATACCCTTTTGCCACCAATCTCGCTTTAAAAGTTTCAACATTTCCATCGGGGCCTCTTTTCCTCTTGTAAACCCACTTGCATCCAATGGGTTTAATATTAGATGGTGGATCTACAATATCAAAGACTCTGTTGGAATGCATTGAAGCAATCTCATCTTCCATACCCACTTGCCATTTTGATGAATCTTTATCACGCATTGCTTCATCATATGTAGTTGGATCCGAATCAGATTGATCTGGGATAGCTTCAAAAGTTTCTCCCAAATGTAAAAACTTTGGGTTAGGCTTTCTGATTCGCCCACTACGACGAACAACTGGTGCATCTACATGATTAGAAGGGACATGTTGTGCTAGTTCAGTTTGAACTTGACGTTCAGGTTCTTCTTGTACTATTGGTGTTGTTGACGTACTTGGACCTGGTGTTTTATTACCAATTTGTTGTGTACCAATTGCATTATGATTAGTATGAGGATTATTCAAGTAAGGTACTCCTGAAATTGGTATCGACAAAATGGAAGCCACATCGTTCACTATGAATGGACTTTGTGAACTTTGTACACCACTAGTTACAGTCGATTCAATTTCGGATAACTCCTCAAGAATTACTTTACTACGAGGCTTGTAATCCATCATATAATCCTCTTCGAGAAAAATTGCATTTGTGCTAACAAATACCTTTTGCTCCCTGGGATTATAAAATAGACCAGCTCTAGTGCCCTTTGGATATCCCACAAACAAACATACTTCTGATTTTGATTCCAACTTGCTAGACTTACTTTTCAGCACATGTGCTGGACACCCCCATATCCTAATATGTTGTAGACTTGGCTTGTGGCCAGTCCACAATTCCTTGGGTGTAACAGTAACAGCCTTGCTTGGGACTAAATTCAAAATACATGCTGTAGTTTCTAAGGCGTATCCCCAAAAAGAAATCGGTAAGGTTGTATAACTCATCATAGATCTTACCATTTCTAGCAGGGTTCTATTTCTCCTCTCAGCTACACCGTTCTGTTGCGGAGTACCGGGTGCAGTGAGTTGGGATACAATTCCATTTTCCACTAAGTATGCTCCAAACAGATTAGAAAGATATTCACCACCACGATCTGATCGGATAGCTTTTATCTTTTTACCTGTTTGATTTTCCACTTCCATCCGATACTCTTTGAACTTTTCAAAAGATTCGGATTTATGTTGCATAAGGTAGATATGGCCAAATCTCGAGCAATCACCAGTAAATGTAATGAAATACTCAAAGCCACCTCTTGCCTCAACATTCATGGGACCGCATACATCTGTGTGTATTAATTCTAATATCTCATTAGCTCTAATTCCTTTACCAGAAAAAGATCTCTTAGTCATTTTACCTTCCAAACATGACTCACAGAGAGACCATGGTTCAATATCTAGTGAACTAAGAGGTCCACTTTGTACCAATCTCTTGATCCTGTTAAGGTTAATATGACCAAGTCTAAGATGCCATAGATATGTAGAATTAACACTAGGAGACTTCCTCTTATTTGAGGAAGAAGATGCAATTACTTCCTTATTATAAATGCAAGGTATAGTAGGAGATAAAAGATATAAACCATCTGATAATAAACCAGAAAAAATAATTAAACTTCCTTTAATTATCAAAACCTTGGTGGAATCAAATTTAACTTTAAAACCTGTCTTTAACTAGACAAGAAACGGAAATTAAGTTCCTCCTAAGGTCCTGTACAAATAAACAGTCTTTAAGTACCAAATTTTTATTCCTACTACTAGAATTAAAACTAGAAAAAGTCGGACATCTCCGATAAACCCCGGAAGCAATTCTTGCTTCGAACCAAGGTTTAGATAGATTTCCCCTTCACTTAGGTGCCTAGTTATCCTGGAACCCCTTCAAAGAATTGCATACATGATTAGTGGCCTTTAATCAACACACCAAGAATTTGGTATGTTAGTAGCAACATTTGCTTCGACAACTAAGGATTCAAAATTACCTGCAGCCTTTTTCTTTTCTAGATAATCCTTGCAGTTCCGTTTTCAATGCCCAGGTTGCTGGCAGTGGAAACATTTCCCTTTAGGCTTATCACCTTTTCCTTTCTTGACTCCAAGAGCATTAGTTGCTGCTGGCTTCTTATTAGCATTCTTCTTGAACTTCTTCTTCTTTCCCTTAGCCCCAGATGGACCAGAAGAAGACTCCCCAATATGAAGTGTTCCAGTAGGCCTTTGCTCCTTAATTATCCCCTCAGCCGTTTGCAACTGTTGGAGTAGCTCAGGGAGAGCCATTTCCATCTTGTTCATATTAAAATTAAGCTTAAAATTTGCAAACGACGGAGGCAGAGAATTGAGCACCATGTCTACTTTCATTTCAGTATTCATGGTTGATCCCAAAACATCCAGTTCATTGAAAAGGGACATCATGTACAATACATGATCTCGAACTGGCGTTCCATTAACCATATGGGTGTTCATAAGCTTCTTGACAGCTTCAGTTTTTGCAGGACGACTGTGTTCCGCAAACATGTCCTTGAGGCTTTCCAAAATGTCAGCAGCAAACTGATAACCTTCATAAGTGTATTGCAAAACATTGCTCATAGACCCCATGATATAGCACTTGGCCATATCATTAGCCTTTGTCCACTTAGCAAAGTCATCTTTCTCTTCTTGAGAAGCATTCTCAGAAGGAACTTGAGGTCTTTCCCCAACAATAGCGAACTTATAATCGTGAGCAATCAAACAAATGTCCAAGTTTCTTTTCCAGTCCACATAGTTAGGTCTAAGTAAACTGATTCTCTCTTAACAAATTAGGCAAAACGTTCATATTCGACATCTATTCAAGTAGCAATAAAACATACAGTGAGATACAAGCATTTACAGAATTCAAAAAAAAATCTTTTGTTCATCACAGCACTTTCATGTCATAACAAACTTGGATTCATAATCAATGCATACATCTACTCATTCTAAGGAATAAGCATACATATATATTTATTAAGAGAATCTCATTCAACTTGATATGGTTCATCTAACATCTCATGTAAAATTAATCAAATAATCCAATCATATTTAGCTTCTGAATATGATAACCATTTGTTCTTATGGGAACCATTATTATTCATAATCCAGTTAAGTGTCATCCATTAACTTAACTTAGAACACAACACAAGCTAGGATAGTTTCGAGGGAAATTTATACTAATTTTCTTTGTCCAAGTCTTGACTAGTATGGTAATCCATGCCGATATCCGACTAGCGTAGCCATTCCTTAGGGAAATAGATAAGCTGCCATATCCATGGATTGTTAATGGAAAAGCTGTGGGTATCTGTATACCCTCCCCCACTTAATATTTCTTAACAACAAGTTATGCGAAATCAATCATACATCACACATCCATTCGATTCACATGTTAGCAATAAACTTCTTAATCGACGTCATGTGCACAAAAGAGAAAATGTAAGCAAAACAGGGGTATTAATTAATTTCATATACATTCAATATGCTCTTATGATGATGAACAAAAAAAAATCAACATACAGTAAAACAGAGAACATGTATATAATTAATTAACAGAATATAGCCAAACATCATATATGATGTTCCTAGTATACAGCAAAACAGAGTTGTAAACCAAACAGACCTTAACCAGATTTAAATTATCTCTATAACCAAATAGACCCTAGAACCAGATTTAAGTTAACTCCATAACCAAACAGTGAACTGTATAACCAAATAAACTAGAACCAATTTGAATCCTCGGTTGAATCGTCCATTCCTAATCGATTCAATTCAGCCCGATTCAAAATGTTTGAATCACTGATCCGGATCTGATTGCTGGATCAGGTGTAAATTAGGCCCATTTACTTAATCTATTCAAGTGTAGGATTTATGTTCCAAATATTAAGCCCAAAGCTTCTTATTTACATAAAACCAAATACTTAAAATTAAAAAAAACCTAAAAAAACTATTTTTAGTCGGTCAAACTTTGAAAAAATATTTTGAAACTCCTTTCAAAACACCTTTTCAACATAAACACGTTTTCCTTATTTTTTATTTATTTTCTAAAAATAGATCAAATCAAATCCTAATATATTTTATTAATTAAAATTAATAATATATTTTTGATAAAATAAAAAAAACGTAATTAAACTTGATTTCTACTGTATTCAAAAATCAAAATTATGATTAAACAAAATCAACCATCATATCTCATATAGATTTGCACAACAACATGTGATTCAAACAAATATAACATATAAACAGATCTTATCTTCTTATATATTAATTAGTAATAAAAATAAATCACATATACAAATCAATCAATCAATCATTATTAAAAAAAAATAATCATGATTAATTATAATACATACATACAATCATAGTAGAAGTGGAGCTGATACCACTGTTAGGAAACATGCATATCAAAGACAAAGCGGAAGACTTGATACAAAACTTTTTCCTAAAACCAGAAGATCCATCTACTTTGATTATATATATGAAACAAAGAACATGGTTGAACAACTTACCTTCTTAGCAGTAATTGAGAACACCCAAAAAATTCCAACCTTGACTTCTTGCTCCTGTGTTTTCTTCACCAAAACTTCAAACAAGTATACTAATAATGGAAAATACTTTTACTGCTTGGGTTTTCTTATACCTAAAAGTCTTAACAGTTTTATCAGAAGGAAGAGAAGATATTTTCAATACTAGTGTGGGCGTACAAAGAAAATAGTCTACTATATCTATATATAGCAGTTTTTCATTCCACTATCCCACTAAGATAAAACAGTTAGGTCTTTTAGGGTTTAACATTAATTAGCTTAATAATCGGTCAAAACCAAAACCACGTCTCACGTAATTAGTTTTGCCAACTATTAACCACAAATCACTCCACTATAGATTTGTGATTGAACCCTCTAATTCATGTTATATTTATTAATAAACCCTTTAGCCTTGTTAATATCACATAACAATCCCTCCATTGTACACGGCATCCATAAATAATCCATGGCATAGAAACTCTTGCCTCGTGGCCGTCATTATGATTATTTATGTCTTATATCCTCGACTATTACGTGTGCTAGACAACCATTATTAATCTAATAATAGCTCAAACAATTTGAGTGATCACTGGCCAGTTTAGAATAATAATTACTGCAACTTAATACGAGGGGATGTCATAATTCATGGACTTCATATTGAATCATGTAATCCTACTATGTTATCATAACTATCCATCTCTTTCAGAATATTGGATCACTTATAACATTTACGACCTCACTGCTTAATGAGACAAGATGGAGATGATGAACATGTAAGGTATACATCAATTCTTAGAATTAAGAACTTTATGAAATAACAATAAAGAAGTACTCTTTGTTTACTGACGTAGTAAAAGAGTTTCTAGTAGACCCATCAATATGATCTTATCACATTGATAGATAACTCATATCCCTGCATATAAGTTAATCACATAATAATTCATTTAACCATATATCTCATTTGTATGCAAAATCATTTATTAAACTACTTGAAAATGTCACAATCATTGTTTTATGGCATTATTCCCAACAATACTCACATGGAGGTAGAACCGAAACTTGTTTTGGTAGAACCGTGAAACCCGTGATTTGTGATTGAGTTTTCTTGATCAATCACATAGTTCTTGAAAGTCATATGAACCAATTCTAAACTTGTTTGGAAGTGTGGCAAATCGGTTTCAAGGTTGTAAGTATGAAAGAGGACTTACAAAGTAAGGATGTCGACATACTTTGAACATGTGCAGTAACGGTAATCTTTGTTCAAAGTTATTCCTTAATAGCTAAAGGAAGAAAATCCCGGATCGAATAAAATATATTGAGAATCTTTTATTTAAGGTTTTTAATTTTATTTTAGGAAAATAAAAATTAGTAATGTGCATTTACTAGTTGGAGATTTTCCAAGAGATTTTCGATCATTATTTGGACAAAGCATTTCCAAGAATTATGGAAACCGAATATGGAATATGTTGCATATCTTGAGAATATTTTCGATTTTGGAAATTCCTTGGTGTCCAAACTTCCTTGATCTATAAATATGAAAGTTTGAATTTCAAGCAAACTAATCCTTCGTACAGCAAGAACTATCTTAGTTGTGTTGTTACTGGTGAAGCCGCCTATTCGGAGAGGAGAGTAACCTAATTAGGCGAAATCTCTTACGGCCGCTCAGTTTAGGACTTCTTTGGGATTGAGAAGCTCTATTAGTACCTTTGGTGGGAAACTAGATATTTGCGGTTTATTGCACCTAGTTTGTTTATGCTAATGGTGGTTGAACTTTGATTGCACATAGTTTGTTTATGCTTGAGAATCTTCTCTTCTGATAAAAGATTTACTCAAACTAGATCGAAGTTTCGACAATGATCTTTAGACTGTTTGTAGATCTAAAGACGTCTTGTGATAATTCATTGTTAACAGACTTCGTTCTGTGTGTGATTGATCAAAAGAGATTCAAGTTGATTGTGTGCAGGTATTTATTGAAGATCTAAGAAGATTTGAAGACAAAGAAGATATTGAAGATTTCTGATTTGGGGTTCATAATCTTTGGTGTGCACAATACTTGTTTCGGTATAGAGGATCCAACTATAATTGGTTTATCTTTGTGGTAGATTATATTGATTAGTTGTGTATATCGGCATCAATAAAATTCCTTGTGATTAAAAGTATTGATTGTAAAATCTTAACAATTACTTTGGTAGTTGATAATAAGATAGATCTAAGAACCTGACGAAGGAGTTTATTGAGATAAACAGAAGAGCCTTTGTCGAATTGACATCACTTGGTTGAAAAGAGTTGCTACCAAACAGATTTGTTGTTCCTTTACTGTTTGGAATACGAACCAAAGGAATTATTCCAAGTACGTGACTTATTCATAAGTTGGAGGCATGGGAATACAGACGGAAGTAGGTGAACTATAGGTTCAGATGCTTGGTCTCAACTATACGAAGTTGGTTTGATTTTGTATAACGGCTTAATCCTGAGAGTATTCAATTCTGGACAAGGTCCCAGGGGTTTTCTGCATTTGCGGTTTCCTCGTTAACAAAATCTTGCTGTGTCTTTTACTTTTCTAATTCCGTAATTATAATTGTTTTTATTATATTTAGAAGTAAAATACACAAACGTTAATTCCTATTTACTTGATAAGTAATCCTATTGTGTTTGGTTAAGTCCAAACCTTTTTATCAAGTAAACATACTTCGTCGTTGTATTGTCTCGATCTTGTATCCATAGACAATCACACGAGGTGTGAACCGATTTGTTGTATTGTCTCGACTCATTCCATAGACAATCACTTTCGGAGAAAGGACTTATAGGTGGAAAAGTTTTATATTGAGGTATATTTGGGTACCCTCGTTTTTTCACATCTAACGGTGAATATTGAATGCTTTGTTACCAAGGTAACTTAGATTGGAAACCCTGATTTGGAGACTATATAAAGGAGAACTCTAGCAACTAGGAAACCTAATCCCCACACCTCATGTGTGATACTAGTTGTATAAGCTAGAGTCGATTCTCCTTTAACCTTAGGTTTTTCATGAAACCCTGTAGGTTAACGACTTGAAGACTTCATTGGGATTGTGAGGCCATACCAAACTATTTTCTATGTAGTTGCGTGATCTGATCTTGTTGTTTCTATAGTGTTTTGATTACAATTGTAAAATTGGCTCGAGATTAATTTCTCCGATAGGCAAGATAGAAAAGTAGTCACAAAAATCTTCGTCTCATCGTTTGTGATTCCACAATATCTTGTTTCGCTAGTCGATTAAGATTATTTTGAGATGATTGATATTTTTAGGATGTTCTTCTGGAATATAAGTCCGTTATATCAATTGGTTCATGTTCACCTTGATTTATCAAAAGACGGAACAAAACTCGTAGGTATTTCTGTGGGAGACAAATTTATCTATTCCTATAGACTTTTCTGTGTGAGACAGATTTGTTTATTAAAGTCTTCGACTTTGGGTCGTAGCAACTCTTAGGTGTGGGTGAGATCATCTAAGGGAATCAAGTGCGTAGTATCCTGATGGGATTAGAGATGTAAGGAGCGCAACTTTACCTTGAATTAGTGTGAGATTGATTGGGGTTCAACTATAGTCCAGACTGAAGTTAGTTTGTAGTAGGGTAGTGTCTGTAGCGGCTTAATACAGTGTGGTGTTCAATCTGGACTAGGTCCCGGGGTTTGTCTGTATTTGCGGTTTCCTCGTTAACAAAACTTCTGGTGTCCGTGTTATTTATTTTCCGCATTATATTTTTTTATATAATTGAAATATCACAGGTTGTGCGTTAAATCGATCAATTGGTAAATCCTACCTTTGGTTGTTGATTGAAATTGATTGATCCTTAAACATTGGTCTTTGGTACCGTTCAAGTTTATTTCTCTTACATTCAATCGGGCTCGCAAATTATTATTTGTTTGATTTGGGATTGAATTAAGAGATTGAGATATAACTCTTTGATATACTTTTCCTAAGATTGAGTCTGATTGTCTAGTTGATTCTCTTGAAAGTATATTGGAGTTAGTCCATACAGATTGCTAAAAGAAATATTGGGTGAGGTTGTTGGACCCCCACTTTTTCAATTGATATCAGAGCAGGCAAACACGTTTAAGACCTTATAAGTTTGTGTTTGTAGCTATCTGAATCTATGGACAGAAGTGCTATCTCAATAAACGCACCACCATATCTAGGGATTTCATAATTCTCTTCCTTGACTATTTAATTAAATTTATAGAAGAAATCCTATCTAAACCTCCACCAGGTTTTAAATCCCTTGAAGTTTTTTCAGGGCTTGAAAAGAAACTTGAAAGCTTATCTTCTGATGTTGATTTATTTCTCCAGAAGGAACAAGAGTCTCTTGACAGGATAAATCAAGTTATGATAAATAATATTTATGTTGAGGTTGATATTGATTTGCTAATCACCGAGAGCAATGCTCCTCCTCTGCGTAACTCAACTAGTTGTAACAAGCTAAACGAATTACAAGAGGAGCGTAAATCTCAGTCATTTGAGTGTATCGCCTCAAAGCATGAATCAATTCATTGCTCAATTCCTGATGCTTCCTGTCAAGATAGTAGTATTGTCTTCATTTTTGAAGAATCTATGACGTATCCTTTTACCAAAAGAGTTTCTCTACGCAGTACTAAAAACTATCTGCAGAAACTGTTTTTTATAAGCTGGAAAATGAGAAATCAGAAAAACAATATTTTTTGGGTTCTCTTGAAGTTCTTTAATAGTCTTATAAAAATAATTTCCTGGGTGTTTCTCAACACTACAAGATGCAAGAGTTGTTGGAAGGAAACCCTCTCCTAGTGTCATGGTGGAATATGCTCCTATATAGCATGACTAATCACATGTAGATGATTGTAATCTTATTTATTGAGTTTTACTCCAAATAGGAGGTACTTTGTTGTTCTCTCAAACAAATGAGCCCTTGTCATCTCATGTGCGACTCGCGCACCCTTACCCTAACCTGTCCGTTTTAGAACCATGTTCCATAACGTGTTTAACCGGTTTGGGTTCCACCATTTGACACTTAAAAGGAGAAAGTGTTCTCTTCGTTCACCACGTCTTCTTCTTCTTCAGTTCGTGTACAAAAGAGAAAGAAACCAATAGTTTTTTTTTCTTCGATTCCCATCAACCTTGTTTCTCAATCGTCTTGAGTGTTCTTGGGATCTTTGGAATCGCAAGGAAAAACTACTCCAGTGATTGGTGTCTATTTCCTTCTTCTCTAAAGTTCCAGTACTTCACCATTGTTATCAGTTCACAAATCAAGTAAGTTCTTCAATCTTCTCTTTTACAATCTTTACCAAAAATGGCTTATAGGAAGAGAGTTAACCGTGGTGACATTTCGGGTACTCAAAATTGATAAGATGCTTTTCTTGACCCTAGTATGAGAATTAATTTTGTTGACACTAAGGCTCGTAATTACTATGTGGAATATAGCACTAAGAAACCGATCATGGAGAGGATTTACAAACCCTCAGTCCTTAAGGTAGATGGTCTGTCTAGGTTCTTTGAAAATCATGAATGGGGTATTATTCATCATCCCATGGGAACTGCCTACATGAAGCTGTTGATGGTGGTTTTTAGCTTAGGGTTGAAATCGTAAAATGATATGATTTTTGATTTATGTTGTAGTAAATAAAGATTCGAACTCTAAGACTTGTGAAGATTAAATTTAAAGATTTAAAGGGAGAGTTACTGGGTCTAGGATTCTACCTAATTCATAACATAAGCTCAATTATTTATTTTCAACAATTATCGCTCAATAAATAAAATAACATCGACTCTTATTTTGACAAAGTAGATTCTCAAAAGATTGGTTGTAAATCCTAAGCATGATGTATCAAAACATTAAGCTAAGCATACTTCATCAAATTAAATGACAACCAATTAATTCAAATCATAATTCAATTTTAATTAGTGCCAAAGTCAAATAGAAAATAAAATAAATTCACCCATGTATGAAGTTCGGCTTCCTTTGTCGATCTAGTGTAGGGGTCTATTTTCTCATGATAAAAACACACTCAAAAATATAATTCATAGCTCAAATGGTGTTTTTAGTAAAGAAAACTAATAATACAATTGTCTGAATTTGTTTTGGCGTTACGAAGTCGCCCGATTACAAGAGCTGTTGCAAAATCAAATTAAGCGTGACAAAGCCGGCTATTACAGTACTTGTTTATAAACGGAAGTTCTCTGCGACAGTCAATGGACGTCAACAGTTGTCTTCTTCTTCTCTGCAGCAGCAGAGAAGTTTCTCTGCAACTCTCGATTTTTTTCCCCCAAACTCTCGATATCCTCACCGGTATCATCAACACATCTTTTATACTCAACAGTGTCTTCCAATCTCACTTATTCAACGCAAATAATCCTCCCTTTACTTCTCTGCAATATCTCGAGATTTTATTTCCTTCTTTATCTCTTCACGCGCTTGTTGTTGGTTATATTTCCCTCTTTAACTCCTTCACGCTCCAAACATATTGCCAACACGACAGAGATTGCGTCAACTTTTCTAGAATCATGCCAGCCTCCATTTGAGATGGGAAAGTGAGAAATAAACCCATGAAAACCCTACTTCTCTGTTTTAATCAAACCCGATCATCTAGCAATATCTGGTCGATTCTAAGGACCTTACCATTCATGTTTAACTCCATCAAGCCCAATCCAACTAAATCCAACGATTAAATCTCCTAAAATTCTCTCAAATTCCAAACTGAACTTTCCGGCAGGGAATAAACCCGAGAATGATATTTTCTCCAAATCCGTGATTCCAGCCAATTATGATCGAATCAAAACTCGTTACCAGGACTGTTAAGCTCGGTCAAAACTTCCCAAACAAATTCAGCCATTGAGTCTCCTTCAATCGTCTCCAAATGCAAACCCTAAAATCTGTTTTTCCGATGAACCAAGTTTCCCGCCCTTTTCAGTTTCAAACGAGGAAGAAGATGGGCAACCCTTAACCAAAACCGGTGTGTGAATATCAGTGGGTGCTGAACAGTAAAGCAGGTGCCCCCTATCAAATAAGGTGCCCTTTAACCAACAATGAGAGTCCGACTAACAAATGCCCTCCGGGGTGCCTTTAACAACTTTTCGAGCTGATTTTTCCAAAAATGTATAATGTCCAAAAATACCTACAAACAAGTTTATTAGTGATAAAAATGAGTCCCAACTAATGTATTTATGGGTGAAAATGCGTCACACTTGCATTTTCATCATTAAACCTTACATCTGATGTGACGTCACTCTGTAAAGGAAACGGTTCCGTGAGTGCTAACCTCTCCACCAACATATTTATTGAGCCGTTCAATATACTTACATGAAATTTATACAAACTGGCGAATGTAGCAACCATCCCAGATGTTCTGTTTTTCGGTGCCTCGCCTATATTCACTTAATATAAGTTCCTTTGAATGCCTTCTATGCTATGTTCTCCGGCTGAACCCTTAATGTTGATATGGAATGAAGATTTGTGCCACTTTCCATTGGTCACACACCTTCCTAAACCGGCCCTATTTCTCTCGACCAATCGTGTCGCCTCAAATTAGCCATGCGCACATAAGTTGTGGCTGGGCCCATACTTGCTGGCCCTACTTGCCATCGACCAATCAGGTCGCTCTAAATCCGCCACACTCTCACCAGAAGTGTAGCCACACCCATGCTTGGCCGGCCCTATTTTAATCGACCAATCAGGTCGCTCTAAATCCGCCACACTCTCACTAGAAGTGTATCCGCGCCTTATGTTTGTCCGCCCCCTTTTCTTGGCTAATCAAGTCGCTCTAAACTTGCCACCACACATTAAAGACCAAACGCACCCTATCGCGCCACCATACTAACTAGCAAGCCAAACGCATCTTACCACAACAACATATTGATCGGCATGCCAACATGCCACTCTGCCGCGGTAGCATGCCACTTTATCCTTAGCCACGCCGCCAATCCCTAATTTTGGCCACGAAGTCAAACCTTTGCTTTGGACATGCTACAACGCCACAGGCGTGGCCATGCCACAATGCCACGGCTACTAGCATGCCGTCATGCCACAGCTACTAGGATGCCGCTATGCCGCGGCTACCCATTAGCATGCCGCTATGCCATGGCTCCACCAGGCGCTACTATGCCAATGGCGCCACTTCATTATACAACAAGGTGCGGCCATAATCAATGACCACTCTTCCTCATGAGATGCAATCTCATCCATCCAAGTTCGCCACTGAACTGACGGACTTGCGGCAAGTCCCAGGAAACCCGCTACGCCAGGATCCACTATGCTAATGGTGCCACTTTGTTACACAACAAAGATGTGGCAATAATCAACGACTACCCTTCCTCATGAGATGTAATCTC
The DNA here is from genome assembly GCA_023531295.1 of Papaver armeniacum. Lineage (NCBI taxonomy): Eukaryota > Viridiplantae > Streptophyta > Magnoliopsida > Ranunculales > Papaveraceae > Papaver > Papaver armeniacum. The sequence continues at coordinate 177,412 of JAJJWW010010502.1, forward strand.
AACCATTCAAGTTCGCCAACAAACCGACGGACTTGTGGCAAGTTTCAGGCGGCCGACCAAGGAAAGCCTAATAGCATCACATGCTACTTTCCTATGGAAAAGTCTCTTGACTTTGAATTGCCACACATAGCAACCTGCTACACGTTTTCCACGAAAACACTCGAGACATCAAACATGTCATAAACTGGGGGATACTCATCAGGGTATTGGTCTGGCGGTTTACAACGTGCGGCGTGCAATGTGCCCGTTACAAGAAAGTGTCATGAAGTAGGACAATTAGTGGTGGTGAAAAGTAACGGTGTAAACAATTCATTTCCTTCATCATGGAAGCGTAATAACTGACGGTTACACGAATTCACTTCCCTCATCATGGAAGGATAACGTCTGACGGTTACACGTTACTCTATTCTTCCACCACTCAATCGTTTCCACTTCCTACGAGACCATGGTACATTTCAATATGACTTGTATAAATAGGCTTCACCTATTTTCACCAAACAACAAGTTTGGGTCGGCAACAATACAGTATCTAGAAATCACCTGGTAGCTTTCCATTCTGCTAACCATCTCTACTTCCGATACAATTCATAAAACAAACCACGCCTTCAGAATAAACTATTATGGTCTCAACACTCTCTTCGCTTCCCTCATTAAGACCAACCCTTCTCATTCACTTTGTGACTGAAGCAAGCCTGGAACGGCCATTTCTTGGTTTAGGCCAGGATTGTATAGATTGATCTCTCGAATCAAAAGTACTCCCATGCAGTACATTATTTAGGGTTTAGATTCGTTTCACATCCACACACCCAAATTACCAAAATCAGCAGAAACGGTTTTCACACACAAACAGGAGCCAACTACTCAATTTTACACAAACCTGCATGAGCCTGATACTGTCAACTTGTCCTTCAAAATCATTGTCGAGGGAACAACCTTCCTTGTAAATGAACTGATGCGCTTGCCACAAACTGGTTATTTTCTCTTGCCACCTCCTGAGCACTTGAGACCTTCTTCGGAGGCCCTCTCGAACCTTCTCATTGGTATGATTGCTCCTTGTCACGAAGGGAAAATTGATGTTCATGATGCTGATTTGTTCCTCAATATTGCTGGAAAACTCCTGGTGGCTAACCTGATGCCCAATATAATTGACAGACAACTGTGGACCCGACCTCTTGCAGAACTGGTTTATTATGTTGTAGAAGGGAGGAACATTGACTTTTGTGGCCTTATTGTTCGTCAAATGATAATGACAAATTTCTAAGAAGATTCCTGGTTTTCCTTGTCTTATCTCAAGGATCTACAGTCAATTTGGAATTGTGGCTGTCGGAACCAATCTTGGAGGACCAAAGTCTTATCCATGAATAGCGTCAGAAAGATGGCCATAGCTCCTGCAACACCCAACTCTGAACTTATCCGTCTTCATAAAGAAAATGGAGTTTTGAAAGAGCAGCTGGACTATGCTCAGATAGCTCATCCTGAACTGACTGAGAAATTCTATGAAATTGAAAGGGATTAGTATGAGTTAAGTGATTAATCTCTGTATTTTCAATATTATTATTTGCTGAGCTTCTTATGTTGATCCACTTTTAAAACCATTGTTTTAAATGGTTGTAATAACGCTTATGCTTAGCCTTGAATGATTTTATCTTTCAAATAAATTGCTACATGTGTTAGATCCATAAGAAGTATAGTTAAATAAGGTCAAAAGTTAAGTCTTTCATATGTCGATATGCAAGTATTGATAAAAGATTGAATGAACTTTTGACAAACAAAAGATAAGCCTTTTATGTCATTATGCAAATATTGATGGAAGAAAGGATGAACTTTTGTTTACAAATATTAAGTCTATTATGTCATTGTGCAAATGGTGATGAAGAATAGAATAAATCTTTGTTTATTCCGCAGTATTGATCTTCCCTAATCCATATTTTTATGTAAATACTGTGCGGCTCCGTAAGTTCTCTTATGTGAGCATTTCCGATTGAATTAATCATGGGTTCTCTTTTGGTTAATTTAATTGATATTTTTGGATACAAATTCATATTCTTATATGATTTGTTAATGTCCAAAGGAATCCTTCTTTTCTTGTGAAAGTAAGGTCGCTCTTGTTGTTCTTTCGGGAATGGCATTTTATGGGGGAGAGTTCTTAATTGAACTTGTGCTTAATTGCCAAATCTTTGTGGGGAGTGCGGCTGTGGAATATTATAGGTGTTATCTTGTATCCTTATAAACTCCTTGATGAATGCATTAAGTTTCGTCTATATGATTGCATCTAAAAAAGTTGATATGGCTTTCTTTTGGTCATGAAGTGTCTCTATGGAAATGTCATTAGGATCCCATGAGTTTTCGTACCTTTGCCAATTTTATTGACAAAAGGGGGGAGAATTAATGTGTAGTTCACACTACAAATACATATGGTTTTCGGATCATTATGTAAGGGGAGTGGTTTTCATGTGAGATGAAGTATTGACTAGGGGGAGTGATACATATCACCATAGTATTGTTGTCGAAGTTGTGATACAATTGAACTTTGATGCTGTGTAATAATACTATGACATTGTATAACAATGATTGAGAGATATTGTTTTCTCATTATTATGGCTACGGATCTTCAACAACGATGATGCTAAATTGAATATCTTTGGAATCATTAGAGTACTTGGAAGTGACGAAGATTTCAAGTAATGTTGAAGAACCAAGGAGATCAAGCATGTGGATGAGAAGATGAAAAGTTTATTTAGTTGCCAAAACTATAAGTCTTGATTTCTAGTCTACTTATCGCTAAGTCTCGGACTAGGATAGTAATTGTAGTTGAGCTCTAGACTCCACGGCGTTCATCATGCAAAGACGAAGAACTACTCAAGGAAGTGGTGGAACTTCATTGACAAAAATGTATGTGGAGACTTGAACTTATCTATCACTCAAAAGTTTATCCACTCTATCTCTTATCTTAAGACAAAATTCGTATTGATATATAGCCTTCGATTATACATATTTGTTATTTCGAGACGAGTTTATCTCGCTTATCTATTTCTCGAAATATGTGTTGGTAAGCTTTCGCTTTGGCCAAGTTCATCTTTACTAGTGACGAAAGTCATGTTGATTATTTCAATAACTTGAAAATTGCTTTGACGAAAAATATTTTGTGAATAACAACTATATAACGTCCTCTAAGAAAGTTTCAATGATTGAAATGAGAGTTTAGAATATATATACCCATGTTTGGATATATACATTGTATGTGAATCATACTTGTGTAAGTCCAAAATCCTTGAACCAAAGTATGCTTACTTTACTAGTTTAGGATGACCGGAGCTAAGTCCGGGTACCTGTTCGCTTACTGTCGGAAGTTCACATCCCGTGAATTTCTGCTGGAGTTTGTGAACAAAAAACAAGCTCAGTCTGGGTACTTAAGTATGCGTACAGGTGTGCATACTTAAGTGGATTATTTTCTAAAAACAGTTTATTCGTGAACTAAGACATTTATAAATTAAGGAATGCAATCTTTGCAAACCGTGGCTATAATGTTCATGAATCGATTCGAGTGAATCAAAACTATTTTTGCTTCGATTGTGTCTTGTATACTTCTATGAGATTTAAGAAATTGAACAACTCTCCAACTAGTTCATTTGATTCATTGAACTAGTTATGGTGAAGATGAATAAGGTTGATATGAAAGTTCTCATATGGTTAACCATTGGTTAACTACTATTGAACCAACTAAGTGCACACGTGTAGGTATGATTACTCAAACCTATATGAAGTTACATTTCATGTGTGCATAACAAGCTAAGTTCGATCTAACGGTTGAAAGATATTAGCTTGAATCTAATCAGGTTTTCATCTAACGGTGAATATTGAATGCTTTGTTACCAAGGTAAATTAGATTGCAAACCCTGGTTTGGAGACTATATAAAGGAGAATTCTAGCAACTGGGAAACCTAATCCCCACACGTCCTGTGTGATACTAGTTGTATAAGCTAGAGTCGATTCTCCTTTAACCTTAGGTTTCTATCGAGACCTTATAGGTTAACGACTTGAAGACTTCATTAGGATTGTGAAGCCAGGCCCAACTATTTTCTATGTAGTTGCATGATCTGATATTGTTGTTTCTATCGTGTTGAGTACATTTGTAAAATTGGCATTAATTTCTCCGATAGGCATGATAGAAAGTTAGTCACAAACACTTTGTCTCATCTTTTGTGATTCCACAATATCTTGTTTCGCTAATCGATTAAGATTATTGTGAGGTGATTGATATTTCTAGGATGTTCTTTGGGAATATAAGTCCGGTATATCAATTGGTTTCTGCTCATCTTGATTTATCAAAAGACGGAACAAAACTCGTAGGTATTTCGGTGGCAGACAGATTTATCTATTCTATAGACTTTTCTGTGTGAGACAAATTTGTTTATTAAAGTCTTCGACTTTGGGTCGTAGCAAATCTTAGTTGTGGGTGAGATCAGCTAATTAAGGGAATCAAGTGCGTAGTAACCTACTAGGATCAGAGACGTAAGGAGCGCAACTGTACCTTGAATCATTGTGAGATTGATTGGGGTTCAACTACAGTCCATACCGAAGTTAGTTTGTAGTAGGCTAGTTTCTGTAGCGGCTTAATAAAGTGTGGTGCTCAATCTGGACTAGGTCCCGGGGTTTTTCCGCATTTGTGGTTTCCTCGTTAACAAAACTTCTGGTGTATGTGTTATTTCTTTTCTGCATTATATTTTGTTATATAATTGAAATATCACAAGTTGTGTGTTGAATCGATCAATTAGTAAATTCAACCTTTGGTTGTCGATTGAAATTGATTGATCCTTGAAAATTGGTTTTTGGTACCGTTCAAGGTTATTTCTCTTACATTCAATTGGGTTCGCAAATTATTATTTGCTTGATTGCGGATTGAATTGAGAGATTGAGATATAAATCTTTGATATACTTTTCTTAAGATTGCGTCTTACTGTCTAGTTGATTCTCTTGAAATTATATTGGAGTTAGTCCATACAGATTGCTAAACGAAATATTGGGTGAGTTTGTTGTACCCCCACTTTTTCAGTTACGACTATGGAAATAATTTACTTGGGACGAAAATAATTTAATTGGGACCAAAGTACGTTAGAGATTTGTGTGAGTCTAAAGTAAACCAAAGTGAAATCAACCATTTATCTTTTAGAATATCAAAGGTATGAGTCTCTGCGTCATGTCCATGTCCAACAATCATCATTAGCTTAAAACAAGTAATATATTGTATATAACTCGTGCATCTACTACAAAACATTGATGTCAAGTGTGCATCAGGGTATTATATAATTCCCAACAATCTATATTAGGTCAAGATTACCTTAAAATCCGTATATAAATTTGATATATTAATCTTGTATATTCTAAAGGTACTTCTCTTTTCCTATAAGACTATTCAATAATTATTCATGAAATCAAATTTGATAGAGCTTCAAGCATAATTGATTAAATGTGTATCTTTACAAATTATGATTTGAAGATATCAAAAGAACTCATATAAAGCTTGATCTTAGATTAATTTCTAGTGATATATCTTGATTAACTAGTCTTGAGATTTCAGTTCTTCTAAATTCATGAAATCGATTTATACATCATTGATCTTGAATCAAAATGAAAACTACCAGACGTCTTATCGGAGGAAGGGTACCGCTAGTCTTCATGACGGACTGTTGACCAACTGCTAGGATTGTAAAGGACATTATGTAGGGGAATCAAGTGTGCATATGTTCTTGAGAGAATCAATAGACGTAGGGGAACACCTGCATCAGAGTAGCTTGGAGGAATTCCGTCTCAACAACACTCCAGACTGAAGTCTTATAATAGGCTAGTTTTTGTAGAGGCTCAATAAAGTGCATATTCAAAGTGGACTAGATCCTGTAGTTTTTATGTTTTGTGGTTTTCCTCATTAACAAAATTTTCCATGTCTTGCTTTACTTTTATTATAATTGTGATTGTTATAATTAAAATACGAGCAAGTAATTCGATATATATATATATATATATCAAATTATAATCCCCGTTGATTATAACATTTACATCACGACATGTTTTAAGTCTTGCATAAAAGCATAAAATTTTTCAAGGATTCCTTGTTGGTCATAATATTGTACAAAGATTATTGAGAATTTTGATAAAGTACCCCTCTCTCAGGAACCCAAAAAAAAAAAATGCCCCCGTTATTTTAAAATTTGTTAAAGTACCCCCACGTTATTTTTTCCATCTAGTGTTAGTTAAGACTAATTTACTTTACATATTTGCCCTTTACTTATTGCCACATTGATCTTCTACATCATTTTTTAAGTTCGTCGAGTCTGGTTAAGGATCGTTACACCGCTTTCAGGTTCGATACATCATTTCCCAAAAATGTTTCATCATTTCAAGTGTTTTGGGGTTTTTGGTTGGAGGAAAATTGACCTTCTACAACATTTTTTTAGGTTCGTCGAGCCCGGTTCAGGATCATTGCACCGTTTTCAGGATCGTCAGATCATTTAACCTCCCCACCAAGGAGATGTAGTTCATGGGTAAATAGGACTTTTAATTGGAAATATAACTGCCACCTAGCACTTAACTGGATGTAATTTGCCTTTTGAATAAAACATGGTACTTTAACAAATTTCTAAAAATTGGGGGTACTTTTTTAGTGTAATGTGAAAAGTAGGGATACTTTATCAAAAAGCCCAAAATTATTTGAGGTTTTAACTTGTTGTGTAAATCTTAAATAAAAATTCCTTGATTGATCACAATCTTGTTTGTCAACAAGGATAATTTCTTATCTTCTTTAATCGTTGATTGAAGTTCATACAGTATGAAAAAGTGGGGGTCAAACAACCACACCCAATATTTCGCTTAGCAATCTGTATGGACAAACTCCAATACACTTTCAAGAGAATCAACTAGATAGTTAGACTCAATCTTAAGAAAATTATATCAAAGAGTTTATATCTCAATCTCTCAATTTAATCCGCAATCAAACAAATAATAATTTGCGAGCCCGATTGAATATAAGAGACATAACTTGAATGGTACCAAAGACCAATGTTCAAGGATCAATCAATTTCAATCAACAACCAAAGGTTGGATTTACCAATTGATCGATTCAACGCACAACCTGTGATATTTCATTTATATAAAAAAAATATAATGCGGAAAAGAAATAACACATACACCAGAAGTTTTGTTAACGAGGAAACCGCAAACGCAGAAAAACCCCAGGACCTAGTCCAGATTGAACACCACACTGTATTAAGCCGCTACAGAAACTAGCCTACTACAAACTAACTTCAGTCTGGACTATAGTTGAACCCCAATCAATCTCACACTGATTTAAGGTACAGTTGCGCTCCTTATCCCAGAAGGATACTACGCACTTGATTCTCTTAGCTGATCTCACCCACAACTAAGAGTTGCTACGACCCAAAGTCAACGACTTGAATAAACAAATTTGTCTCACACAGAAAAGTCTATAGGAATAGATAAATCTATCTCCCACAGAAATACCTACGAGTTTTGTTCCGTCTTTTGATAAATCAAGGTGAACAAGAACCAATTGATATACCGGACTTATATTCCCGAAGAACAGCCTAGAAATATGAATCACCTCACAATAATCTTAATCGACCAGCGAAACAAGATATTGTGGAATCACAAACGATGAGACGAAGTGTTTGTGACTACTTTTCTATCATGCCTATCGGAGAAATTAATCTCGAGCCAATTTTACAATTGTTTGCCTTATCTCCTACGCGTGTCGAAGGGAAATTTATTTTCTTTTCTTCTTTCTCTTCTTATTCTTTTTTCTTTTCTCTTCTTCCTCTTCGTTCTTCACCTGCTGGTGAATTGAGTAATTCAAATAGAGAGATTTTGAGATCGAGAGAGGTAGGGTTTGATTGAGTAGTAATTATTGTTCGTGGTGCTGTTATTGATCTAGCTCTGAGGAGAAGAAGATGATGCTATGAATCGCAAAATAGGAGATTATGAGTTGAAGTTAGGGTTTTCGAGTTTGAGATGAAGAGTTCAAGAAGATTGATGAGTCAGTTAAAAACCCTGATGATTATTGATGAAGGTGGTGTTGCTTTGAATATCGAACTCGGTTGTGGAAGAAAAAGGTAAATTAGGGTTTTGTTGAATTAAATTAGTTTTGTGTACAATTGTTTGTTTTACTGGATGGGTTTGTGTTCAATTGAAGTTTAGATGGTTCTATAGGGTTTAATTTCAGTTTCTCTTTAATCGAATTAGAAATTGGGGTTTAGAGAATTGAGTTGTTGATACTAAATTGGTTGCCGGTGTTGAAGGAATTTGGTTGAGCTGATTAATGGTTAAGATGAACTGCAAGCAGGGAAGAAATTATTTTATAGTATAATCTGGTGAATGATGATTGGTTATTGCAGGTTAGATGTACAAATTGTGATTAGTCTGCATACAGTTTATGGAAGAGACTTTGATGATGAAACTGATCTGAGTTGGATGGTTGAAGTTGTTGTTGTGTTGATAATGAAATGGTTGGGGTTGAGTATATGAGTTTGCAGTGAAGAAGGAAATTGAGTTATAGGGAACTGTTGAAGATGATTGTAATTAGTGTTGGTGGTCAGTTTAGAAGTAATGCTTAGCTTCTTATTTTGAAGTTAAACTGATAATGATGATGTTGGTGGAGTTGAGGTTCTAGCAATGTTCTAGATGAATGTTAGTTATTTGAGATGATGGTGATGGTCTTAATTGAGGTTGTGGATCTGTTAAAGAATGAAGAATTGAAAGATATATTCTTGTAGATGAAATACAACTGAATTATGAAGTGATGTGTTATTGTGGATGGTGCTGTTGCTTAGTTGTTTGTGCTGAGAAGGGGAATGTAAGTGATGTTGATGTGGAAGACATGAAGTTACACATGAGAATCTCAGGGTTTTAGATTGGTGTCAATACTGTGAGAGTGTAGTCGAGAATAAGGAAAGGATCATGGTAGTGAATGTGTTGAATTGAACTCAGTTGAATGAGAGGTTATGTGACTGAAGTTTGAAATGAAGAAGAATGTATTGATGTTGTCGTCGACTGATAGAACTGAATTGATGGAGATGACAAAAGATATCGAATCTGTAATGGTAGTAGTGTTACGAGCTGATCAGAAATGGAGGAGTTACTATGTTGCAGGTGCAAGAGAATTGGGATGATATCAGAATCGAGTTTTATTAGAATGAGTGATTGAGACAAGGTGCAGAGTTACTTGAACTGAATGTATATGGATATGTATGTTAGAACTAGAATTGTATTGAAGTTAGGAGAGAAGTGTATTCAAGTAGGAATTATAGTTATTGTTTAGATTGATTGGAAATGGTAAAGGAGAAGTTGTATTTGAGTTTTGGCATGTGTTTGTGTTGCATCTTAGTTATGCTTTTGAAGTTTGGCATGTGCAAAGGCATTGGCCTTGAACCTTTATGTTCAGTCAGATTGTGTGTCTGACTCTGTCCTTAGCTGACTTAGGATATCTGATTGAGGTGAATCAGTCTAACCCTAAGTTGACTCATTAACCAGTCTTGACCAGACTTGACTCAGTTGACCGAATTGGACTTGACCGATTGACTTTGACAATTTGACCTTAGACGTTGACTGTTAGATGACTCTTTCTGACCAAACGTTGACCGTTAGTTGACCAGATGGCTAGGCCTTGGATTAATGGGCTTGTATAGTGGACTTGGGCTTATGATTAGTATTCCTATTTGGTGAATTGGACCTTTATGGTCCGAGTTAACTTTTGGTTCCATCTACAAAGTTGTAGATATTCTTAAGACATATCTAATAGAGGTTAGAACCAATCTAATCGAATTAGTAAACCTTAATATGCTAAGGATAGATAATGAGAGGTGTAGTTACATAAGCGTCTTAGAACCATTAGATAGTCCACTCAACTTATTACTAGAGAATTGTATGAGATTATGATATGAGCCTTTTGGCTAATTTCTTAGTATGCTTGTGTGATTAACAGTTAGTCTATATTAACTACGATCGATTCAAAGGATGAACCAGTGGATTCTGGATTTCAAGGTAGGAGTGGTTTGCCTTCAAAACAGGTGGGAACTTTGTAACCTTCTTGTAATCATTAAGTTCATTTTTAAATGCGAGCATGATGAGTCATTACTTCTTATGAGCATATTTGTGTGTAAATGATTAGGCATGTTGTGTAATATGCATTGTGTGGATTCTCCAATGTTATATCTATGTTTATGCTTATTATAGCCCAGATGAGGAAATATCGTTATATAGGGGAATATTACCTTTTACAATTTCTTGTAAGAATCCATTCGTTTGCATATTATGCTTGATTGTAAAACCTTCGGGACTTATGATGGTAGATTCTTGAACCATGGTTTGTATGGGCACTCCGTGTGGATGGGCTATTATTAGAGTCTGGAGTTATTCTGCTTTCTTATTGGCGAGGTCTGAGTGACATATTTTAGTTGTTCTTGTTTCACTTTTGTAGATTCATCCGGTGGTGGTCTTTCACAGATATTGTTATTATGGTACGCAATACCTGAGGAAGTAGAATTAGAATAACATTCTTTCATGAATGATATATTACGATGCTTGTTGATTGCTGAGTGAATAATTTGATGTGTGTTTGAGTGAAATCCCTGCGAGGAGTGACTGTGATTTCCCACAGCTCCTTGCTAAGTCTTATAGCCCAGATGAGGCAATACATAGCACGGGAAGTGTATATATTAGCTATCTAGCGCGTAAAGCGAAATAGTATTACTTTTTATTTTATAACCTAATTTATGTCGTTAAGACCCAGATGAGGAAATATTATATCGAGGTATTTGGGGAAATCATTGTTATGCATATTATGCACGATGACATATTTTGTTACCATTCTTTAGAACTGTGAAGCATATTAGTGATTACTTGGAATGTTATTTGTTTTCATTGGGCACCCCTTTGGGATGATGTGCTCACTCGTTCCCACTTCAGTTTCAGTATTCAGAAGAAAAGGTGTGCGCGAAGACATCCGTACTCAAGGCTTAGGGTTTAATTAAATGTTAGTGATATCGTATATCTCGCATTATGTGTATCCTTTGTTAATTTATTTTAATCAAAACATTATTATATTTATATCACTCGGGAGATTTTCATTTATATAATATCAGAGTCTTTTAGTTTGTATCAGGATTCGTTTATGTAATTATGATTCTTAAAATGGGTAATCCAGATTTGATGCTTCTATTAGGTTGTAATGTACTCAACTCGATAGAACCAGCAAGATCAGATCACGCAACTACAGATAAAATAGTTGGGTCTAGCTTCACAATCCCAATGTCGTTAACCTACAGGGTTTCAAGAAAAACCTAAGGTTAAAGGAGAATCGACTCTAGCTTATACAACTAGTATCACACATGAGGTGTGGGGATTAGGTTACCCAGTTGCTAGAGTTCTCCTTTATATAGTCTCCAAATCATGGTTTGCAATCTAAGTTACCATGGTAACAAAGTATTCAATATTCACCATTAGATGAAAACCTGATTAGATTCAAGCTAATATCTTTCAACTGTTAGATCGAACTTAGCTTGTTACACACAAATGAAATGTAACTTCATTTAGGTTTGAGTAACCGTACCTAAACGTATATACAATTAGTTGGTTCAACAATAGTTAACCAATGGTTAGCCATATGAGCACTTTCATATCAACCTTATTCATCTTCACCATAACTAGTTCAAATGACTCAAATGAACTAGTTAGAGAGTTGTTCTATTGCTTAGATCTCATAGATGTATACAAGACACAATCGAAGAAAAATCGGTTTTGATTCACTCGAATCGATTCATGAACATTATAGACACGGTTTGCAAAGATTACATTTTTTATTAAATAAATGTTTTAGTTCATGAACAAACAGGTTTTAGAAAATAACCTACTTAAGTACGCATACTGAAGTACCCAGAATGAGTTTGTTTTGGTTCACAAACTCCAACAGAAATTCACGGGATGTGAACTTCCGACACTACGTGTACAGGTATGCGGACGTAGCTCCGGTCATCCTAAACAGTAAAGTACGCATACTTTAGTTCAAGGATTTTGGACTTACACAAGTATGAGTTCACATACAATGTTTATATCCAATCAAGGTTATATATTCTAAACTCTCATTTCAATCATTAAAACTTTCTTAGAGGACGTTATATAGTTGTTATTCACAAACTATTTTTCGTCAAAGTGATTTTCAAGTTATTGAAATAATCAACATGACTTTGGTCATGAGTAAAGATGAACTTGGCCAAAGCGAAAGCTTACCAACACATATTTTGAGAAATAGATAAGCGAGAAAACTCGGCTCGAAATAGCAAATGTGTATGGTCGAAGGCTATATAGCAATATGACTTTTGTCTCAAGATAGGAGATAAAATAGATAGACTTTTGAGTGATAGATAAGTTCAAGTCTCCACATACCTTTTTGTCGATGAAGTTCCACCATTTCCTTGAGTAGTTCTTCGTCTTTGCATGATGAACGCCGTAGAGTCTAGAGCTCAACTACACTTATTATCCTAGTCCGAGACTTAGCTGTAAGTAGACTAGAAATCAAAACTTATAGTTTTGCCAACTAAACTTGACAAACAAGCTTGAGATAGCAACGCTTGCAAGTTCGATCGAGCAGTGCTCTAACACAATATGTTATTAATGGTACTAGTTTTTTTCATGATTGGTTAGAAGATTGTTTTGAGAATCCAAGAAGAGGAGGTTATGATGTAAAATGGCAGGTATTGTGTAGTGTATTCATATATGGAATAATTGGAAGGCCAGGTGTAATATCACTTTTCAAAAGAAAAGTCGAAACAATATTGTGACAGCAAACAATATCATTAAGTTTATTATTGGTTACGATACAATAAACCAAATAGGATATATTATTATGCAAGCTTCGTACTATAATCCAACAAATGATGATGTTCTCAAAGTTACTACACAACAGATTGAGGAGAAAAAAGGAAACATGAATATGAAAATAAACATTGCTCTAGCAATGATGAATTCTACAGATAAGGCTGGCATTGAGCTAACTTTGTTTGATCATACAGAGAGAATAAGATAAGCTAGAGGGATGCATGCAGATTGTACAACCAGATATGAGTTAGAGAAGGCATGAGTTGATGAGTATTTCCAATGGGCAACAAAATGAGTGGATAGACCATTTCTTCCAAGAGTGATTCTTAACCAACTCCCACGCTCCTAATAGGAAAGTATGCAGAAGCTAGACAACAAAGATACATGATTAGTGCAGACTTTCGCAGCAATACCAAATTTGATATAAATTTCATAGTTAAGGATTTATATGCAGTTAATTTATTCGCAACAAGACTTTAGTCATAATAACACAAGTAATTTGCACAGCAAAACTAGTTGTGTTTTGTTACAAATATGCAGTTAAGCATAATCGGGGTAAACAAAAGCTTATGGGTTATTTTCACTTTTCTAAACATTCAATCTTGTAATGCCGATGTAATGGTTTATTGTAATATAATTCTCCTTTTGGAAGTTACGGTTCAGTTCTATCAATACAATGAGGGTCTCTTCTTTTTCCAGAGAGAAAAAAAAAGGTTCACGACAAGGAACAATCTACGAATTCCGTAAAAAAAAAAATTGGTGGTGTACTTGGTACCTCCTTTAAGAAACTATGTACGCTGATTTAGCAAAGTCGTATATTTGGACTTATCACGTTATACTTTTTTCCCTTCATCAAGGTTTTATGCTAATGGATTTTTCCTTGCCAAAGTTTTAACGAGGAAATATATACAAATCCAATATTGTTTTATGCCTTCAAATATGATCTCTTGTTTTCTAATTTTTAGTTGATGGGTTGAAGGTTGCAACTTAAAGAGTAAAAGGAGTCATGATCCGATGGATGTTCACAAACAAAACTTGAAAAGAAGGAATATGAGACCAATGATCTTGGAATTGGGTATTCCTATCAATGCTTAGGAACCTTTTATAAGTTATGTTCTCCCAATTATACTATAGTTGCAACAAACTCATTTTGTGTTTTCTTAATATTATACTCATTTTCCTTAGTTCATATATTTCCCTTTGAGTTTTCCTAGCAAGGTTTTAATGAGGAAATTGAATTAAACACAATGATCATTGAAGAGATAACTACATGCAAAGAACTACATTCGAAAAACTACATGTGAAGCACTACCGTTATACTTGCATAACGCCCAGGTTAAGTTAGAGATGTCTCTGTGAGTGGCCCGTTAATATGTATCTAAGGTTTACCTCATAACCTATAAATTGAGGACTCTTACATTAATGTCTAAAGTAACAGTCCTCATTCTCTTGTTTATCTTGTTTTTTTCCGTAACATTCTACTGCTTCTGTATCAAATTAACATGTATTCAAATTAACATCAAATTAACATGTATTCCGGATACATTTTTTTTCTTCGAAGAAAAGGTTATATTAAAAGAGAAAAAGAGTAATACAGATTACAAAGCTAATCACTCTCTCATGAGAGTTTCACAATTGCTCACAAGACCATAAGACAACAAGTTGCTTAACAAGATCAATATTCTCCGCAATACTTTTCTGGCGACCACCAAAGACTCTCTTGTTTCGCTCCTTCCATAATATCCAACAAATAGCATAGTGAATAATCTTTCATACCTCCTTCCCCCTTCCTTTTAGCACATTTGTATTCCAAGCTTCAAACAGTTATAACAAAGTTCTTGGCATCGGCCATGAAATCTTAGAAGCCTTGATAAAATAATCCCATATCGCAAAAGAATATAGACAGTGTAGAAACATATGATCAGAAGTTTCTTTTTCATCGTTGCAAAAAACACACAAATCATTTTGAATGCTTATACCACGATGAATTAACATGTCTTTAGTAGGGAGAGAGTCATGAAAACTTTCCCAAAGAATGGAGCTTACCTTGTTTGGAATATAGCTCTTCCATAAATGAGAATTGAAATTACAGGGGGGATAATTACCTGCCAAAATCTCGTAGCACTTTTTAGCACTAAAATTCTCCATAATATGCACTTCATCGTCAACTTCCATTAACTCTTGAACGGGGCAGTCACGTCTAAGAAAGTCCCACTCTAACCTCTCATTTGCATTCAAAGCCCTCCAGAAATCACAATTCCATATATTGTTCACAATCATATCTGCTATTGACGCATCTTTCGCCTTGGCCGCCTTGAAAATAACCGGAAATAAATCTTGAAGTCTCCCTTTATCTAGCCATTTATCCTTCCAAAACCTTATCCTTTTCGTTCCCCACTATAAACTGAGCCATTTTTTGAACAATTAGAACCATATTCACTACGTTCTTCCACAAACTCCTGCATTGAGACTTGCTATCAACATCTGGCATTAACAAATTTGGACATCTCTTGAACTTATGATTTCACTATTTTCCTCCACAGGTTGTTTTTGTTCTTTGAGAATCTCCAAATCCATTTTATTAACAGAGATTGATTAGCATTTCTTAGAATCTCACTCCCAAACCACCTTTTTCTTTAGGCATGAAAATTTTAGACCAACTTGTAGCGCCCCCTAAGCTAGCAGCTGACTAATCCAAAAGATTAGCTAAAAATTGAGGCACTAACGATCAAATACATCTATTTAAACATTAAGAAAGAAGTTCTAAACAAAAATTAACCCGAATCTAAACCCTCTCTGAAATAAATACAAGAACACCTCTCAAGTTATACATATTTAATAGTGAGTTGGTTTACAAATAAAATATAAAATTTATAAACACAAAATAAACATAGCGGAAGCTAACCAACTCCTCGAAGATTTCAACGTCACGTGCACATCTTGATCTGTCTCTGAAAACTGAAAGTGGGAATGGGTGAGCACATCATCTCTAAAAGGGGTGCCCAGTAGAAATAATAACTAACTTTCAAGTAATCACTAGAATGGTTTAAAGACAATGCAGGTTTTACTGAAAACCGATAAAACACGGAAAAACGGATAAAGCATATTAAAATAATAAGTTGTACTGAATTATAAAGTTCTACCAACCAATCTTGCGGCACAGATTCACAACAAAAATAATAGTTAAGCGACGCAGTCCTTCGGAGTAGTAAGGCGTGACTCTTGCGGATTCTTCAATGATCATTAAAGCGCGCCGAGGTTTGACGACCCCGTAGTCATATAAAATTTGTACCTTACCAGTACCTTATTATACGCACACTCTACATAACAAGTATCTAAAGATATCTAATGGTGTTAACGTTATATCCGACGGAAGAACTTTAACATGAAGAACCCTATACCTCTCGCAAGTCAAATCCAACAATCAGACATAAGATTCTCAACATCATTCTCTCTAAACACCAAAACATAATATAATAGTTTTTGAAAATAATTTAAAAGAATAATAAACATCCATGTATGAGACATGCGTTGCCCATACAGAAATAGGGAAAGTAATATTCGGTAACACGAGTACATACCTAGATAGTTTATTAGTTGGCAGCAATTTTCACTCCTTTAGCGCATAAATATAGATATAACTTTTGGGCAACCACATCACACACCAATCAAAAGGAACCTTCTCCTTTTCATGCTAACAATAAGTAAAGAATGTAACCACTTTTCAGTAAAGGGAAAGAATCACTTTTTGAAGATAAGTAAATACTCCCAAAACACAGGTATTAGTTGTTTCTAAAGATCCAACCCCATCCCAAAATGTAAAAGAAAACTAGTTTGTATTACACACAAATACTATATGCATACACATATCATATACTAGCAAAGATATGCATGCCTTTATATATATATATATATATATATATTTATAAAACAATAATGAATACAAGAGAGTTCGTTATCAATTCCCACCTCTTTTGATGACAAGCCTCGCCTACCTCAAGATCCATAATCCACTGGTACATCCTTTGAATCGATCGTTGTTAATAAAGATTAACTGTTAATCACAGAAGCACTCTAAGAATTAGCCAAAAGGCTCACGTAAGGCTCATATCATAATCTCATACAAGTCTCTAGTTATAGGCTAAGTGAACTATCTATTTTTTCTAAGCCCATTTATGGTTTCGCACCTTTTCATTATTTATCTTTAACACTTCAATTTTTTTTCTAATCCAATTAGGTTGGTTCCATAGTCCATTTGATAGGTCTTATGAATATCTACAACTTTGTAGAAGGAACCAAAAGCTAATTCAGACCATAAGAGGTCCAAAACATCAAACTAAGAATACATGGCTCTAAGCCCAAGTCCACTAAACTCGGCCCAATACACAAGGCCCGGTCCATCTGGGTCAAACTAACGGTCACTGACGGTCAAAGGAGTCAGCTAACAGTCCACGCCAGTCAAAGTCAAGTCCAGTCAAAGGTCGAGGAAAGTCAAATGGTCCAAGGTCAGGTCAACGAGTTAAGTCACTGAGTCAAATCTGGTTATACAGTGTCAACTCGGTTAGAGGACTGATTCAGGCAGAAAAACTGACTCAGGCGAGTCATACTAGACTATCAACTGGCCAGCTAAAACACAAGGCCTGGTCCATTAGCTCATGCCACAAACTAATACATTACAACACACAAAACACAGGCTAATCCTACATCTCTTCCTTAATTCAGTTCAAACATTATAATCATCATTTCCAAATCTAACTCCAATACATAATCTTGTAACTCAAAAACCATTACAATTTTGTACTTTCAGTCCAACTAACTATCTCTTCATCATCTCAACAAACTTGTGCTCGTAACCTATTCTCTAACAGTTCAACCAAATACAATTGTAATTCAATTCTAACCTCCATTGAGTCATAATCTTTATACCAAACCCTGACTTCTATTATTTTATATCCACTTGAACATCAATCATAACAACTCCAACTCATTCAAATCTCTTGAACTCTATCAACACTGCCATCTTAACTTCAACAACATCACATCCAAACTGTAGTTTAGCCTTTATGTTTCTTCTCAGCCTCACAAAACCACTAGCATCAACACCAATTAACATTGGCTAACTCTAATTGTAACAATTCCATTAACCACATCTATAACCCCAATTCATCTGTAACTGTAAACTCATAGTATAAACCAAACCCTTCAACTCAACACAACACAACAACTCATGCTACAACTCAGTCATAACTCTTTTACATCAACATCATCCAGTTCAGTTCCATACCAACATCATCACTTGTATTACCATCTCAAAACCCAGCCTCTCTTCATATCTTCATATCAGCCACAACAGCATCGCCACTACCTTTCCATATCCATTCCATGAAATCACTATCACTTGCAATTCTAGCCGCAACACTTCATTCACCTAAAACCCAGTTCAGTTTCCTCACTATAGCTTCCTCCATGTCCTCAATCACATTTACCTCATCTTTAATCAGCAGCACTGACCTTCATCAACTGAGCAGCACCACCACCATTCCCATGAACATCCACCAATGACAATTTATATCTTCATCCAATTGAGATATTCATTCCCAAACCATTTCATAACTACACCACCATCATAACTGCCATTATCTAATTCATCTCCATCCCCTGTGATTCAACTTGAACCTCTAACTTCTAATTTGGGGAAGAACTGGAGAAAACCCTAATTCTTTAAGAAATTAAAATTAAACCTCATACTATAATCTATGCCTCAATTAACTACAAACCCATGAAATAATTCATCACAACAAACTCAATTTCATAAAGAACTCAATCAAAACTGAAACCCTAAATTTACCTGGTTTATGATTAATCACCAGAACAGCTTCAAAACTTCAATTAAACACCAACCCTCACAATCTTCATTTGTCAACAGTCCAATCAACCCATCGATTCACCTTAGAACTCGAAATCAAACGTAAAACCCTAATTCCAACGACAACAACATCAGCTCATTCTTATCTCGAGTTCAAATACTTCAGTTCTAACTTCATCTTCTTCTATTCATCATACTAATCAAGTTCTTATGAATTTCTTAGATGAAAACAAACTCAACTCATCTGAACTGAGATCGACAGTTAGGAGAAGAGAAAGAACGGAGAAAAAGAAAGAAGAAGGAAGAAAGAGAAAAAGAAAAGAGAAATGATTTATCTTCGACATGTCTTGAAGATAAGGCCGACCAAAAATGCTAAAGGCACATGATAATGGATAAGTGCAGCCAGGAGGTTTAAAGCATAAGGACTATTTTGCCCTTTCCTATAAATCTTAAGATATCTTCTTCGTCCGGTATCCGATTGACACGTTCGAGTAGTCTACTTCGCATAACTTTTCGAGATCTATCTAGTAATACCAGTTTCATATCTAAATCATTGTTAGATTAATTTATATTAATTAATGTTTGTCTCTAATCAATCGATTCATTAGCGGTTAATTTGTCTCTTGACTCGTCTAATAACGTTAACGAGCTTGAGGCTCATTACATTCTCCCCACCTTATATCATTTTCTTCCTCGAAAATCGATCCACCATAGCCTTCAAAAACTCCCCACCTTATAGATATATACTATCTCTCAACTAAATGCAACTACTGCTCATACTTACAAACGCGCAAAAGAAAATAACTCATTTGAAATGAGTTCGAAACAACAAGAAATAAAACACAAGCCTATTTGGTTTTCTACAACTAAAATCTATAATTCGTAGCTCTAAGTTCAGTAAACTAATTTTCTATTTCATAATATGATTGTCTCTAAGCTCACTATGGTGAATTCGATTCTAACAAATAAGTATGTCTAAGTTCTCTGCGCTAAAATTTAGTATCCAATGGTTAAAAACTTTTTAATTTGATGTAGTTTCCATATAACTAATCCAAATTTGATTTTTACGTAAACCTATAATATCTAATATTTTAACTTTACTGTTATATAATATATAAATTGTCCAAATATTATCTACTTTAAATCTGCTATTATCATAATTATTAAAATATTATTATCAGCAGTGTTTATATTCTCACTATCTTTACTATTATTAGTTTGTTGATAGTCCAGTTGGTATACTAAGTCTTAATTTTCTGAATATGATTTTACATTCACGTAGAGATTACTAGAATTTATTTTTATTTATTCATATAGAGTCTGCATAAAAATTTATTATATCCAAATAATTCTTTAGATTTTTCTTTTAATGTAAAGTATCCTGTTAATATGCGAATTTATTTTCTTTCAAGTCTATTTTTGTATTAGGCATCCAAATACTGTTATTATTTCTTCATGTGTATATTATTTTAATAATTAACCATTACTAATTTATTTCAATAAAATTTAGTTATTGTCAAATGAATCTATGTTCCCGTAAATTATTTATTCCCTATCAATATTTTGTCAGTTATTAGTTCCCAAAAGTA
Organism: Papaver armeniacum; assembly: GCA_023531295.1. Lineage (NCBI taxonomy): Eukaryota > Viridiplantae > Streptophyta > Magnoliopsida > Ranunculales > Papaveraceae > Papaver > Papaver armeniacum. The sequence continues at coordinate 197,749 of JAJJWW010010502.1, forward strand.
TGATTCTTTAAATCAGTTATTCGACTAAATATAATTTGGGTATAAGGTTACTAAGAATTTTCGTCATTTTATTTTATGCAAAATATCCGCACGATCTTAAGTCTAAACTAATAAGTCTTATATTATCTATCTGGTTTATTTCAAAAGAAAAAAGAATATATTTCTAACTTTAGTTAATTTACAAAATCTGACCGTAGATAATTATTAATAATTTCGCGTAACTACTTCGTCCTAATTATTATTTTAATCATTATATATTTACTAATAAGTTTTTAATTGGATAAAGTTCATTACAGTACTATTTGATAAGTGTTAATATTACTTTTGTCGTGATTATTAGTGATCCTATTATCATTTATTATTATTAATACTAATGGTCGAACTATTATCTTAATTACTTTTACAATTTAACTTCATTTCTAATTTAATAGGTAAATGGTTCTAATTACGAGAAAAGGTACTCTATTAGTTTCTAAATAAAATTTGGGATCTATCAGTTTACTAATAGAAGCAAGTCTTCCTAATATGAATGGGAATCCAAGCTTGTAGTTGGCATGTCCAGTTTAGCAAGACTCGGCGATGGTTTCCTACGAACAAAGACAACACAAACACACCAGAATTTCAAACCTCACTATTCTCCGGTGCTAGATTATTTAAGTGTCATTTAATTGAGACTAACTAATGTTTTCTATTTGACATTTCTAAACTATAAAATAATTGGTTTCAACCTACAAGTTTTACTTCATAGATATATACACGCAAAACAAGAAGCAAACAATCAACATATTGAACAAATTAATCAATCAATTCAAAAATTATTTTAGTTCTTGATTGCTTTTAGTGATTAAGATTTATCTCACAAACCCAACCCAGTTCTAAACTAGTTTAACAATCTATCTGGCACTGGCTATTCCTATTGACGCCCATGTAAGATCTAATAATGAGCTCTGATACCAACACTGTAGCGCCCCCTAAGCTAGCAGCTGACTAATCCAAGAGATTAGCTAAAAACTGAGGCACTAACGATCAGATACATCTATTTAAACATTAAGAAAGAAGTTCTAAACAAAGATTAACCCGAATCTAAACCCTCTCTGAAATAAATACAAGAACTCCTCTCAAGTGATACATATTTAATAGTGGGTTGGTTTACAAATAGAATACAAAATTTATAAACACAAAATAAACATAGCGGAAGCTAACCAACTCCTCGAAGCTTTCAACGTCACGTGCACATCTTGATCTGTCTCTGAAAACTGAAAGTGGGAATGGGTGAGCACATCATCCCTAAAAAGGGTGCCCAGTAGAAATAATAACTAACTTTCAAGTAATCACTAGAATGGTTTAAAGACAATGCAGGTTTTATTGAAAACCGATAAAACACGGAAAAACGGATAAAGCATATTAAAATAATAAGTTGTACTGAATTATAAAGTTCTACCAACCAATCTTGCGGCACAGATTCACAACAAAAATAATAGTTAAGCGACGCAGTCCTTCGGAGTAGTAAGGTGTGACTCTTACGGATTCTTCAATGATCATTAAAGCGCCCTGAGGTTTGACGACCCCGTAGTCATATAAGATTTGTACCTTACCAGTACCTTATTATACGCGCACTCAACATAAAAAGTATCTAAAGAGAGTTAATGTTGTTAACGTTATAGACGACGGAAGAACTTTAACATGAAGAACCCTATACCTCTCGCAAGTCAAATCCAACAATCAGACATAATATTCTCAACATCATTCTCTCTAAACACCAAAACATAATATAATAGCTTTTGAAAATAATTTAAAAGAATAATAAACATCCATGTATGAGACATGCATTTCCTGTACAGAAATAGGGAAAGTGATATTCGGTAACACGAGTACATACCTAGATAGTTTATTAGTTGGCAACAATTTTCACTCCTTTAGCGCATAAATATAGATATAACTTTTGGGCAACCACATCACACACCAATCAAAAGGAACCTTCTCCTTTTCATGCTAACAATAAGTAAAGAATGTAACCACTTTCCAGTCAATGGAAAGAATCACTTTTGAAGATAAGTAAATACTCCCAAAACATGTATTAGTTGTTTCTAAAGATCCAACCCCATCCCAAAATGTAAAACAAAACTAGTTTGTATTACACACAAATACTATATGCATACACATATCATATACTAGCAAAGATATGCATGCCTTTCGCAATATATATATATATATATATATATATATTTATATTTATAAAACAATAATGAATACAAGAGAGTTCGTTATCAATTCCCACCTCTTTTGATGACAAGCCTCGCCTACCTCAAGATCCATAATCCACTGGTACATCCTTTGAATCGATCGTTGTTAATAAAGATTAACTGTTAATCACGAAGCACTCTAATAATTATCCAAAAGGCTCACGTAAGGCTCATATCATAATCTCATACAAGTCGCTAGTTATAGGCTAAGTGAACTATCTATTTTTTCTAAGCCCATTTATGGTTTCACACCTTTTCATTATTTATCTTTAACACTTCCAATATTTTTCTAATCCAATTAGGTTGGTTCTATAGTCCATTTGATAGGTCTTATGAATATCTACAACCTTGTAGAAGGAACCAAAAGCTATTTCAGACCATAAGAGGTCCAAAACATCAAACTAAGAATACATGGCTCTAAGCCCAAGTCCACTAAACTCGGCCCAATACACAAGGCCCAGTCCATCCGGGTCAAACTAACGGTCACTGAAGGTCAAAGGAGTCAGCTAACAGTCCACGCCAGTCAAAGTCAAGTCCAGTCAAAGGTCGAGGAAAGTCAAATTGTCCAAGGTCAGGTCAACGAGTTAAGTCACTGAGTCAAATCTAGTTATACAGTGTCAACTCGGTCAGAGGACTGATTCAAGCAGAAAAACTGACTCAGGCGAGTCATACTAGACTATCAACTAGCCAGCTAAAACACAAGCACAACTAATACATTATAACACACACAACACAGGCTAATCCTACATCTCTTCCTTAATTCAGTTCAAACATTATAATCATCATTTCCAAATCTAACTCCAATACATAATCTTGTAACTCAAAAACCATTACAATTATGTAGTTTCAGTCCAACTAACTATCTCTCCATCATCTCAACAACCTTGTGCTCATAACCTATTCTCCAACAGTTCAACCAAATACAATTGTAATTCAATTCTAACCTCCATTGAGTCATAATCTTTATACCAAACCCTGACTTCTATTACTTTATATCCACTTGAACATCAATCATAACAACTCCAACTCATTCAAATCTCTTGAACTCTATCACCACTGCCATCTTAACTTCAATAACATCACATCCAAACTGTATTTTAGCCTTTATGTTTCTTTTCAGCCTCACAAAACCACTAGCATCAACACCAATTAACATTGGCTAACTCTAGCCGTAATAATTCCATTAACCACATCTATAACCCCAATTCATCTGTAACTGTAAACTCATAGTATAAACCAAACCCTTCAACTCAACACAACACAACAACTCAGGCTACAACTCAGTCATAACTCTTTTACATTAACATCATCCAGTTTAGTTCCATACCAACAACATCACTTGTATTACCATCTCAAAACCCAGCCTCTCTTCATATCTTCATATCAGCCACAACAAAATTGCCATTACCTTTCCATATCCAGTCCCTGAAATCACTATCACTTGCAATTCCAGCCGCAACACTTCATTTACCTAAAACCCAGCTCAGTATCCTCACTATAGCTTCCTCCATATCCTCAATCACATTTACCTCATCTTTAATCAGCAGCACTGACCTTCATCAACTGAGTAGCACCACCACCACTCCCATGACTAGCCACCAATGACAATTGATATCTTCATCCAATTGAGATATTCATTCCCAAACCATTTCATAACTACACCACCATCATAACTGCCATTATCTAATTCATCTCCATCCCCTGTGATTCAACTTGAACCTCTAACTTCTAATTTGGGGAAGAACAGGGGAAAACCCTAATTCTTTAAGAAATTAAAATTAAACCTCATACTATAATCTATGCCTCAATTAACTACAAACCCATGAAATAATTCATCACAACAAACTCAATTTCATAAAGAACTCAATCAAAACTGAAACCTAAATTTACCTGGTTTATGATTAATCACCAGAAAAGCTTCAAGACTTCAATTAAACACCAACCCTCACAATCTTCATTTTTCAACAGTTCAATCAACCCATCGATTCACCTTAGAACTCGAAATCAAACCCAAAACCCTAATTCCAACGACAACAACATCAGCTCTTTCTTCTCTCGAGTTCAAATAACTCAATTCTAACTTCATCTTCTTCTATTCATCATACTAATCAAGTTCTTATGAATTTCTCACATGAAAACAAACTCAACTCATCTGAACTGAGATCGACATAGAGGAGAAGAGAAAGAACATAGAAGAAGGAAGAAGAAGGAAGAAAGAGAAAAAGAAAAGAAAAATGATTTCTCTTCGAAACGTCTTGAAGTTAAGGCCGACCAAAAATGCTAAAGGCACATGAGAATGGATAAGGGCAGCCAGACGGTTTAAAGCATAAGGACTATTTTTCCCTTTCATATAAATCTTAAGATATCTTCTTCATCCGGTATCCGATTGACATGTTCGAGTAGTCTACTTCGCATAACTTTTCGAGATCTATTTAGTAATACCAGTTTCATATCTAAATCATTGTTATATTAATTTATATTAATTAATGTTCGTCTCTAATTAATCGAGTCATTAGCGGTTAATTTGTCTCTTGACTCGTCTAATAGCGTTGACGAGCTTGAGGCTCGTTACACAACCAACCCAAACTAGCTTCCTCCTACCTTCCACATCTCCCCACAAAAAACTCCGCATAATCCGCACCATCCTCTTTTCCACACTAACCGGAAGATGAAATAAAGACAAGTAATAAATTGGTAGAATAGCAAGACAACTTTTTATAAGAATTAGTCTACCTGCTTTATTCAGTTTCCTTTTTTCCACGTCGCCAATTTCCGCTCCATCCTTGTCAAAACATACTCCCAGACAGAGATACTTCGCCAATGCTCCCCTATTGGCATACCAAGGTAAGTGAAAGGAATCTTCTCCGTCTTACAACCAAGCTCCTTAGAAAGAGTATGAATCACTCTATCCGCACCAACAATGATCATTGTGCTTTTATCTAAATTCAATTTTATCCTAGTAATTGTTTCGAAAACCGATAAAATGATAAGAAGTCTTCTAACTTCTTCCAAAGTTGCATCAATAAAAATAAGAGTATCATCCGCAAACTGTAAGTGAGAAATTATTGAGTTATATTCCATTACCTGAAACCCAGAAAGTTGTCCTCTCTCCAATGCATCGTTTATCAGTTTAGAAAGCACCTCTACCACCAGTAGAAAAAGATAAGGCGATAATGAATCTCCTTGCCTTAACCCCTTGTTACGTTTAAACTTCTCAGTTTTTTTACTTAAGAAGGGAAATATATTAAGAAAAAAATCATAACCACCACCAAGAGAGTGATGACATAAAAACAAAAATACAAACAACTTTAAAAGGAAAAATTACAGTTATCGCATGATAGCTTCCCAATTATTCAGCACTGTATTCAAAGAGATACCATTGAAAATATTTATACCTACACACCAATTAAACACAAAGACCTTTACACTATCAATGATAGTGTCCAGATTGTTATATTTCCCATTAAAAAGTCTTGCATTCCTCTCAATCCATAAAGCCCACCAGATTGCAAAATGATAGATATTCCAAATTCTTTTCCTTATAGGATGAGAGCTATTTGTCTTCTTTCTCCTCCATTCCCAGATAGTGCTCCTAACAGAGTCTTGAAACACCCAGCTCAAATTATAAAATTTTAGAAAGTAATGCCAGACTGACCTCGTGATTTCACAATGAAGGAAAATATGTTGATTCGTTTCTGCATCCTTTTTACACAGCAAACAACCATTCACCATAATACGGTTCTTATGAGAATCCAAAGTAGGCGCAGCCCCATAGCAAAGTGTCCAAACAAAAAAGATTACTTTCCGAGGAATTCTAGGATTCCATATGCATTTGTAAGGGAACACCAACAGTCCATCATCTTCTAGAGGCTTATAACAAGTTGCCACTGAGAAACCATTATTGCCTGACTGCCAAACTCTTTGATCACTGCCACTGTCGCTGTCGATTACAGGTATTAAATTCAAAAAATGATCTACATCTTCAATTTCCTAATCTTTGAGCAATCTGTTAAAAGAAAAGTTCCAGCTATTATTACTGGACATCATCAACATTTCCTGGATAGTGGCATCCTTATTCCTACTCAGTTTAAACAAAGAAGGAAACCTTGCCACTGGAGAATTTCCATTTAACCAATTATCTTTCCATAACAAAACTCTATTTCCATTGTTCACATGTAATGCCGAGTTTTGAACAACACAAGAGTTAGATTTCAAGATACCTTCCCATAAGCTCTTACCCATTAGTTTATTGGTAGTTGACGGATAAAAATCTTTTGGATTACCTCCAAATTTATGATTGACCACTTTCCTCCATAATGCCTTTTCTTCGTTTCCATATCTCCATATCCATTCTGCGTGTAAAGCTCTGTTCATTAACCTTAGCTTTCTGATTCCAGCTCCTCCTCTTTCTTTAGGAAGTTTGAACTTCCTCCATCCTACCCATCCCTTTTTTTCTTTGTTATTAGAAGATCCCCAGAGAAACTGTCGCATGATTTTTTCCATTTGTTTCTCCACAGAAAGTGGAAGCTGAAACAAGGATAAGTAATAAACCGGTAAGCTTGACAAAACATGCTTGATTAATATCAACCTACCCCCCTTTGACAAGTATCTCCTCTGCCAGATGCTTAATTTATTTTGAAACTTTTGAAGTATTACATCCCACACTCCAACTGCCTTGGATTTATTGAAAAGTGGAATACCTAGGTACTTCAAAGGAAAAGAAGTCACAGGGCATCCAAATATGAGTGCACACTCTGCAGCATTCAATGCCTCACCTACTGCAATAAGGGCACTTTTTTTAAAATTGACTCTTAATCCAGAAACCAGTTCAAAAGCCAGTAAAGTATTCTTCAAAAAAACTATCAAGTCGTCTGCAAATTGTAAATGGGTGATAGCAAAAGCATTATCTGATGGTTTGAAACCAGCAATGAGCTCCAATTCTGCCGCTTTCCTAATCATTACAGATAAAACTTCTACAATCATGATAAATAGAAATGGTAAAACATGGTCACCTTGTTTAATTCCCTTACCACTCTTGAACATGGCAGAAGCAGTACCATTTATAGTCATAGGGAATCTTGCATAAGTTAAACACCATTTAACCCAATTTCTCCAAACCATGCCAAAACCAAACCTTGCCATTGTGTAATCCAGTCCACACCAACTGACATTATCGAAAGCCTTCTCTAAATCCACTTTCATCACCAGCCCAGGATTAGCCGCTCTTTCCTTTTCGTCCATCAGCTCTGATGCAATAAGAATGCCATCAGAAATTTGTCTGATGCCCACGAATGCTCCTTGAGACTCATATATTATAGAAGGCAACACCGACTTTTATCTTTCAGTAAGCACCTTTGAGATTATCTTATATACACCACCAATGAGGCTTATTGGCCAGAAGTTGTGCATACTTGTTGCTCCATCACATTTAGGTATTAGGACAATATTTGTGCAATTTAATCTCCAGTCAAGTCTTCCAGTAGATTCAAATTCCTTCATTACTGCCATCAAATCAGCTTTAATTATATCCCACATTGCTTTGAAAAATTCCATAGTGAAACCATCCGGACCCGGAGATTTATTAGTCCCAAAGCCCCAAATCACCTTCATTACTTCCTCTTCTTCAAATGGCTTCTCCAAAGTTATACTGTTGTGAACACTAATTTTAGGAAGACTTAAATTATCAAAATTAGGCCTGGAACTGACTGTTTCAGTAAAAATATTCTCATAAAATTACTTTGCCTCCTCATTGATACTTTTCTTGTCATGACTGATAACACCATCAGTTAGGAGAGAATTAATAAAGTTTAATTTCTGATTGTATGATGCATTCTTATGAAAAAACTTGGAGTTCCTTTCACCATCTTCAAGCCATTGTCCTTTTGATCTTGCATGCCATTTCCTTGCAAGATTCAAAGATGCCTGTCTGTGCTTGACTCTTGTCATCTCTATTTCTGTAAAGTCCTCATCATTCAGTAGATTTATTTCTTCCAAACTGTCATAGACATCAATTAGCTTCTCCAGATTATCCACTTCTAGTTGTAATGAGCCAAAAGTTTCCCTGCCCCATTTCTTGATGAAAAACTTAAGAGCCTGAAGTTTCTTAGCCATCACTAAAACTGATAAATGAGACGAAGTAACACACCATCAAGACCTTACAAAAAGAAAACAATGACCGCACCGTAGTTTTTTTTTTCTTTGTTTTTTTTTTTAGCATAACCATGATTCAATCGTCTATTTAGAAGTTATTTGAGTTTTATTGGGAAGATACACCCTAGAAATGACAATCTTAAGGGGAAAAAAATTCGTCACTACTATTTGTAAAGTAGCCACACATCCTCGACTACCTTAAAGGCTTAAACTAGTAATCGCGCATAAGTACTATGATTAAATAGAACCGTTTTTTGTGGACTACTCAAAAATGGTGGGGGACTACTCTCCATTTTTTGGGTGGATATTAGAAGTAATAATGAGTCACCCCTTATTTAAGTTTTTTTTAATACCAAACTTTCCCTTGATAATTAAATTAGTTAGTGTAATGATTAATTAGTGTTAGTATAATGATAAATTAGTGAGGTTAGATTAATTAATTTGGTGTTTTTAAAAGAATAATTCTTGTGAAGAAGGGTTTTTTTTTTTTTTTTATTATAACATGGTTGATTTCGAAATGAGGGTTTTTGGTACTTAAGTATACTTCAAATTTAGTTAATGTTGCTTGAATTGGCAAAATCTTTCGAAAAAAAGAAAAATTTATAAACTGATTTCGACCATGGAAATAGAGTTCGGCTAGGACATTTAAAGAACAGGTAGCCGAACTCATCTGCAAGTGTAGTTCGGCTAATGGTTCCGAAAACACAAGTAGCCGAATTCAGCTTTGATGGAGTTTTTGCTTTCAGAAAAAAGTTCGGCTAGGAAAAAAAATTGCGACATAACCGAACCACATGTTCGGCTGGGAAAAAAAACTGGGAAAAAAAAATATCGACGAAACCGAACTCAATATATAGGTTTTCAAAGAAAAGTTCGGTTAAGAGAAAAAAATTGCTACGTAACCGAACTAAAAGTTCGGATAGGAGAAAAAGGAAAAAAAATTGCGACGTAATCGAACTAAAAGTTCGGCTGGGAATTTTTTTTTTTGCGAGGTAACCGAATTTTTCTCTGAAAGAAAAAAACTCCATTAAAGCTGAGTTCGGCTAGTTCGACAAATTGTTTCACATAATTCCTAGTTCGGTTATGAAGCGGAAAGAAGAGAAGAAAATGAACCCTCTAATAGTAATGGATTTGTGAAAAATTAAAATAATGGATTTGTTATGATTTTGATTTTGTTTTTGTTTTGTTAATGATTTAGATTAGGTTATATATATATATATATATATATATGTATTTATTAGATTAGTTTTAATTTTAATTAGATTAAGAGTAGGTTAGTCGTTTCCACACTTTAGGACACCCCTTATAAGTATAAGGTTTTTTTTTGATTGGAAGAGAGAAATTTTATTAGAATTAAGAAGAATTTACAAGAAAGCTACTAGATGTAGCAAAAACAAACAGAAATCAATAAACAACAGTTTCCCAATTGCTCACTGTATAAGAGAAACTAGTGTATGCTCTTTTCCCAGCAGCAGCGGCCCAATAGAGGACTTGAAATTTGGCGTTTTCGCACAGTTCAGAGTCAGTCTTGAACTTATAATTTTCATTGAATGTACAACAGTTACATCCTATCACAAAGTAGTCCCCCATTATTTTTGAGTAGTCCCCAAAAAATGGTTCATTAAATAACGGGTGAGGCCCATCAAGGGCCTGCCCACACCTAAATCATGTACGTTCTTATGCGAAGTTTGAAGTACAAGAACACTAATTATCACACAAGACCTTTACTTAGAGATTAAAATGAAAGCACAAGTTGGTGTTAAACTTGAAATGTAAGTATAAAATTAGGATAACTTCAAGACCACCAACAGTCCACCATCACCTCTATTCATGGATTCATTCTTTGAGACAAAAAGAAGACACCAAAATCTTCTCCAAGAGACTTTCAATTATGAAAGTAACTACTTAAGTAGAAGTGTGTATCTGTCTGTACTTTTCTTGCGTTAATAGAATGCAACTTGTGCATGTTGTACATATCGCTTGTTGGGTGATGATGCAATTATGTGGCAATTGGATCATATGAGCGTGGGCCGTGGCTTTGTTTTTCTTAAATATCAAGCATGTTATAAATTGCTACGATTGTGTTGAAATATGACAACGAAAGTAAGTAAAGAAGCAACGATAAATATGAATTGAGCCTATGTTTAGACAAGCAAAAGCAACAATTGTTCTTCCTTCCATGTATATTTTTGCGCACGCTGGTGTCACTATATCAGTAACCAGAGTTTGAAACTTGTTAGTACCAAATCTTTTACAAATTAAAAATAAAATTATATATTTACGCGCATCTTCACGCATACACATTTCAACCTATCTATATTATGTGTCTTCCTACACTAAGTCTTCTTTTTATTATCTTTTTTTTATCTTCAATCCTTGCTTTGGCATTGCCTTTTTTACACACAAAATTGGTTAAAAAGACCAAAATCAATAATTCCTGGGTGAAAAGGACATTTAGATTTTGATATTGTTTAAATGGACAAAAATATAAAAATAGTCAGGATGTTGTTAGAATACGGGCATCCAACTCAAAACCAATTGGCAATGAGTGGAGAGGCCCTAAGAGATTATAAACCGCAGGATCTTAGATGCCCAGATAATGTGGGACTAATAATCTCAACACGCCCCCTCACGTGTAGCCTCATTGGGTCTAACACGTGGACAATTAAATCGGGTGACGCGGAGTAATGGCGCGGTCAAATGACTCGTCGCAAATAGCCTGCTCTGATACCATGTTAGAATACGGGCATCCAACTCAAAACCAATTGGCAATGAGTGGAGAGGCCCTAAGAGATTATAAACCGCAGGATCTTAGATGCCAGATAATGTGGGACTAATAATCTCAGCGAGATGTAACGATTTCATCCTACCCATTTTCAAATTCTTTTTTTATTTTTAATTTACATCGGGATGCATCCAGTTTCATCCTCATTTGTTTTTAAGTTTAAGCCAGGATGAATCCGGTTTCATCCTTACTATTTTTTTTTGTGTCCATTTCACCCATAATGATTTTTACTCGTCCATTTGAACCATGTTTTAAATTTTCTTGGACAAATGACCCATTTTCCGTTTTTTATACTATAACGGATCATATCATAATATGTCAATTTTGAAGGACATTATTTAGATTTCTAACATCCTCACATTTCCATGGCTATTCTTTAAGCTTCCTTGATTTCGATTTCAATGATAGACCTTTGTGGGTCTTGCAGGGCCTAGGTTAGGTGCGGATGCAATTTGTTTTTGGTAGGTCTTTTGTAGTTTGTTGCGTTAAAGTGGTTTATAGTTAAATCACATTAGCAATAATTTCATTTGCATGCACGTGACATATCACGTGAGACATGCACGTGAGGGTCCTTGAGTTTGAAAGATAACGTGACCTAGTCATCTTGCACGTGCAATCACGTTAAGTAGGTTAGTCCTTAAAAATCTAGAGGGAGCCCATTTATAAACTTAATCAAAATCCAAAACAAGCGCTTGCTTAATTTAAAAATCAGTTCTCTCTCAATTATTGATTCCTGGATCCTTTGGCATCCAACTTCATTTAGAAAATACGACCAAAGTTATTGATTCCATGATCCTTTGGCATCCAACTTCATTTAGAAAGTACGACCAAAGTTGAAACTCACAAGGTACAACCAAAATCAAAATGCACACAATTTGTGCAAAAAGTTTTCCTAGACGAGCCAGGATACCCAAGCCTCGCATAACACTTGGCTAATATTTGTGACACATCAAGGCTCCCTATTCTTTTTTTTTCTTCTTCTTTTTCATACTTTGGAAGAGTGGTCTTGAGCTACAGTGGAATGAATTATTTATGGTAATTACGGTGTTTGAACCCCTACTTCCACATTGGAAGGGTGCATATCAACCATCAGACCACTTGATGGTTGGCTCCTTATTCATATTTGACACAACTAAATATGAATAAAACAATATATTCATATTTGGTTGTGTTAAAGAATTAATAGTGAGAATGGCTGTACAAGAAGCAGGAAAGCAAGCAACAAATCAATTTCAACCCAACAAACCAAGGAAAGAAAAAATTAAAAACCTAAGGATACAGTGCATCAACAACAACAAGGATTCGGCAGAAGAGACGAACATATGAGAGAGTTATAACCTCGCATAACCTTCCATGGCTACTTATGGGGGATCTCAACGAGGTGCGGACCATTCCACAAAATCAAGGACATAGGATCACAGTATGAAAATCTCAGCAACAAGCACACCAATCGGCCCACTTGATGTATGCGGATGACCGCTAATATCTTGCGTGGCTAACCCAAAGACTTTCCAAACCATTAGGGCAATACTAAACTCATACGGCAACTCGGCGGGACAACAAATCAACAAAGATAAGTCACATATTATCCATCACCCAAAACTTTTAACGAGATGATATTAATGGCTTGCGATGTTTTTTTTCGAGATATCGACAACACCGAGATCCACCAATGTACTTGGGTATCCACTTTAAGAGGGACCAATAGTGGCCATATGTTTCCATTTGCTAAACAGAATGGAACGGAAGGTAAAAGGATGGATTATAAAATGTGTTAACTAAGCCGGAAGAACCATTCTAATTGCCGCAACCGATTAAATCATGCCATGCAAAAAACTTATTTCCAGTTCATGTACACAACAAGATGGACCAAATCATAAGAAATTTTCTTTGGGGCCATGACAAGAATGAAAGGAAGCTACACACAAACTCACAAAAGAGAAAGGAGGCACCGAATACGATTGAGCAGAGAACATAACCGGGCGTTACTCTTGAAAAATCAAAATGCACACAATTTGTGTCCAAAGAGTTTTTTCCTGAACAATGTCTAGCTAAAATTGGAGATGGCCGACACATCTATCCTTGGTAACCGGGATATCATACCGAACAAGAACCACACAATACTCAACACCATCTTTACCTTCAACGCTCAACATAACACTTACCAAAGGAACCATCCAAAGATAATTGAGACTCTATGGGAATAAAATTCCCAAGAAATATAACACTATGAGTTAATAAACATGTGACCTTTTTCAAAAAAAAATAAAAAAAATCAAAATGCACACAATTTGTGCAAAAAGTTTTCCTAGACGAGCCAGGATACCCAAGCCTCGCATAACACTTGGCTAATATTTGTGACACATCAAGGCTCCCTATTCATTTTTTTTTCTTCTTTCTTTTCATAGTTTGGAAGAGTGGTCTTGAGCTACAAAGTGGAATGAGTTATTTATGGTAATTACGGTGTTTGAACCCCTACTTCCACATTGGAAGCATATCAACCATGGATTCATATTTGGTTGTGTTAAAGAATTAATAGTGGAATGGCTGTCGGCAGAGACGAACATATGAGAGAGTTATAACCTTGGCAGAGTACGGAGATAAGCCTTTAAGGTTAGGGTGCAAAAAAACTGCTTTATGATGCTAACTTTTTTTAACAACAAAATCAAGCTTGTAAATGGCATCATGTCTTCATTTGGGCCCATCATAAGCTTTGGAGCCGGCTGGGTGGCTCCGCCACTGGTTGGACAATGTAGAAAATTTTCTAAGTGAATGATTTACGGTCTTATCTATTGACATTAGCCCAGGTCAGTAAATATTCAAATGAACTCTTAATCTGTCCTTGGCTATCAAGAAGAACAAACTCTCGGCCTTTTTTTTGCTTGTGACGTGGGTATCGAACATTCCATCGTTTTTCTGATAGTTATTTTCTCAAAATAGAGAATGAGGTGTCAACAAATTTCGAATTCAAGTAATTACTCTCAGTAATTTTACCATTGTATTACGGTGACATTTCCCATATCAATGAACCTTGTTGTTAGTTAATTTAGTATTCTTTCCTTTATTTACTTGCATCTGTGACCAAAATTATCGTTCTAGAACATTTCCTGCCAACAAGACAAATACATGGAGTATTTTGACTCTTTTTCTCCCCTTTATTTCTTTTGATTGATATTTTCTTGAAATCAAAGAGGAGGAAAGCACGTGTATACGGGGAAGCACCAAAGAAAAGGGTGGGATGCATTGAACACAAATGCACACTCCCTCGAGTCCCTCCTATCTACTCTAGTTTTCCATTTTTCAACATTTTCCTATATCCTAAATTACATACATACCCTTCCACGTGGCAAGACAACCGCTGGTTTTGGCTTTAACACGAGTGAAGCACTCTCACATGGTTTGCTGACAACACTCCCGGTCACGTGCTCTTTGGGTCCCACTCCCACACCCTTCTAATAAAATAAGATTAAAAAATTGTCATAACAAAACCCTCCACGCCAAGCAACGACCCTGGTGCCCCTTCTTCTCTTTTCTTTTCAGCCTTTCTTTCTTTCTTCTTCTTTTCCTTTAATTTCAAGCATAATATTTCACTTACTTAACCTTATCCATCTTCAACTCAGCTAGGGGAAGAGGAAAATACTCGCGGTCTTGAGCTCTACTTTGTATTCTAGCTCGACCCATGAGTCCATGACTATGAGTTAGAGTTAGAGGTCACATTGTGGACAAATGCTACATGTTTATGATGTTTTCATCTGCACTGGATGTGTGTTTGTTTCTTGATAAATTTACTAGGTCTATGTGGTTGATTTTGTTTTTTGATCGGTTCCATGTCGTAGAAGTTTCTTGAACTATTTTCAAACCGAACTGTTTTCTTGAATTATTCTCATAATAACTTGTGTGTAGTAGTAACATTTTGGTGTCCATCAATAATTTTCAAAAAGTTATATATTTGTATAATTTTTGAATTCTTTAAAAGCTAAATAACTGATACATGACGAAATTTTTTTTAAGTATTTAAAATAATTTATAGGATTTTTGTTTGAACGATTAATTGGAGTATACCAAAAATAATTGGGGGATATTTTACTGTTCTGTATTTTTTTCAATGTCGGCATCAACAGTAAAATATCCCCTAATTATTTTCGATATAACCCATTTAATCCTTCTTTTATTTTCAAACACATATATAGTGAAGTTCAAAGTAAACAATATTATTTGTGCATCTAGAATTTTTGATTTAAAAATGTCATAAAATTCCAAGAAAGCAAATTGGACATGGAGATGGTCAAGTGGACCTCATTACATGGGAGCTTAAGCAAAGTGTTTGTTGTACTTAGGCGGATTGAGAAGAAAAAGTTGCCTAGTGAGACCCTGGACCAGTGCACGGTCCACTTAAAGACTAGGGTCAGTTTCTAAGCAAATTTGATCCGTCAGGACTAACCCTAATTGCATTGACATGTTTAGTTCTGACTAACTAACATAGTAACATGTAATGAAAATGATCATGACCGTAGGATACAAATTAACTGAGCCATTGAGCTGTAATCGTCGTGCTTAAACGTGGGTTAGGCACTAAAATAACAAAAGGGCAAAATCGGAATTCAGTAAAATATGATTTTTTGTTTATTAAAAAAATAAAACAAAAAAATAAAACACAACTCCCGAGGAAAAATAAAGCAGAGGAATCCGGCTGTAAACTTGGACGCTAATGCACGAGTCACAGCGACAAACCTGCTAGATCGGTTCCTTAGGGGTTGAATTAATCACTTAATTTCTCTTCTTTTCAGCATTTTTATTTTCCTGTAACCATCCGAAAGTACGATTATATCCCTCTTCATGTCAACTCTCTTCAGAGCACCGAGAGGAAACATATCCGTACAGGGCAAGGAGTTAGAGACTGTAAAGCCCAATAATTAGTGTGTTATTAACAACAATTGCCCTTGTACGTAACGTTGTATGTTCAGAGATTATGCTTCTTGGTTTTTGTAATCACCAGTAGTGAAATTACTATAATATCATCTCTCAAAATCTTTATAGGGGTTCGAGCATTTGATCATGTTCTCACCCCTCATATTTGATGACCCTTGGGAACATCACTAGGACGGCCGGCCTTTATATTTGAAGGAGAATGCCGAGTCACCCAGCGGAGCCTAGAAGAATCTGACTTGCCCAGGGGTACATTTTTAGCATTGTGGTACTACTTTTGTTAGATAAATTGTCAAAAAGTACAACCACAACTGATGAAGCGATTAGCTTGTTCATGAACAAAGTGTACAACCTACATAGACCCTGACCGGTGATGCACGAATACTAAACGCATAGAGGGCCGAAGGTCCGTACCAAGGTTGTCCATACTTAAGCTTAATACTGATCAAGTTTCTATTTATCAATAGAGATGAAAAAAATGTAATGTTGTGCTAAACATTTTATGGCCAGTCATGTAATTGGCTCAACTGATTATCTACGAAGAATTTAATTTGCAAATGGTTTGAAGCGTCTGAACACCAAAAAAGCAAAATTATTATCGGTTTGAATATCTTTTTCCTTTACAGTAAGAAAACCTGTATATTTTTCAAAAATTAATTACAGATTCTGCGTATTTATTAAACAAATCAAGAATTTAAACACCGTATAAGAATATCCAGCAAGACGCGTTATCAATAGAGTACTAGATACACCAATTAATACTAGATACACTAATTAATTTTATAACTAATGCAACACTAACCATTAAATCTTCAATTAAATCTGGTGTATCACCATGATTTAGTTCCATTTAGGCAAACAATTACTCTAAAAAGTCACAAATTCAAAGTAAAGGGCAATAAAGTCATTCAAACAAGAATGGCAATAATAAATGAATTTCCAAAAATAAAAAGGGTAATAAAGTAATTAAAGTAAACAGTTTTAAACAACTTTATTATTATCATCATTTTCTCTCTACACAGTGAATTGAATACAAATTTTAATGGCAGAATAAAAGATTCTTTTAATTACTTTAATTATTTTTCCTTTTTTTAACTCATGAAATTCATCCATTTTAGCTGTCCACCTATCATCTTCAAGAACACATTAAACCCTACTCTTATAATGTGTTGTGCTCTCCTCATTCTCTCTTGTTTCTCGTGAACACTTCTTCTTCCTTCTTCCTCCTTCTTCACCCCTTTCTCACTTTTTTTCCCCTTAATCTCTTTTGAAAAATGGAAACACCAGAATATTTTCATGGTGGATACTATAGAAACACTCATCATAATCATAACACACCAGAGATTACAAGACATGATTCTTCTTCATTTAAACTTGCTGGTGGTTGTGCTCATGAGCATTTTGTTATTGATGATCTTCTTGATTTCTCTAACGCAGAAGTAGAAGGAGGAGGAGGAAATACTTTCGATATTAATAATAATGCTGGGAATTCTACTGATTCTAATTCTGCTGTTACTGCTGTTGATAGCTGTAATTCTTCTTTTTCTGGTTATAATGATAATCATTTACGCAATTTCCCTGAACATCCTCAGTTCTCTAATGATCTTTGCGTCCCTCCGGTACGATATTCCATTAATTCTCTTCCATTTTTTGATTTTATTTTCAGGGTTCAATTCTGATATTGTCTTTAAAATGTTGGTGATGAATTATATGTTGATATTTTGGGTTTTGGTTTTGATATTACAGTATGATGAATTGGTGGAACTGGAATGGCTGTCGAACATAGGAGAAGAAACCTTCTCAACAGAAGATCTTGCAAAACTTCAATTGATATCAGGAATGCAAGCAAGAACCAACTCAGAATCAGAAACTCATCATCGTGGAGAATACCAAGCTGAAAACAACCGAAACAACCAGACGTTTCGTCCGGAAATACAAGTTCCTGGAAAAGCTCGTAGTAAAAGAAACCGAGCAGTGCCATCCAACTGGTCATCTCGTTTGCTAGTACTATCACCAACAACATCTTCATCGGAATCTGATATTAACAACAACCTATCCAATAATTCCTCAGGAAAATCAACACCAAAATCTTCTTCGAAGAAAAAAGATGTTATTTCTTCGTCCGCTTCGAATTATCATGAAGACCGTCATCAACAACTTACTCATCAACATCATCAGAATATGATGGCTGCAAACAATAGCGATGGTCGAAAATGCCTTCATTGTCAAACCGACAAAACCCCGCAATGGCGTACCGGACCAATGGGTCCGAAAACCTTGTGTAATGCTTGTGGGGTTCGATACAAGTCGGGCCGGTTAGTTCCTGAATATCGCCCCGCTGCTAGTCCTACTTTTGTTCTAACTCAACATTCCAATTCTCATAGGAAGGTTCTTGAACTTCGGCGACAAAAGGAAATGCAACGTTCGGTTCATCCTCACCATCACCACCACCACCACCACCAGAATCAGTATTTGCATCCTTCAAACAACATGTACCATGATGATTCAAGTTGTGATGATTACTTAATTCATCAACATGTCGGGCCGGATTACCGACAGCTTATCTGATGATGGCGCATTGACGGAATTCGATGGCATTTCCCCGGGAGTTAAACGATGAACATTAGGTGAAATTTGATGAACTCTAATTAGTAAAATGAAATTCTTTTAGAGAGAGAATTTCATGGAACTTTTCATTTTCATCTAATTTTTTTTCTTAATTGTATGAGTTTAATTCTTTTTCATCTTTTCTTTTTATTTTTTTAATTTCCATCTTTTAAGAACTTGTAGGATTTTGAGGATCCCATGAAATGGAGGGAATTAGGAAGATTAATTGTAGTTGTAATGTGTACTTTACTTTCTCTATTTTTTGCCAATTAAATTAGGCAATTACTGCAAGTAAATTTTTTGCAGTGTTTAGGAAAAATTTAATGTTGTTATTATCCTTTTTTCGCCTTGTTATTTTGTAGCAAATAGTTTCCAAAATTAATTTTTCTTGTTCATGATTAAATTATTAAATTTGTTCATGCCAGTGTAAAAATGAGTGATACCCATGTAGGGAGAAACCTATATCATGCACGGTTTAATGTCCATAACTAGCATTATACTAAATTTGATTCTATAATAGGATTAATTATATAGTTTTAATATTAAGTTGATATTTTCTAAGGTCAAAATCTTGATTATTCTGTAGAAGGGGCCATTATGATTTGATGCTACACTTCCTAAATCTTTTGATCATATCAGATTTTTCCATTTGTATGATTATATGGCCTACCATGTTAAGCTAAATCAAAACATTGGCATAGATTTCTTTTAGTACTCATTATTTTGTGAACTAATTTTGTAGAAATAAAATAGTTCCAACATTGTAGCTATTAACAACTAGAACTATTTGAGTAGGCTAATTAATTAGAAAGATCTAAGTTGAGTGTCTTTATTTAGAAATGAGATTTGTATCATTTTTGGTTGTTAATGTGGATGGAAAAAAAAAAAGAGATTTTTAATGACAATGAACTTTGATTCAAAAATTATTTGCTTCTATTTTTTTTATGGGAACCTTGATTTTCCATTAATTGCATAAAGCAAAGGTTATTTGGAAATTTAGTGGGCTAGAAAAATAATTAATAACCAAAATAAAATACTTAAATAATACATAATCGAGTAATCCAACAAGAACAAAGAAGAGATGCCGAAAACCATTTACTGAATGCTGAACTTGCTGGAACAAAAAAAAATCTAATTTGTTCAAATTTTTCCATTTAGTTTAGTTGTTTTCAATTGGATTGAAATTTGCTCAAATTTAGTTAAGGATCATTTTTGTATAAATCGAAAGACGAAATTGAAATGCCACGAAAACACCCTTATAAATAAACACAACATCAGCTAAAATGACATATTTCTGTTTTTAAAATTTCATCTCCCGAATAAATTGCTTTAGTGTAGAAAAGCAAAGTTTTCTTCATACAAGTACAACAATTTAACAGTATAACTTGTTATGTCAGGCATACTTTATATACGTACCATGAACATTAACTTATAGTGGTAAGAATTTCCAGTTATTATTCATTGTATTCCGTTATCATCAACAAAAATATTTATCGAAAAATGGATTTTGTACTTTGGTATATCTTTTTGCACGGAATTTCTAGTAAAAATAAATATTGAATTCCAAGAAGAAGAAAAACGGAAAGAAAAAAGGATAGAGGATAGAGTAATAGTGATAAAGCGGTTCGGTCGGGTATTAATTAATTATGGGTCGGGTTTATAATAATCTTACTACAAACATAACGTAACCCTGAAGAAGAGGAGTATGTATTCCTTGCAACATTTAAAGTACTGTTTGGATATTCGTGTTTTGAAATTTTATTAAAAAATTACTCCGAGGATTATGAAATAAATGGTGAAAAAATGAATTAAGTAAATATTCGTCTTGTCCGCGCGATCCTAGACGTTGCTAATCCATAGGGAACCCGTAGGGACAAATTTAAATTAGTAAAGAATTTTTGATCATATTTAAGGGTTTTAAATTTGTAGTATTTTGAGAGAATAATGTACTATATGTTATGCTTCACTTCAAAGTTTGATGAAATTCATGTAATGCTAGATAGTGTTTGTTCTTGCATTTTGATATCTCTAAGAAGTTGACTTGTCTAATTTTTATTGGAGGGATTTTACTCATTTCAACTTAGTTTGTTAGTGGAAAGCCACGGGACAGTGTTAAAACTATTTCGAGATGAAGTAGTATGAAAACAGTAGAAAATGTACAGATCAGCTTATTATTTGTGTCAAATGCAATTTGTTTAGTTCGCCTAGAAGCCATAAGTATCATATTTTTTATTTTTCTGATAAGATAATATAATGGTTCTTAAACTATATCCAAACTCATTTAGATAGGAATTTGTTTGGCAATTACACAATTCAAATTTTTACCTCCGTTATGAGAGGGAGCATGAGAATTATCAGACCACGTGATAGTTCTCCGATCATATCATTTTATCAGTAGATTACAAGTTCATCCTTAATATTAATCATATCATCACATACAATTTCACTTTGAAAGTTGTCTATGTACCAAATGTCCCTCTTTTTTATGCTTCTGTGACTCTGTCAAGTTTCTATGGGATTCAAATGTACCAGTGTCTATATACACAGTGGATGTCTAGTTATCCACATTGATTCCAAAGACAAGAAAAACAAACTTTTAGAAGGATTATTAACTAACACAAACGGTACTTGCATGAAGTGATATATTATCAGCATTAGCTTTTTACTAGGTAACGTGGTGACATTTTAGTGGCTTATAGGTAAATGTACAAGGATTGGGTGAAGAAGACTAGGTTCACAGCCAAAATGGGAACAACAAGTGACAGAATATTAATGGGTTTGACTCAAAATAATGGGGCATCACTCCTTCACTGTGGGATCACCATTTTTTATTAATATTTTTTTCTGTAAAATTTGTTGATATGATCACATATGGAGGTTTGAGGAGAAGGAACGCTACGTTTTCCTTTGCTCTATATTTTTTCTTTCTTTTTTTCTCTCTTAGCTTTAAAAGAAGGAACAAAACGTTACATTACTCACATGGGTAACCATGTGAGCTCTCTTAATATCATAATGCTTAATTTACCCCACTTAAGTTAAGGATGTTCTTCCACTGATTTTGTTCCTAACTACCGGCCTTTGCATTCATTTTTATCACAACCTCCATGTACCTGCATCAGTTGCGTAATAAAAACTTTGTATGGGGAATTTTTTTCACTCCTAATGCAATGTACTTGCATTTTACACCGCTCCGAAAGCAGCTGTAAACGCAGGATTTACTTCGGCAGACCGACTAGCGTACGTAAGGTTAACCTTACGAGTTCAAAGTTCAGTTCGTAGATTAGTGTTTCTAGCTAACAATCTCTGAAAACTATGCTTATTCTATAGAAGAAAGTGTTGTGAAATTAGAGAACATAGTTTGAACTTAACATGATCCTGCTAGCTAGCTAATTAGTAGAAGTTGAATTGTATATTAAGTTTGATGGCAGGAAGGACAGTGTTAAATACTAATAAATCACTGTGTTTTGCATATAATTAGTTACCCACTACTAATACCTTAAACTAATCTTGAAAAAAGAAAGTACACCCACCACCAAGTTGATATCAATCAATGGTAATGTGTAAAGGAAAAGCAGTACAAGAGTTGCAGAGAAAGACAGTGCATGGTATACTGGCCACTCCGCCCTCAATGGTGATATCATCATCAGTATATTACAGTTATAATTAATCAAAAAGATTAAGATACTCCACATGCATACTACTATATTTAAATCCTCTAATTTTTTGTATTAATATTCTTGATTAACAATCTTGTATTTTATGGCCACAGACAAATGTACACACAGTTCGAGTAACTCTAGTAGTGTGAGTGTGAGTGATGAAGAAGTTGAGGAGGAAGAAGAAGATGATGAGAAAGAAGAGATAATAATAATATTAATGTTACAGGGTTTTCATTTTGGTGGTATATACTATGAAAATACTTTGATTTTTTTCTTCTTTTTTTTCATTTGTTTTTGAGATCACTACAAATCTAATCTAATCCTATATAGACAATGCTAGTGAATCTAATCTTGTTGCTGCTGCCTATGGCTAGTTAAAACATAACGACACTCTCCCATCACCCCCACCCACTTCTCCATCACGTGGTGATCATCTCTATCTAGAATTATTTTTAAGGGGGTTCTTTAGTTTAATATTATGTAAGACCCAATGGAATAGGGTTCTACTCTTTGTAGAAAAAAAATTAAGAAAAAACAAAGGCACTCTCACGTGCCTCTCTCGACAATACTATGCCTATCTACTAATATCTATCTCTATCTAGATATATATAGATAGATTATGTATCTCCTTTTTCCTTATTAGAATTGTCCTAATTCATTTGCATGAATGTAGTAGTAGTACCCATGTTTGCACTCATGCTTCATAAATTCATATACACAGGTTTAACCGTTTAAGGAAGTATATCAGGATTCATTTACACCATAATTTTGGTTCCAGTGGGCAAGGGAAGCCAGGTATGGGGGCAGTTGCCCCCACTGACCAACTGTCTCCCAAAACCCACTAGTCCTCTTTAGCATGTGCATAAGAATAAACCGGACTGGAGGTTTAAGGTGTTCTTTAATTACTATGAAGCTGCATGGGCTGGTAAATATGGTGTAAGAGTGAGTGCAGATGGATATCCAAGGCATATGCCGAGTCTTGGGAGTTTCAAACTGCTTCTAAATTATAATCTGAAAGCAAACTTATAAAACTACTTGTCTGTAACAACGTTTGAAATCAAAGTAAAACTTTAATTACGATATCCGTCAACACAAAGAATAACATAAACTGGTTCACTTACAGAGAAAATTGTTTTACTCGTGTAGTGTGTAGTAATTGATGTTCAGAATTTGTTTTTATAGCTAAATCCGCAGAAGTCTGAAAGAGGAAATGACGCTCCATAGTGAAAGTTATTACAGCAAAAGAAAAGCCAACAAAGTCTCGCTCCATCAGAGTCCTCCCCAACTGGCGTCTAGCATTTTGGCTTCTCAATTCTGTCTTTACTTTAGTTATCGCGGCACACTGAGACCTAATTCTTGAATAAAACAATTTGAAGAACAAAAGTGTATATCAGCGTCATAATCATCAAATGATAAAACCTAGTAAACCCAAAAGAATGCTCAAAAGAGTCGAACAACATTAAACAATTGACTGAAGAAGGCTGAAGCTAGAATGCTATGTAAGCTAGCTCAGTAGATTAGAAACTAATCAACAATAATAATGTGATTTATTTAGATAACGAGAGACAGAAAGAGCAGAGTAGTAGCTTAATAGGTGTTATAGATGTTGAGTGCAGTTGGAGGTGAACAACTAAAGATCTCAAGTTTTGTTCTTTGACCAAATATTATATAACAATGTTAACTGAGTAAAAGCTTATTAGAAAAAGTATGAAAACAGGACCAATTTGCATTACAAAGAAGAAAACCTTCACTAGCATTTCAATGCTTCATGATTAAGTAAAAGCGAATAGGACTATAGTTTGCTTAGACCAGTCAAACTGAGCTAATTATTCATCTAAACAACTATTAATCTACCCTGTAAATTAAGTAACAGGAGTAAAAGTTTGAGTTCCTTGTCTACAGTAGATATGCTAAATAATAACTTTACTATTGTGGTAACCTATTAATAAGTATCAACGAGGAATCCAAGATCAAGGGTTTGAGACAATTTGATAGCTTCCATGACCATCAAGGTCTTGCTTACGGAGAAGCCGTCAGTCCAGAAAGTACAATTAGCACATTCATCAACAGAAAGGAATGCCAATAACAAAGAATGTTACTACATTGACAAAGCAAAAAGGCATAGGCAACAAAAGGAAACTATCATGTGGATCAAACAAGTAAACAGCACTTACCAGAAAACTTGCGAAGAGGAAGATCCTACTTGCTATACTCCTCACACTATTAATGGGTGCTGACAGAGTTAGCCACATCCTACATAACTCTTATCATGTCACTCAATTGACAATCTCAACTCAAGATGACAAGAACTACTCAGAAACACGAATGTCGCACTGCCCGACGACTGGGTACAATCCAGTAACTACTCAGACTTTTTCCCTCAAAAGAACATTCATGTGGGTGACAACGATAGGTTCATAATCATCTTTGTGATAATCAATCAAGTTCAGGCAGCTTACACCGCTCCGAAAGCAGCTGTTTATGCATTATGTACTTCGGCAAACCGACTAGTGTAAGGTTATGGGATCGAAGTTCAGCTCATAAATTAGAGTTTCTAGCTAGCAATCTCTGAAAACAATGCTCATTCTATAGAAGAAAGTGTTGTGAAATTTGAGAACATATTTTGCTCTTAACCACGCTCTTCTACAATTTTGCTGTCTCTGATCTGCAATGAGTTTCTCCCTTTAAAGTTTTGAAGCTTGAACTACAAAAACCTTATGATTCAGAATTTGTCCAAACAGCAGCAACAGAATTTACACACATAAAGCACCTTCAGAAACTTTCACAGCACCCCTTGATCAGTGGGGACTTCAGACACTCCATGTCAATTCAGAAAGGGAGATAAAACTTTGCCTGATGTATGGCAGATTTTAACTCTCCAAGAAATTTGAACCAACCTGGCAACTTACCCCTCTTACTAATTTAGCCGACTTCTTTTCAGCACTTTAGATCTGTGCTTACTCAGTTCCCAGTCTGCTAGTCCATGATCTAGTTTACCACCATACAAACTACAGACACACATACCAAGACAAAAATATTACCTCATGGTGATTATTTTGGCTTTCGCTAAATCGAAGCTCCCTAGATCCACCACCTTTCTTCTTGTAAACCACTCCAGTGTCAGCTTGACAGTTCTTATAAACCTACCAATACAGCTTTCTACTTTCAGCTTCATCTTCACCAGCAAGTGTATCGCCAACATTTTTGTGTCCTATCATCACCTCATTAATTCCTAATTTAATGTGATGGATAGTTTCTTAATCAACCTTAGTCATTTTGGATGCTGAAAAATAAACTTGATTATGTTTATTAAGTTCTGACTAGATAAAACTAGGTACACTTACATGTTTCTAGAGAATTATTCTAAAGTGTAGATGTAATAGTCAGTTGTAAAAGTGAAGTAAATAAGGTCAGTTAAGTCAGATAAAGCTAGATTATGCTAGAGCCTTAAGGAGTGGGTCAGTAAGAGCCTATACATAGGCAATCGGTTGTACAGAGGAAGGTGTAATTGAGTAAGAAAAACAAGTGAGTCTTGTGCAAGAAAGTGTGGTCTACGACCAAAGTTTGAGAGTAAATAGAATTTGCTCATATCAGCCTCTGTTGAGTATTTGAGAGTAATAAAAGTTCCCATATACAAAACCTCTTCTAAACCAATCTTCCCCATTTCCAACAAAGTTGTTGGAAATGGGTTTGGGTTATAAGCTAAATTGGCTTAAAAGAGGTTTATGAAAATGAAATCCTATTACACAACTTTGGTAGTGTTCAGCTCTTGCAGATTTTACTCTCAAAGTGAAACAAGTTTAGTTCTCAACAGACTTTTGCCTTTACAGACTCTTTGTAGTTGTCACTCAGTTACACCTTCCTGTTTAAAACTGATATTTACAGGCTCTAACTGACCGACGTTTTTGGACTCTAGATATTCTAGCCTTATCTGAACTTGACCGACCTTGTTTAATTCTTTTCACAACCGACTTTCCTCTTTTTACAAATTACAGGAACTCTCTAGACACACATCTACACTCTTAGACTGTTAGACACATATAGCTTCTAGGTTTATTTAGACTTCCAGATTTTACCAGTTAGATTTTGATTAAGCTAATCAAGTTTACTTTTCAACGCTGGAATCACGTTCTTTTTCAACACTATCATCTGTTCTATGGCAGATCGTGGTTTGCCTTCTATCTTTTAAACATGTGATCCGGCCATGAGTGATTGAGAGGCTAAAGCTACCTATATAATTGAAGAGTGGGCTGCGAGCAATAACATAAGATATTACATGTCACTATGGCCTCTTCGGCAAAAAATAAAATTCTCTACAGTTATAAAACATACCCGTAAACCTTTTCCACTTTCCTCTTCTTCTTGATCAACAAGTTTACTATGGTCACTTCAATTGACTCCAGTGTCTATTAACTCCAGTGTCCCGACTGCCCAATGTATCAGTAATATACTTTAACTCAGCCTTAGTTATTCTGGAGTATTGTTATGTTCCAAGAAATATCTTTTGTTCTTGTCGGTTCATAACTATAGATATGTGTGATAGGGTGATGTAGAGACAGAATTAACCATATAGGTGAAGAGTGAGCTGTAACCAGCAGCAAAGTTATTACATATGACTATGGCCTTATCAACGAAAAGTTACATTCTTTTGCAGTTCATGCCTCGAGCATTTAACATATGGAAAACGTCTACGACCTAGAATATTGAACTTAATAGCCAACTAGTAGCTATCTTTTACATGGATTGTCTGCATGATACACTATCAATCATTTCTTGAATTCTTTGTCTGGTAAACATGTGTTAATAATAGACAGTGTGCAGTAACTACCAAGGATTACATAGATGGACCACAAACAGCAGAATAAATGTAAACACAAACTAACAACCAACAGCAAATCCATAAGCAAAAAAGAGTCCTTTTCTACCATAGTATCTATTTAGTAATTCTGTTCATGCCGTTCCTTATGTGTACACAAAGCAGTAACTACCAAAGATTACCAAGATGGATATAAACACAAACCAACAACCAATTCCAAGACAATAATAAAATTAATGTTCTTTTCTGCAACTAAAGTGAATCACTATCTTATAGGTTTAACTATGGTCATTTCATTTCACTCCAGAGTGCAGACTGCCTAATGTATCAGTTAAATTCTTTATTTCAGCCTAAGTTATTCTGGAGATCCAAGAAAAATCTTTTGTTCTTGACTGTTAATAACGAGTACTTGGATCTCCCATGGTTTAGGCATGGTTGACCTTGTGCTGTAGAGATAGAATTAACCATATAGATGAAGAGTGAGCTGTGAGCAGTAGCAAAGTTATTACATGTGACTACGGCCTTATCAACGGAAGGATACATTCTTTTCGAGTTCATGTCTCAAGCATTTAACATATGGCTCTACGACCTCGAATATTGAACTTAATAGCCAACTAGTAGCTATACTTTTTCATGGATTTTCTGCAGTATAAACTTTCGATCATTAATTGAAATCTCTGGCTGGCAAACATGTGTTAATGATAGACAGTGCGCAGTGACTAACACAGATTAGCAAGATGGACCACAAACAGCAAAATAAATGTAAACACAAACCAACAACCAACGGCAAATCATTCCTCATGTGTACAACAAAGCAGTAACTACCAAAGATTACCAAGATGGACCACAAACAGCAAAATGAATATAAACACAAACCAACGGCAAATCAATAAGCAAATAAACACCCTTTTCTGCAATACTATCCATTTAGTAATTCTGTTCTTGCTGTTCCTTATGTGTACAAAAAAGAAGAAGTGTGACTATGTTTTCACCTATTACCACCTATATCTTCTTAAGAATTTTGGAAGTTGCAACTAATCCAAAGCTAGTTCTGCCTTACCAAATCTCAAAGACTCTAGATTCCAATCTTTTTTCACCTATACGAATACGCCGTCTCTTTTCTCCACACAACCTAAACCCACAGTTCCTAGAAAGACCATCTACACAACCTATACTAAAGCATCCGATCATAAGAATTCTCTCACTTAATGACTCACATTCTCCTGTGGACCTCAAAAGATCAATATGTCCTGCCAATCTGTTAGCTTAATATGCAACATTGACCTCTACAATTGTTACAGACACAGTCAGTTGAATCAATCTAAATGGCGAATGTAAAGTAATCCAAAGAAAGCTATTTCAAGAAACTACTTATTCCTAACAGCCAATGCTTACTCCTCACCAGTTGAATTTTATCATAAGCCTATCAAATTAACTTAATCTTAGCATATCGAAAAATGATTAGAAAATCCTAAACTTAAAAGAGAAGCAGAAGTAAGCTTACACATACAGATATAAAAAAGTGATTGGAGATGAAAATCAAACTCCTGGGTTTGAACGGCAAGTACCCTGAGACAATGCTCTTGAATTTATCGAATCAATCCCAAGACAAGACGTCAAACGAGACGAAGATACAGCACTGAACAATGGTAAAAGTGATTGTACACATCCCATTTCTGAAGGTAACCTAAAAAAAATCAAATTTTTAACAAAGGGTCAGTGTCAAAATCAAAATCCCCTTCCAAAATCCAAAAAACAACACAAAAAATCTAGATTCTTACCTTGAGAACGTAGGATAAGAACGGGGAAGATGAACAGAAGGAATTGGTCTGGTAGTAGCTGAAGGTTTATTAATGGTTGACTTGAAAAAGTTGAGAGCGGGTTTTGAGATGGATCTACAACGAGACGCCATTATCAGATTTGATTGAAGGAATTGAATGGGAAAAGAAATTCCAGAAAGGGTTTTAGGGTGTTTTATGAGTTTTCTCTAATTTTGGGGAATAATTTGGGAACCAAATACTCTGGAACCTCTAGTACCAGATAATGACACCAGATTCTGGATAGAGGCTACTGCACAGCTTTTTAGTGGGCAAAAAGTCGGCGTTGGGAGCCTCTGACATGATGGATCCACGATAAACCATGGGGAAGTTTGCCCCGTACAAAAAGCACTTTTAGGGGCGACCCCAAAAGAATTAGGGGCGACACTAAAAGACAAAAAAAGGTCACCCAAACGTAAATCTAAGCTACCCCTTATATTTGATTTTTCGAAATGGCCAATATGCCCTTATATAATTAGTAGCCAACACCATAATCGGTAGGTTAAAGGTGAATCGGTAGGTTAAATTGAAACTATACCTACCGATTATTGTGTAGATACTTGACCAATAATCCATTTTATAATCGGTAGCTTATCCAACTTGTAAGACTACCGATTATAAGGAGCTCCGTATTCGGCCTTGGCCAAATTCCATAGGTTTTGAGGGGTGCAGAGCCAACCATAACCACTTGGATAGAGCTGGATAGAATGTTGAAATATACCATAATCGGTAGGGTATATAATTATATAACCAACCGATTATAACGAGCCCCGGATCCAACCTTTGCCATATTTCATAGGTTTTGAGTGCACTCGATTGACCATAACCACTTGGTTCGTGTTTTGGATGCACCGTTAATCGGGAGTTAAATATATTACCAAAACATCCGATTATGGGTTGCCCAAAATGAGTTTTTTCTAAAATCCTTCATGTAAGGGAATTTGAAATATACCATAATCGGTAGAGTTAACAACTTAACAACCTACCGATTATAAGGAGCCCCAGATCGAACCCTTGCCAAATTACGTAGGTTTTGAGTGTACAAAGCCAGACATAACCATGTGGTTCGTGATTTGGATGTAGCCATAATCGTACGGAAGATAGGTTCCAAAACCTATCGATTATAGGTTGCCCCAAAATGAGTTTTTTCTAAAATCCTTCATTTGATGAATTTTGAAATCTACCATAATCGGTAGTCTACTCAACTTAATAAACTACCGATTGTAAGGAGACCCAGATCGAACCCTTGCCAAATTCCATTGGTTCCGAGGGTACAAGGCCATGCATAACCATGTGGTTCGTGATTTGGATGTAGCCATAATCGTACGGAAGATAGGTTCCAAAACCTACCGATTATAGGTTGCCCCAAATTTAGTTTTTTCTAAAATCCTTCATGTGATGAATTTTGAAATCTACTATAATCGGTAGTCTACTCAACTTAATAAATTATCGATTGTAAGGAGACCCAGATCGAACCCTTGCCAAAATCCATAGGTTAAGAGGGTACAAAGCCAGGCCTAACCATGTGGTTCGTGATTTGGAAGTAGCCATAATCGTACGGAATATAGGTTCCAAAACCTATCGATTATAGGTTGCCCCTAAATGAGTTTTTTCTAAAATCCATATTTGCTTTAATTTGCAATCCGACATAATCGGTAGATGATAAAACTTATACACTACCGATTATAAGTGGTCAGGGATTCAACCTTTGACAAAAACTATAATATTCGGTAGCCAAAACAATAATCGGTAGTTTCACTCAATAATCGGAAGCAAACTCTGTAATCGGTAGGCTGGGGTCTATATATTAGTGTTTGGAAAAAAAATTGACTCATCGCGAGGTAACTCCCGATTGAGTGAGAGAAGAAGAAGAAAAAAAAAGAAGAAGAAGTGGGTATATGTTGCCAACTTCCGATTTTTGCCAACTTCCATAAACATGGATGGGTACGAAGAAGGAGGACGTGAAGTTGTTGAATTTCAAGGTTCACTACCGTTTAGAGATGACGATTTGGGGTATATGTTGAATGATCCAAACTTTGATGGAGATGAAACCCTAGACGACGCTTTCATGGAAGAAAATGGAGAATCACCCGAGATCGAAGCTAACGATTCATCAAACATACGGGTATGTTGTTAACAAACTCTAATACCCATGTTTTCCATGTTACATGTGTTTGTGTGTGTTTTCGAACGTGAAAATTCGATTTCTGCATGCATTGAATGACATGAACGACATATATTCGGTAGTAAATTTAGTAACATATCTACCGATTATTAATAATCGGGTATATTTTGATGTATTAATATGCCGAATATGAAAAAATCCCCAAATTGAAAGCTTCAATTTCTCATAATCGGAATTTGTCTACATGAATAAACGTCCGATTATTGGTATATAATAATCGTTTGGTTCATGAATTTATAGTCCCTCCGATTATTGAAGGTTTTTACACAGAAGAATTGTTCATTTCTGTATGTCGTTAATCGGTAGACTATATGCGTACATGACTACCGATTTATTATAATCGGTTACGTTGTATAGTATTAAATCACCGATTGTATTACAATCGTTTACTTATTATCTAAACTTCCTTCCGATTGCTAATGCATAACTTGTTGTTGTTGTGCGTAGGCTGTTGTAGCGGTTGATGACGATTATTATTTGAGGCCTGATACTTCCCTACACTATGCAAACGATTTGGTATGGTCATGATTTATCTTTTCTTTTTCCAATCGTGTATGTTAGATGGTTATGCTTATTATTTTTGTTTTGTAATATGCCCATTTAGATATTTGGAAGTAAGAAGGAGGCCAAGGAATGGCTTATGAACAAGGCAAAAGAGAAGATGTGCGTGGTAGTTCAAACCGTTGCGTTAAGAATATTCGGTTTGAAATGGTATGTGAGCGAGGTGGGGAGAAGAAGAGTCACGAGGGAAAGAATAATAAGTATGTAAGGAAGACGGAGAGGAAGAAGTACCGAACTCATACGAAGAAGATTGGATGCCCATTTAAGATTGTCTTCTATAAGCCCGATGGTAAGGAAAGTAAAGATTGGAAAATGTCTAAAGTTGCTAATGGTTGTCACAACCACGATGATCCTGGATACTCTTATTGGACATGTAATGGTTGCGAAGTTAAAAGCACATGAAATGGAGACGGTGAGGTCTATGCGTATCCAAAAGGCGAGTGCGATCTTAAGTAAAATAAAGGCGGACGACCCCGACAACTTGTCTTCTTTATCTACAATTAAGTCGGCCCTAGATACGATCAAAAGGACGGAATGGGATGGTAGAACGGTCATGCAACAATCGCAGTGGTTAGCTGAGTTACACGACTACACGTTGAGAACGGAAGAAAAGGATGGTAAAGTGATACGTATTTTCTTGGCACATCCCGAAATGATAAAATTGGCTCAGTGTTTTCATCAAATTGTGTTGATAGATGCCACTTACAAGACAAACAAATATAACATGCCGTTGTTGAACATTGCTTGTCACACTTCGGACAAAAACACGTTTACGATTGCATGGGGTTTAATGGATCATGAGAACAACGTGAGTTTCATTTGGATCTTTGGAGACGCCGAGGTCCATTTACAATGGGGATGATTTTCCAAGGGTTATTGTAACGGATAACGATCAAGCCTTAATGCATGCAATAGCGGTAGTGTTTCTGAAGCCCGAAACTTGCAAAGTGTATGTGGCACATTCAATGCAACCTCGGACACAATTGCCATCGCCATTTCCAAGCTAAAAAACCAAGGAAGGGTACCAAGAGGTCGAAGGAAGAGGATGAGCGCATTAGTAAATTAACCGAGGAAGAACGAGAGGAAGAGAAGAGGTTATTTGATGAAAAATGGAAGGAGGATGGGATAATTTGGAGATCGTTCATGAAAGCATGGGACAAGATCGTTTGGTCAATGACCGAGGAAATTTACTGAAAGGAACTTGAAGAAATTTGAGGAAGAATATTACAAGGACTACCCAAAACCCGTTGAGTATTGTAAAACACAATGGTTACCGATTAAGCAGAGGTTTGTGTATGCATGGGCATATGAATATCATAACTTCAAGAACGAGGCGACAAGCATTGCGGAGGGGTCTCATGGCCGATTAAAGAAAATACTTCTAGGTAGTCAAAATGGAGTTGTTTCGATCCAAGAAGCAATCCATGAATTCACCAATCGTGATCTCATAAAGATTAAGGCTTCTATGCAATTTAGTGTACATAAATTCCCTACGGAACACGAAGGGGAAAGATTGCTTCTAAGGGGCATTGTTCATAAAGTTTCACGTTGGGAAATAAATCACATGATAGAACAATTGAAGTTGTATAAAGCTAACGATGACGAGAATACGGTTTGTGTTTGCAAGGATATGATAGGTATTGGTCTCCCATGTCGTCATAAAATGGGTTGGTACGTCGATGTGATTGACATCAATGATATTCATCCATTTTGGAAGCAATTAAATTTCACTCCAAGCACACCCGTAGTCAATGGTCCGTCGTTCATGGAGTCTGAATTGTGTGCAAGAATAACCGAGCGTTATGCTACAACAAATGGCGCCAAGAAGCAAATATTGATGCATGATTTGGAACAAGCTCTTCACTCTCGTTTAAAAGAGGTTGATGAACCTATTAAGCATAAGGGGGCGGGTAGGCCAAACACCGAAGTGTCGAGGACCATTGAAAGAAAAGAATTAAAGGATCATTTGTCTAATAAAAGAATATTGTGTCGGCATGAGCGTTCGGAAGCCGAATTTGAAGATAAACCGCAACCAAAGAAAAGAGGTCGTCCAAGAAAAGATCAAAATGGAAGTCCAAAAGTCTCTAAGAAGCCTTTTCAAGTAAGTCAAGTCGATGCGGTGGAACAAGTTGTGTTAGTGGAGACCCAAACTAGCTCCGTAGTTATTGATCAAATGAGCGACTCGCCACAAACACATTCAACGGAAATTGTGACTATAAGAGAGAAGTATGGTACTCTTCGTTGTCCTAGGGATTTTCATGGAAGACCAACACGATCAAGGTATACGATTATAGAAGAGTATATGAAACAACTCCCTCCACTCATTGTTCCATTTTTTTGTCCACCGACGAGGTTGATGGGGATGGCAATTGCGGGTTTCACGTCGCCTCGGAACAAATTGGTTACTTTGGAGAGGCGGTGAACGAAGATGTCACCCAATGGCAAAATTTAAGAACTAAGATGGCGGTACAACTAATAAAGGACAAGGATTTCTATATGGAGATGATGAAGGAAGGAGATAGGCACGACAAAGAACTAGAGTTCAAAGACTTTGTTGCGCGTGTAAAGTGCCGAAAGGGATTGAAGACAATCGGATCCAAGTATTGGATGACAATGCCTAAATGTGGATATCTCTTAGCGGACGCTTTGAATTGTGTGGTACATTTCTTTGTTCCTCCTAAGTATGGACATTCTTATACGTTTACACCTACAAGGACGGTTTGCGATGAATCGGTTAAAGATAGAAGAATTGTTATGGCATTTGTGAATGAGATGCATTTTATCGGTTTAAGAGTAAAGAGGGATTTCCCATTACCTCCGTTGGCTGGTTGGAACGATTACTTCCCAGCGAATCATTGTAACGATTGGTTGAAACAATATGAGACCAACATGTTGGATTGGGATCGCGTCATGAAGGTGGATTTCCCGGAAGGCGTACTGGAATTGGTTTCCTCGGATGATGAAGATCAATGATTGTTATGTTTGAAAGATGTATTTTGGAAAGCCCTATTTGTACATGTTTTTTTTGGAATTTTGTGGAAAATACTGTGAAGTCTAAAGCTATAATCGGTAGTTATATTTTTAATATATCAACCGATTATACAAGATTTTGTAAACAGACTCAATCAATATTATAATATGTTATTAACTTTTTGAATTTATCTTCCGATTAAAAGGCTGATAAAACAACTGAATTTTTTTTTCCCAGAATCGGTAGATTACATATTATATAAACATTTGATTGACACCAAACTCTGACAAAAAATAAACTGTAAATTTTTCCCAGAATCGGTAGACAACATATTGAATAAACTTCCGATTGTCACCATAGTCTGACAAAAAGCTGAAAATCTTCCCAGAATCGGTAGACAAGATCGCATAAACTTCCGATTGTCACCAAATTCTGACAAAATAGGTGAAAATCTTCCCAGAATCGGTAGACAATATAAAATAATAACTTCCGATTGTAACCATCAATCAACATTTATACTTTTACGACGGACTTCAGGAATTCATAACTTCCATCATAAGTGAATTCTTCACCCTTTTCCACTAAGTACTATCTTTTTGCGAGTGTCTCCTATATAAACAAACATAAAATAATGTCAACTTCGTTTTAGTAAGAAAGATTAAACACCCGGTGTTATTTAAAAAGAATAACCGAGCGTTATACTTACAAATTGTTGGATCGACAAGCTTAAGTGGCTAGTGTTAAACATCCTCTTTTGTATCGTTATGTAATCATTTACCCCTTTTTGGACAAGTCGGAAACGATCATGAACTTGTTGGAGTGATCTTTGCTTTGGATTTCCATACTCTCGCACAAATTGGCTATATACCCTCGCCCAAAAGACTTCGGGTGTTAACCTTCCCGCTATGACATCTTCACGTCTTGTTTCACGATACCATGTTTTCACAATGACCAAATCTTCATCTGCGTCAAACGTTGCCATGCTTGTAAGTTGAGATATACAATGAATTCACAAGAGTAGACGATGGAAAATCTATTTGTAGAATACACAATGCTATATATGTGTTCTTTGGTGCATAAATAAGAAGAGTTTACCCTCCTTATATAGATGAGAGTCCCAACGTCTCTTTTTTTTGAAAATATGGCCGTTGATGCGTACTTTTACAAGATGTACTGAAATTGCGTACAATTATTACACACAATCGGTAGTAAATGTTTGAACAAAGAATCCGATTATTTGTAATCGGTAAATATGTATTGTTATATGCTTCCGATTATAGGATGTTTTGTCAACGAGTTCCAGAGTTTCATTAGAGTAGTATAATCGGAGGTTTATAAATATGTATTATCAACCGATTGTGTTTGGTTTTTCGAGGCACGGCTAGTTTCTTTTGAACGAACTAGCCGTTGGAGTATAATCGGTAGTTACATCAACAATTAAAACTTCCGATTTTCATAAATATTTTGAAATTCATAACAATATCACCTACACATCATCATAATTTTACATTGAACTCCCGCAATTCTATTACAAGGTATTGCGATTAGCGTCACGGACGTGTTGGACGAGTCCTAAACGGATTAAATCTTTCCATCGCCCTAAGGATTCTAAAATGAGCTTCATAACGGAAGCTTGATCTTTTCCATCTCCGCCATTCCCCGAGAGATCGTTCTATAACCTCATCATTGGTTTCACCCCTCAATCGATATTGATTCACAAGATAAGTTAAATGGACGAATTCTTGGACGTGTCCATTTATTGAACCAACTCGGCGAGAAAAGATCAGCGGAGTGACGGTTGTTTGGGTTACCGGTGTCGTCGCATAATTTTTCGTGAATTTTCCCCAAATAACTCATACTCATTATGCCTCCTTGCCTGCGTTCTTCTCCTCGTCTCGGATAGAATTGAACATAGCGCCTAAAAAAATAAATCTTCTTCAATCGTGAACTCCGTAGGATTAATGAATGGTTGGGCCATTATGTTGAAGATGATGTTGGAGAGAGTTAAAGGTATTTGTGTTCCATAGAGAGTAAAAGGATACAATCCTTATATAGAGTTTAGAGTTCCAACCGCTGTATTTTGTTGGGGCATTTGTATAATCGGTAGTCAAATGAAGTATCTTAACTTCCGATTATACAGGTTGCCCCAAATTTTGTTTTTTGCGAAATGTCATTTTTTTTTCGAATTTGGGAACTATATTAATCGGTAGCTAATAACCTACCGATTATACAGTTGCCCCAAATTTAGTTTTTGCAGAATTGTCATTTTTTTTCGAATTTGGGAACTAGAATAATCGGTAGTTAATAAGACTTCCGATTATACAGTTGCCCCAAATTTCTTTCTTGGCGAAATCACCAATTTTGGGAATTTAGGATCTACTATAATCGTTAGTCTCGTGAGGTTATGTTCCTTCCGATTTTTATAGAAGCCAGATGCGTGTTTGCCACAAAATCGATAATAATCGGTAGTATAACATAGTTACTAAGCTTCCGATTTAGTTATAATAATCGGGCACTAAATATCTTCCGATTGTGTAAGGGCATTAACGTATTATCCGCGTTTTTGGACATCCCTTAACGGTGTATATGGGTTGGGAATAAAAAAGTCGCCCCTAATTCTTTCGGGGTCGCCCCTAAAAGTGCCAGGTACAAAAATGGACACACATGCCTATTTTTTGTATTGAAAATGATAAATTCATGAGGGAAATTCGATATAAAGTCTTCTAGACGTGTGGGAAAACATTTGGTTAGCAGGGGTCGAAGGCAACCTCTTAATTAGTAAAACCAACATTTTAACACTTGTGTCTGAGTTGATTTACTCGAACACTAAGAAGTGGAATTTTGGAAAAGTTAGAAATAACTTTCCTATTTGTATTGCTGCTAAAATTCTAGAACTTAGAGTCTTCACTGATAAATTTGGTTCTCTGAAACAAGACAAATTGAGATGGATGTTAACAATCAATGAGATTTTTAGGGTTGAATCTCTTTGAACAACTTGTTAGAGCATTGCACGGTCGAAGTCACAAGTGTTGTTATCTCAAGCTTGTTGTCAAATTTATTTGATCAAATCTATATATTCATCTCTACTCTACATTTAGTCAAGTCTCGGGTTAAGATAAAAGTGTATAACTGAGTACCAGACATCACTGCGTTCTATCGTTTGAAGGCGAAGACCGACCGAAGCTTTTGGAGAACATCATCAACAAAAGGTAAGTGAAGACTGAACCAATATTACTCAAGTTTTCACCTTTCTATCTATGAGAGATTGTCGCATGACTAAATTAGACATTACATGCATAACAGAAACTTCGAGTCAAGTTTATCTTGTTAACCGTTCTCGAAATATGTTGACTAAGCTTAAGAACATTTATTCATACTTGATGAATTTGGTTAAGAAAAATTTATTGTTTATGACCTAAATTATGATTCAAGATTTAATCATTTGAAAATAGCCTGGAATGGAACAGTGATATGTGTCATTTATGTTATTCAGGATTGTTTCGAATTAATTATTAAAGATATATAGAACTACTGTAATCTGGATACAGGACAGTATGCATACCAGTTCACATACTGGGACAACTGTTATAAGTATGCAGCCGCAGTACATGTACCCAGCAGTGTAGTCAAAATATCTCTCCAAGGCCGATTACTCACCGAGTAATCGCTACAAGCTCTATGACTGAGGCGATTTCCGATTCCAAGGCCTCTGATTTTTAGCAATTAAGGCGGCCGATTTGGGTGATTTTTTAGCAAAACGAGTTAACGATTTTTACGAGTTGGCCTTGCATGCACTTAAATCGAGAAAATAAAATATTCATAACCCTTAGATGAGAGTTATAAAATAGAAAAACCTCTAAATACATGATAAATATGTTCAATATAACAATATTACACACTTAATTACATCATAATGTTAAAATTTTAATTTTAATTAGGTACAAATCATGACTTATGAGCAGCAATATATAAATTATTAATAAATAGATTCCGAGTATTAGACCGAGTTTTGGCGATTTCCAAGTCCGAACTTATTGCTCCTCGCTCCAAGCTCCCCAACCGAGTAGCACCGAGGAACGATTTCGATTACTTTGGTAACCAGTACATGTACCGGCATAGCTATAATTCGGCGGCAAATTTTTGGTACGCATACCCGATATCCATACCCTAAAATGCCCGTTGACTTGTGAACCAGGAAGGTACACATACCCGGTATGCAAATCGGAAAAGATCTGCTGGTTTCGGAACCGGAAATGTACGCATACCCATTATGCAAACCAGAAAAGATCTATGGATTCCTGAACCCGTTTTTGTCTTAAGGGTATACAAACCCGATACACGTACTATGATGAAAATAGTCACGAACGGGAATACAGTAACGTACCAGGTACACGTACTTACCCTGTCGAGTATTTTCAGATGCATCAAAATCATTTCCATGAGATAATCGACATTTAAACAACTCTCTAAAAACACTATCTAGACATGTTTGATCACCGTTGTGACTCAAGATTAAAGTTTTAAAGTGTTATATGAAAATGGTTAAGCTTATTGTTCGACTGGCTAGTTTCAGATAACCTTTCATGAACAAGTCATTGTACACAGTTCGGTTACGGTTAATCCTAACCTGAGTGCATATTCTATTATGTTAATATGAAGTCAAGTTTTTCATCTAATGGTGATTATTGATTGCTTGATTCCAAAGCTACCTTAGCTTAAATCCAAAGCAACCTTGATGCTGAAAGTCTATATAAGAAGAACCACAAACAACTAGGATCTTTGAATCCCTGACAATATTCTTGTGTGTCCTAGTGGTAAACTAGAGTCCTCCTCTCCTTTAAACCGTTTTAGGTTTAGCGACTAAAACGACTTCACTTAGGGATTCTTGAATCCAGGTCCAACTATCTTTATCCTGATAGTTCTTATATCCTGAATTTGGTTTGATTGTTGATGCTTTAGCTCCAACGGGCAAGATAGGTAGAAATCACAAAATTTCTTCATCTCAAACTTTGTGATTCCACAAGTATCTACTTGTGAGGTGAATAATAATCTAGGTTGCTATTCGGGAGTCATAAGACCGGATTTTGATATTTGCTAGACTTCGTCTGTTGCAATCGATTTCCTATCTCACCTTGATATTTGATCAGAGGCTTATTTGTGGGAGGCAGATTGGTTTAAAGTCTATAATTCAGTTGAAGAAACTCTTAGGATGTAAAGAACGTCATCTGAGGGAATCAATTGCATGGAGTTTTGCGAGATTCAAGAGGCGTAAGGAGCACGACTGTAACTGAATCGCTGTGAATATAGATTCGGACTCAACAACATTCCAAGACGAAGTTTTGATAGTAGTCTAGTGTATGTAGCGGCTTAATAAAGTTTGGTGTTCAAATCTAGACTAAGACCTAGGGTTTTTATGCATTTGTGGTTTCCTCGTTAACAAAATTTCTGTTTTCTGTGTTATTTCTTTTTCAGCATTATATTGTTTATCTTTATAATTTGAATATTACAGGTTGTACATAAATCGGTCCAAGTAGATAATTCGTTTGCAACTAATGGTTTCATCATCCCCTATAGCAGGTTTCCGTAAATAGCATAAAATCATCAAGATGCTTGAAACACAGCATAAAGACACTGCAAGTGTATCTTGGATGAATCATATTGAAATTTTGGTATATCGAGATGATAGTATTTGAGAAGAACATCAAGGAAATGGTCTCTCCTAACAATATCAAAGCACTCATCAGAAATGACAAGATTTTTTTAACCAAAGAAACCCATTTTCCAAGAAATATCGACAATACTAAAGAAAGTGTAAGAATTTTGAATGATTTACGCTTTCAGTATTCCCAATAACGATTTATAAAGTAGACTCTAAGCACAAATTAACCATTTCAATATCCCTGGAATGTTCAATATTCCTAACCATTTTAATATCCCTAGAATGTTCAATATGGCCTACATTTATGTACTTGCTTAATGACGTATTTGTATAAGTGGTAAATAGTGGATTCGTTACTCGGACTTATTAAGGTTTGATTCTAAACCTAATTTTAATTTTAAAACTATAAAACTCAATTGAAAAAGATAATATCAAGTTTTTAGAATGCTGAGGCTAAAGATTCCATTATTTATCAATTTTTGTGTGATTCAATATTAATAATTATCATGCAATTCATATATTCATTTTGATTCTAAAATATTGCCAATATTAAATTTTCAAAGTATTAGTTGTTAATCACAAGTATGGAACATCAAGATCCCTAAGCTAAGCATGCGCCATCAAGAGAAAATATAGGTTTGGAAATGGTTAGCAACATCATGTGGATATATAGTACTTGAATGGATGACTAGTTCCTCCTCACTCCATCAACACTAAATGGTTCATTGAGAGGAAAAATCATAACGCGGGTCCATGGGGAGGATAGATGATTTGTGAAGTGTGTGAGACTTCCCATATAAAACCAACATTTTATTCATATCCGTAATTTGCAGAAACATTAAGAAGAAGAGAATTTCAGTAAAATGAGTTTGATTTGTTTAATCAGTGAAAATTGGAGAGTTCAAGAGCAGATATAGATTTTGAAAAAAAAGAAGGTTGTAGAGTTCTCTATAGGGAAAGAGAGAGACTTGCCGTATAACTCACATTTTATATGTCATTTTTCTAAAATCCGAAACCCTAATAAGCTTGACAGAGCGTAAAGGTCCATAATCAGCCCACAAGTCGTCTTGGTGGATCTGTTCTAGTGATGCTTGGTTAGTGATTCTTGAATGTCGGATAGCAGTAGATGCTTCACAGCATGACAGCAAACAACATCACATGCATATTTTTTGGCAAATAGCTCAAATGTTTGAGCTACACAACTTAAAATAATTGACAGTCATCTTTCTTCAAGATATAATTTCATTCTGAATTAAGCATAAATCCGAAACAACTTTCTTCGCGAGTGATTTCCTTTGGTTACATTAAGAAACATGTTATAGGGGCTGATGAAACCATTAGAGAGGCTATTATAATAGGACAAAAAGGGTCATTAGATGGTAATTTCAAAAGCCCCTTATCAAATTTTTTTTTGCTAATGACTAATTAACCCTTATATAGTTTAGTGTTGATAATCTAATTAAAATTAACTAACGATGATTATAAAGTTTCAATTATGTTTACTCTAAAACAAAACAAAATCATATTAGTTTTAGAATTAAAAAAAAATAGTGTAGAAAGAAAAAAATTTGTGATATTTGTGAAACCCTAGGTTTTGATTCACTCAACTAAATTGAGTGATTCCAGTGACAAATTTGAGATGTGTGAATCTTTATATGATAGAGAAACAAATACTATGTACCTCTTGATGGAGATAAGTATATGGAGTATTTGTTAGATGGTAGAGAGGTTTTAACCCAAAATAATGATCAATCTAAATCAATTGAAGAAATTAACCAACAAAGTGAAGAACCGGTGGATGAAAATGACCAGGTATACCTCTAAATTAGTTCCAGTTAGCTTTTTGTTGCTCAAAATTATCTAAAGTACGTAAACAAAAATCGAAACTTTTACATTTTCCGAGATACTTACGGTTGGAATTTTTCATGTAACCAACCGTAACTAGTTAAATTTGGGAAAATCCCAATCGTAAAATTATCTACGGTTGGTAGACAAAATCTCGAGATGAACCGTAACTAATTTACGATTGTTAATATCATATGGTTTTTTCCAACTATAACATGTTATGTGCATGGTTGTAATTATTGCACTAGTTACAGTTGGTATGTTGAAAATTGAGACCAACCGTAAGTTTATTTACGGTTCATTTTGGATTATAATTTTGAACCGTAATTTACTCAGTATGTTGTCAAATGATTGCTACGGTTAGAAATGTGAAATTACGGTCGGTTGGATTTATTTACGGTTCATCTCGACGATTTCATTACCAACTTGTTGATGGTGGTTTTTAACTTAGGGGTAAAGTCGTAAACCCTAGTCAGACAGTGACGTCACAGAACTTGAGTAATAATGTCCAAA
This sequence comes from Papaver armeniacum, assembly GCA_023531295.1. Lineage (NCBI taxonomy): Eukaryota > Viridiplantae > Streptophyta > Magnoliopsida > Ranunculales > Papaveraceae > Papaver > Papaver armeniacum. The sequence continues at coordinate 240,483 of JAJJWW010010502.1, forward strand.
CCAAGCACATTTATTGAACCCTTTAATTTGTCTGCGAGAAAATTACCAGGGTACCTTTTTTAAATGCTAATTAGGGTTTCGACAAGCCAAAACCCTAATTCTCACACCGCACGTGCCAATGGCTCATCATGCCAGCCACATCCAACCGCCCCAAGGCATGACAACCATGATAGCCTCACCCCTGTGCCAATGGCAAATCATGCCAGCCACACCTACCGCGCCAAGGCATGCCAACCATGCTAGCCGCACCCCTGTGCCAATGGCAAACCATGCCAGCCACACATAGCGCGCCAAGGCATGCCAACCATGCTAGCCGCACCCCTGTCCCAATGGCAAACCATGCAAGCCACACCTACCAAACCCTTGGCCCCACATGCATAGCCAAACCGCACCTTGCCTTGGCCCTAGCCATGCTAGCCGCACCATGCTCGCATGGCATGCCAAGCCCTTGGCCCCGCCATGCCAAGCCAAACCATTCACGCCAAACCCTTGGCCCCACATGCCAAGCCAAACCGCACCTTGCCTTGGCCCTAGCCATGCTAGCCGCGCCAAGTGCCAACGGCATGCCAAACCCTTGGCCCCACCATGCCAAGCCAAATTTCACCTTGCCTTGGCCCTAGGCATGCAAGCCACACCATATGCCAACGGCATACCAAACCCTTGGCCCGACATGCCAAGCCAAACCGCACCTTTCCTTGGCCCTATCCATGCTAGCCGCACCATGCGCCCATGGCATGCCAAGCCCTTGGCCCCGCCATGCCAAGCCAAACCATTCACGCCAAACCCTTGGCCCCACATGCCAAGCCAAACCGCACCTTGCCTTGGCCCTAGCCATGCTAGCCTTGCCATGTGCCAACGTCATGCCAAACCCTTGGCCCCACCATGCCATGCCAAACCGCACCTTGCCTTGGCCCTAGCCATGCTAGCTGCACCATATGCCAACGGCATGCCAAACCCTTGGCCCCACCATGCCAAGCCAAACCGCAACTTGCCTTGGCCCTAGCCGTGCTAGCCGCACCATGTGCCAACGGCATGCTAAGCCCTTGGCCCCACCATGCTAAAAACACCTAGCTGCACCACCATGCTGGCCTTCCCTACACGGCTACCAAAAACGAAGGCGTACGACGATCAACGGTACCCCTTCAATCCCAGGAGCAAATCCTAGCCATCCAAGGTTACCAGAAAACGCATGGTAACCTTTGGACCGAAAACGTAAGTTTGGCCACGCCAAACCATGCCATGCCAACCTAGCCTCGCCACTATGCTGGCCTTCCCTACGCGGCTACCAAAACGAAGGCGTGCGACGATCAACGATCCCCCTTCAATCCCAGGAAATAATCCTAGCCATCCAAGGTTACCAGACAACGCATGCATGGTAACCTTTGGCCCGAAAACCTAAGTTTGGCCACTCCAAACCATGCCATGCCAACGACATGCCAACCTAGCCGCGCCACCATGCTGGCCTTCCCTATGCGGCTACCTAAACGAAGGCGTGCGACAATCAATGGTCGCCCTTCAATCCCAGGAGCAAATCCTAGCCGTCCAAGGTTACCAGACAATACATGGTAACCTTTGACCCAAAACCCTAGTTAGGTCACGCCAACCTAGCCGCACCACCATGCCATGCAAACCTAGCCGCGCCACCATGCTGGCCTTCCCTATGCGGCCACCAACAAACGAAAGCGTGCGACGATCAACGGCTATCTTTCCTCTTAAGATGCAAAATCTTGACCGTCCAAGGTCACCAAGCTAGAAAGTCTCCCAAGCTCGACTTTCCAGGCAACAACAATATACTACATGTTTTCTACAGAAAACATTCGAGACATCAACACATATCACAAACTGGGGGATCCTCTTTGGGTATTAGTTTGGCGGTCTACAGCGTGCGGCGTACACTACGCCCGTCATAAGGAAGTGTCATCAGGATGAGGCGGTTAGTAAATACATGGAGTTAATGGTGAAACGCTCTTTTATGGGACATCAATTCCATGCGTTAATGGTTTTATGGGACATCAATTCCATGCGTTAACGGTTTTATGGAACATCAATTCCACGCGTTAACTGTTACCACCTCCTCCCATTTACTCACCCATTTTTTCATTCCTTAATGAGACCAGAGTACGTTTCACTTCGACTTGTATAAATAGGTCTTACCTATTTCCACCGAACAACAAGTTCAGTCATGAGCATACACCACTCAGAAAACGTTTGCTAACTTTCCCATCTGTTAGCTTCCCACTTTCTAATACAAGTCGTAACACAACAACTCTTCCAGAATCAACTATTCTGGTCTCATCACTTTCCTTGCTTCCCTCCCCAAAACCAACCCATTCTCCTCCACTTTGTGACGAAGCAAGTCTGGAACGACCATTTCTTGGTTTAGGCCGGACTTGTACAGATTGATCTCTCGAATCTAAAGTACTCCCTTGCAGTACATTTTTAGGGTTTAAATCTGTTTCTCACCATACACTGAAATTACCGAAATCAACAGAAACCATTTTTACCCTCAAACAATTGGCGACCACAGTGGGAGATTGATCTTTCGGTTACAATGTCAAATTTTCAATCCTCGATCTCATACTTCGACGCAGACATCAGGACGGTAGAGGAAAACAATCCGCTCATGGATCGACGACTCAGTTACCAGACGACCCGATTACCAGTCATGACACCGCAAGGGGCGAATGGGGCATTTCCAGAGGTTAAAAGCAAATGATCCACCCAGAGATCGACGACTCGATTATCAAGTGACTCAGAAACGACTGGGGACTTTCCACATCACGGCGGTGCCTCCCACAAAACTCAGACTTACACCCGGAAGATTCATTTTTCGTCAGGAGATCCAGAAAACCGAGTATCTTGCCTAGAAAAAAATACATGGTCTACTACTTCAAATCTTTATAGAGATAATAAAAACCGATGGCCATATTGTTCCCATGCTTTCCATTAGGGGTGGGACTTGGGTTGGTTAGTCGGGTTAGAAGGCTTGTCCGAGGCAGACCCGAGGTAGAAATCCTTTGCCCAGATTGCCCATGAAACCCATGGAACCCGTGGAGGTGCTTCCCAAGTCCCGTCCAAGTTATAATCCTCGGGTTGACCCATGCTAATACTTTACAACACATAAATTGTGGACAGTTTGTAGACTCATATATATACACACACATAGAAACCCTAATAACCTTAATTTAAGTCTTAAAATTTATTTTTTATTAATGTGATAATAACAAATTTTAGTAATTATATAAGATTTAATTATTGTATTTAGCTTAATTTCCAAATAACTTATGATTATTGACAATAATATAAATTATTTTTATATTGAATTAATATTGTGATAGATATGATTTATATTTTCATTATTAGGTTTGAAGATAATGGCTAAAATTGCTCTTAATAGATAATATTACCAATTATAAAATAGTTTATATAATTATATTATAGTTCCTCGGATTGGGTGGGTTGCTCGGGTTAGAAATATTTGTGCCCATGCTTGCCCAAGTTTAACTCGGGTTTATTAAAATTATGCCCGAGCTTGCCCAAAATTTTAAAATACATTGCCCATGCCCGCCCAACGTTCGGGTTGGGCATGGGTTGGGTGGGTTGACCCAACCCAAGTCCCACCCCTACTTTCCATCATCATGCAATATTCACGGTTTCACAACTTTCCCGGATGATTTGTTATTTACACTTCCAATTCAGACTTTAGCATATCAAAAAAAAAAAAAACCATTATTCCAAAATAATCCAAAACTCTTATAAAAAGCAATCATCTATCAAAAAAACCAAAAACCAAAAAAAAAAAAAAAAAAAAAAAAAACCGAACCATGAACCAGGCGCTTTATTTTCCTTTAAAAAAAAGTCACATACCCGTACACCGACGTTACTACGGTGGTATTCGAAGAGGAATTGTTTATGATGAAGTATTTCCACAAGTTTATGAAAGGCATACCCATGATTAGGGTTTACATCCGTTCAGAAGAAAAATATTTCTACAAATTTATGGAAGGCATACCTATGTCTAGGGTTTGCACCAACAAGAAAACAAATTGAAAGAGAAACGCTGGAGTACATAGCTGGAATATGCTTGCCCACTTTATTGCTACCACGTTACCGCTAACACCAGTATTCCGTGATCCACCATGCAACCCTTTCAAGTACCGTTTCCACCGTCCCACAGATTGAAGCCACCAGCGCTATCATCACCGCTTGGTAGCCAAAGTTCCAGCGCCAAGCAGATCGCGTCCAAGACAATAATACCAGACGTGCATGCCAGGAGAGCTTACCCAGACGCGCATGCCAGACGTGCTTACCAGACACGCATACCAGGCACACATCTTTGCACGCGCATGCCGACCACAATGCCACACCCTGGTCAAGCACCAACATCTTGCATCCCTCCAGTGCTAGCTTCTCGCTTTCGATGGCCAAAGCACCAACAACTTGCATCCTTTCCAGCGCTAACAGTTTGCGCCCTTCCAGCACCATCTTCTCCGCTCCGTAACCAGCCAAAGCAGCGCGATCCTCACCCTTCGAAGCAGCGCCATGGCTCTAGAACTCCGTGATCAAAACTGTGCCATCCCTGCACGATACACCAACCAGAACCAGAGCCGCTTCCGCCACCCCAACGTTTCTTCAAGCATGATAGCTCCAACTGTCACTAGAGATGTTGCTACCCCACCATCAGGTCAAGATACTGGAAGAGCCGGAAAAATCCGTCCCCCTTTACCACTGATGATTTAATGAAAAGACAAAAGATACTTCAGCAGGACGTGCGTTTATAAATCAAGAGGCTTGTGTTGCTATTGAACGCCCAGTAGAAGGGATCAACAATCTAATTTCATCACGCGTGAAGATCAGGAACGACTTCTCCAAAATTGAAAGCAAAGGGGATCAACAACCCTCCTGAGTTCACAGAGACCCTCTTCCCGTCAGGACCCGCACGATGGGGACTTCACCCACAAAGTCGCACAATCTGTGACGAAACAGTTATGTGAGATTTTATATTTATCCAAGGCGTAGCGTCAAGATATATTTCCATCCCTCAACCGCACTGCATCAAGAAAGGCAAGTGTTTCCAGCCAGGAAGCCGTTCCAAAACCCCAACCTCTCCTGGAAAAGAGCGATTGATAAATAAAACTGGGACTCCTAACCACTGTTCATGTGAAGGGTGTTCAATTTCACATCACGCTGATTAACACAGCCGCTCCGCTTCCACGTCCTCTGGAAACTGCTCCGCTTCAACGTTCGCTCCAGTAGCCACTCCACTTCAGTGTTCTCTCTATAAGATGCTCCAGGATCCGAAACCGAAGCTTCAGCGTTTGGCTCTTTAAGTCTCAACGTCCTCTCCAAGAGCCAAAGCCTCTTCAACGCCACTCCTTCCTGCAAAGGGTCGTACCAGCACACTCACCATCTCAAGGATTATGGTCAAAGACAGACAATCTTCGTAGTCATGGCCACCCTTTGATTTATCCTCCCAAAACTCGTGATCATGGGCGGTTTGCTCGCTTACGTATCCAGCCAATCCTTTTACTCCCATGGATGCCCATGCAATTCCGGCCAACCTACTTTGTTCCAACGAAATGTAATCTCGTCTGATTACATCTACTACCAAGAACTGTTACCGCTCATTTGTGGACACCGGACAGATCTTCACCGCAGCAACAATCACTACAAAGCCATACTTGGGGACTGAGGATTTACACGGAATCCCTTCACTATCAAAGACTCATCAGAAAACTCCAGAGATACGGATGAAACATTTTTCAGAAGAAACATAGGGAGCCACGCGTGGCATCCAGAAAAGTACAATAAGCTTGCATCAAATCCCGTGGACGTGGATTCAAGGCGATGCAATGAAAGTATGCTACACATTGAGACTACCAACATGGGACGCTTTCACTCCCCTCAACCAGGTTGTTTCTAATTTCAAAATCATCACTGTCGAAGTTTTACGCAAGAATTTCTCAACATGAAGCCGTACATATGCACCAAAGACTCCAAAAGCACGCAGCAGAGATACATTTACATATTCGGCCATGACCATCAGATCAAACGGAAGTATAACTGAGGACTGTTCACCGCGTCCCATTCCATATGATAGTCTAAGATTCAGAAGCTGGTTCGAAGGATGTCTCTTGGAACAAAGTCCTTGAAGACCTGATAGCAGCACAACGATGACAAAATGTCTCCCAACTCATCTATTCCAAATTGTGTCTTCAGAAGATTTCTACCATACAATCATCCACAACATATCATCATCGCGATCAGAAGATCCAGACACTGAACAACCTAAAGTCAAGGATGGCCGACAACGCAACAACAATATCCAAGATTAGCGCTGACATGATCGTCGCCGAGCATGTATTTCATCCATTCATCCCAAGAATGCAGTGGACTTTTGGTAAATTTTGGAATCCACTAGAGAGACACTACATACGAAAGCATGGATCCAGACGAACAACAAAAGAGGGACGATACCTCTTTTCATGCAGACATGGTTTCTAGAGTTTGAAAAGAATTAAGACTCCTTCTTGATCCATGAACGAGAATAGATGACTGGGCGCGACTATACTACTCGGGACCGCAACTTCCCTAATGAATTCTTCCCGAGTTTCACTGTCAGGCTGTTTTCTCCTCCTAGACAAGCTCAAAACATAAATATTCGCACGAAAGGGGATAGGAAATTCTTTTCCGGTCAGATGGAGGGGCGGACCGTCAAAATCCGAGTTCGTACGAGAATTCTACAACAATTCTACTAAGGAGCGCTAATTAGGGTTTCAGAATGCCAAACCCTAATTTAGACAAAGTTGTGCCATCACCACCATTCGATAGCCGAAGCTCCAGCGTCATCACATTTCCACCATTCCAAGCCGACCAATGCTGACGGCTCCAATCCAAGCCGACCAACGCGTGGGGCTCCCGTTCCAATACGACTGACGCGTGCGGCTCCCATTCCAAGCCGACCAACGCGTGCGGCTCCCATTCCAAGCCGACTGACGCCTGCGGCTCCTATTCCAAGCCAACAATTTTTTCACGGTCTACACAGCAAATAAAAGCTATGCAAGGCCGCCAAACACGGGATCATGAACTCTCCTTACCTCTCGAATAAGGTTAGTCGGACTTTCCTGACTATCTTGCATGTCCTACGTTTCGATTCTTTCCTCGTCTGTCACCATCATATGCTTACCTCGCAACAAGGCACCTGTTCCGAGCTTAGCAGGGGACTTAATATTGATGGTGGTTTTTAACTTAGGGGTAAAATCGTAAACCCTAGTCAGACAGTGACGTCACAGAACTTGAGTAATAATGTCCAAACCAAGCACATTTATTGAACCCTTTAATTTTTCTGCGAGAAAATTACCAGGGTATCTTTTATTAAATGCTAATTAGGGTTTCGACAAGCCAAAACCCTAATTCTCACACCGCACGTGCCAATGGCTCATCATGCCAGCCACATCCTACCGCGCCAGGGCATGCCAACCATGCTAGCCGCACCCCTGTACCAATGGCAAATCATGCTAGCCACACCTACCGCGCCAAGGCATGCCAACCATGCTAGCCGTACCCCTGTGCCAATGTCAAATCATGCCAGCCATACCTACTGCGCCAAGGCATGCCAACCATGCTAGCCGCACCCCTGTGCCAATGGCAAACCATCCCAGCCACACCTACCGCGCCAAGTCATGCCAACCATGCTAGCCTCACCCCTGTACCAATGGAAAACCACGCCAGCCACACCTACCAAACCCTTGGCCCCACATGCCAAGCCAAACCGCACCTTTCCTTGGCCTTAGCCATGCTAGCCGCACCATGCGCCCATGGCATGCAAAGCCCTTGGCCCCGCCATGCCAAGCCAAACCATTCACGCCAAACCCTTGGCCCCATATGCCAAGCCAAACCGCACCTTTCCTTGGCCCTAGCCATGCTAGCTGCGCCATGTGCCAACGACATGCCAAACCCTTGGCCCCACCATGCCAAGCCAAATCGCACCTTGCCTTGGCCCATGCTAGCCGCACCATATGCCAACGGCATACCAAACCCTTGGACCCACATGCCAAGCCAAACCGCACCTTGCCTTGGCTCTAGCCATGCTAGCCGCACCATGCGCCCATGGCATGCCAAGCCCTTGGCCCCGCCATGCTAATCCAAACCATTCACGACAAACCCTTGGCCCCACCATGCCAAGCCAAACCGCACCTTGCCTTGGCCCTAGCCATGCTAGCCGCACCATATGCCAACGACATGCCAAACCCTTTGCCCCACCATGCCAAGCCAAACTGCATCTTGCCTTGGCCCTAGCCGTGCTAGTCGCACCATGTGCCAACGGCATGCTAAGCCCTTGGCCCCACCATGCCAAACGCACCTAGACGCGCCACCATGCTGGCCTTACCTACACGGCTACCAAAAACGAAGGTGTGCGACGATCAACGGTCCCCCTTAAATCCCAGGAGCAAATCCTAGCCATCCAAGGTTACCAGACAACGCATGGTAACCTTTGGCCCGAAAACCTAAGTTTGGCCATGCCAACCATGCCATGCCAACCTGCCAACCTAGCCGCCACCATCTTTGGCCTTCCTACGCTGACTACCAAAATGAAGGAGTGCGACAATTAACGGTCCCCCTTCAATCCCAGGATCAAATCCTAGCCATCCAAGGTTACCAGACAACTCATGGTAACATTTGGCCCGAAAACCTAAGTTTGGCCAGGCCAAACCATGCCATGCCAACGGCATGCCAACCTAGCCGCGCCACCATGTTGGCCTTCCCTACGTGGCTACCTAAATGAAGGCGTGCGACAATCAACGGTCGCCCTTCAATCCCAGAAGCAAATCCTAGCCGTCCAAGGTTACCATACAACACATGGTAACCTTTGACCAAAAACCCTAGTTTGGTCACGCCAACCTAGCCGCACCACCATGCCATGCCAATGGAATGCCAACCTAGCCGCGCCACCATGCTGGCCTTCCCTATGCGGCCACCAACAAACGAAAGTGTGCGACGATCAACAACTACCTTTCCTCTTAAGATGCAAAATCTCGACCGTCGAAGGTCACCAAGCTAGCAAGTCTCCCAAGATCGACTTGCCATGCAACAACAATATACTACATGTTTTCTACAAAAAACATTCGAGACATCAACACATATCACAAACTGGGGGATCCTCTTTGGGTATTGGTTTGGCGGTCTACAGCGTGCGGTGTACACTACGCCCGTCATAAGGAAGTGTCATCAGGATGAGGCGGTTAGTAAATACATGGAGTTAATGGTGAAACGCTCTTTTATGGGACATCAATTCCATGCGTTAACGGTTTTATGGGACATCAATTCCATGCGTTAACGGTTTTATGGAACATCAATTCCACGCGTTAACTGTTACCACCTCCTCCCATTTACTCCCATTTTTTCATTCCTTAATGAGACCAGAGTACGTTTCACTTCGACTTGTATAAATAGGTCTTACCTATTTCCACCGAACAACAAGTTCAGTCAGGAGCATACACCACTCAGAAAACGTTTGCTAACTTTCCCATATGTTAGCTTCCCACTTTCTGATATAAGTCGTAACACAACTACTCTTCCAGAATCAACTATTCTGGTCTCATCACTTTCCTTGCTTCCCTCCCCAAAACCAACCAATTCTCCTCCACTTTGTGACCGAAGTAAGTCTGGAACGACCATTTCTTGGTTTAGGCCGGACTTGTACAGATTGATCTCTCGAATCTAAAGTACTCCCTTGCAGTACATTGTTTAGGGTTTAAATCCGTTTCTCACCCACACACCGAAATTACCGAAATCAGCAGAAACCATTCACCCTCAAACACAACTGTAACTTTATATATGGTGTCATTATGTTGTCTCATTTACACTAATGTGGGTATATTTTGGTCCAGGTCATGGATGTACCTCCCTTAATGGATGAACAACCTTTAGCAAATGAAGTTCTCACAGAAGATTCTACTTTTCACTATTTAACCGACTTGGTAGGTTAATAATGAATACATACGTCTTTCATTCTTTGGAATACATTACTAAAAATTTCATATTGCTAAATTTATTTTCTAACTTTTTGTTTTTGAAACTATTTTGTAGACATGGAAGGAGAAAGATGATGAAAAGGAGTGGGTTAGAGAACGAGGCAAGTTGGTTATGTGTATCATAGTTTGTAATGGTTTCACTAATGACCGCAGCTTTCAAATAGTTTGCTAGTGTAGTGGACTGCATAAAATTCACGCAAAAAAGCGTTCTGTGTATGAAGCAAAGACAAATAGGAAGAATACTACTTTCACTAAGAAGACCTGATGCCCTTTCAAGCTTTAATTTAGGATCAACGCGGAAAAAATATGGTTTTTGGAGAAAGTTGTATGCAGTAGACATAACCACCTAATACTGGAGAGTTTTATAACACACCCTTATGCTGGACGGCTGACTAAAGAATAAGAGATGAGCGTAGATTCAATGACCCAAAATCGTATGAAACCCATTGATATCCTGGCTCACTTAAAGCAAAGAAACCCACAAAATGCTTCTACTTTGTCTAACATCTACAACGCAAGAATAAAATTGAAGAATAAGCAATGAGAACAAAGGAACTAAATGCAACAATTAAGGAATTTTGGGAAGAAGCATAATTACTCGGTTTTCCACGATGAAGATGAGAAAAAAGCAAATAAAACATCTATTAATATTGGCTCATCCCGAGTTTGTAAAGTTGGCGCGGTGCTCTCATCAAGTGCTTCTAATGGATTTCACGTACAAAACCAACAAGTTTGATCTCCCGTTGTTGAACAATATTGTCGGGAAAAATTCTATACCAATTCTCCTTTTAGTGAGCTCGAAGAGAGCTATGCTTGACAAAAAGCATGATGGCTCCACTTAGATTGTTTCTAGACCAGCTTCTAATCCTTCGAAAGGAAATTCGTTACAATTTAAGCAGACCCCTTTAGAATCAATCTGAGTTAAAGAAAGTTGAATTGAGACGAGGGAAGCTGCGTGGAGCTTTGATACCCAAGGCCTCACCGCATTACAAGGCGGCGCAATCACGCATTCAACTCACAGAAACCATCATGAACTTCGAAGTATGCTTAAAAGAGTAACCAATATTTTTCGAATGACTTTCCTATTAAGCTCGTTACCCTATCGGTCTCGTTCTAGTCAGTATTTTAAACTTGGGTTCGCGTTTGGTTTCGTTTTCCTAAGGCGGGCAATAAGAGAAAGGTGATGAAATCCGAACTCTTATCTTGTATGGCCAGTCCTTGCCCTTTCTAGGAAATTAAAGCAGCCGTTTTCAATTCCTCAGCATATATGCAAATGAAGGAAGACAGTAACTCGCTTACATGGGATTCGCGAGTGTTTCGACAAACTTACCTCCCGTTCCAGACGGGGGATGAACCGTTGTAGTCGACTCGGGCCACGACTCCTATGTCATGTACGAACCCAAGGGGCCGAGACGATATCGTAATCATCGTCCTTCTCTGCAAACAGTTTATATTTAAAACTACCTTTCCGTAGGGTTTAAAAATAATGTCCCAAAGTTTAAAGTCCAAAGTCCAAAAATAAAGTGCAAAAGAAAAGGAAAGTCTAAAAAATAAAAACGTCTCTCTTTTTTTTTTCTCTCTTTTATTTTTATAAAAAAAAAATCTTCTTCTTTCGCTCCTTTCGCTTTGCCTTTTACTCCAAGTCTTTAAGTATTCACCAAAAGCTTTGGCAAAATTTTCTTTCGCTCCAAATTCAAAATTCTGTAAGGAAAAGAAAAAAAACCCAAAAACGTAAAGAAGAACAAAAAAAAATAAAAAACTAAACAAGAAAAAAAATCTAAAAACTCTAGCCTAAAGACAAGTCCCCGGCAGTGGCGCCAAAAATTGATGGTTATTTTCAATGACGTTGTAGTAAGAAAGGTTCGTTGAGACTTGTGAAGGTTTGATTTTTTAGACTTAAATTATAAAACTAGCAAATATATACAAAATAATAACAATGTTTCGAGAGGTTCTAGGACTAGGATTCCACCAAATATTCAAATTCATGCAATTCACATATTTATTCTAAGAGTTATTTAGTGTTTGGGTCGTAAATTTTGGTACAGTTTAGGCTTTGGGTCCTAAGTTTGCCCAATTTTGAGTTTGGGTCGTTGACCCGTTAGTCAATTGAGTTTTCTGGTCAAACCGTTAGATAATTAACATCCGTTTTCGTTTTTTCACTTCCGTCTTCAAAAGCTTCGTTGTGTGCTAGATCATAGAAACTGATTAGTTTTTACAAGTTTCAACTGATCATCTTTTCTTAACTAGTTTGTCTTACTGGTTACAAAGGATATATGGTGATTCATTTAATTAGGGATCATAAATGCACTAACCTAGATCAACTCAAATACAACTTCAGATAAAATTGGACTTTTCCCTAATGGAAACCACCAATCATCAATGAGACAGTAACAATGGAATCATCATCAAATTTATTTCACAGAGCAACAATGGAATCATCATCAAATATATTTCATAAAGCATAAGCAATGGAAGATACAGTCTTGATTGAGAAGATCAAGAAGACTAAGCTAATAAAAAAGCTTTATACAGATCATTATCGGTCTTTAATGGTATAACATAAGATGGCGGTGGTGCGGTTTTAGCAACTGATGGTGATGGGCGTGTTGTCAAAGAAAATGTTGATAATCATGTAATAGAATTGGGTAATGATCATGATAATGGGACTGCTGAGATTTCATGATCATGCCTGTTCTGCTCATAGTAATAGAAAGATTTTTAATTTGATATTTTGTGACGGTGAAGGGAAACTTAGGAGGAACAGAATAAAAGGGGGAGTTGATTAGATTTTTAAAAGGCTGAAAGATCGAATAAAATATGATAACGTGTAAAAGTTAACACTAACCAACTCCCCTAACAGTTTGACCAAAAAGCTTAGTTGACTAACGGGTCAAAGACCCAAACTCAAAATTGGACAAACTTAGGACCCAAATCCTAAACCGTACCGAAACTTACGACCCAAACACTAAATAACTCTTATTCTAAACCATTATAGCTCATTCAATAAGAATTTTGACTCTATTTCTTTGCCTAATGTAGATTCTTAAAATATTAATTGTAAATCTTAAGCATGGCATATCAAAAGAATTAATCCTAAGCATAAACCATCAAATGAAATGACAATTAATTAAGAAAAATCTTTGTCTAATTTTAATTCAATGCAAATAGTCATATAAAGAATTAAATGAATTTACCACATGATGAATTTTGGTTTCCTCCGTCGTCCCAGAGAAAGGTTCAGCTCCACATAGTGAAAAACACACTCAAAATATATTTTTATAGCTCAATTGGTGTTTACAAAGAAGAGAAAAGGAGAAAATCAAATAAAACTGGGAATTTGCAACATTTATAGTTGTTGCAAACCCACTATTACAAAGAACCACCGAACAAGCTGGTATCATGGATTGACAGTCTTATCTCTTAAGAATATAAGACAGCTTTTAACGACTGTCTTTGTCTGTCTGTTCTTCGTGTTCTTCATAATTTTTCTGCTGCTGCTGCAACAATTTTCTCCACTTTGTAGCCCCCCTCAACTCTCGATCCTCTTCTCTGAGTCCTTTATATCCTATTTAAACCCCCAGAAGTATCAAATCTTCTAGTTCATTACCACATATTCTCCATTATTCTCTTTTATTCTCCTCGGTCTGTCACGGGAATAACTTCCCTTTTTTTGTCTTCTCACGCATCTTCAGAGACTCAACTATATCCAAACACGTTCAGTTCACGGCTATGATGAATTTAGATCGTGCAGACACACGCCAAACCACATGAAATCTCGAGTTTATTTTTCTTTTAAACGTACTCCCATGTTTTGCTTTATCTCGACAATCTAGCCAATTCTAACCGAAAGGAAGACCCATACCATCCCTGTTAGGTCAATTAGAACAAACCCATTTAATTTCATCCCTTGAATATCCCTAGAGCATGATTTAAACTCGAACCCTAAATCTGGCCGTGTGCTGCAACATTTTCCCGCCAACAGAAAATTCAAATGAAGAAGAAAGGGTTGCCCCTTATCCGTCTGTGAAGTGTAAATAGCAGGTGTCCAACTGATATGCCCCCTAGTAATTGAGGTGTCCCTTAACCAACATTCAGAGTCCGAATAGCAAATGTCCTCCGGGGTGCTTTAGACAACTTTTCGAGCCGAATTTTCCAATAATGTTTATTTCCCAAAAATACCTACAAACACACAAAAAACCATAATTAGTACAATATCGAGCACTAACAATACAGAGCATTGAGAACAAAATAGACACAAAAATGTATATGTCAAATACCCTCAAACTTATTATTTGCTAGTCCTCGAGCAAATTTATTCTCGAAAATAAAAATCATTTGAACCCCTAGGTGGCCCTAGTGGCGGAGTGTTGTCTCCGGAGGGTTTACCATGGGGGTACCCACAAAACCTTTACTCCAGACCCTAGCTATCTACGCAGAACCTTGGAAGGCACTAAAGAATCTCCTTGGTTGGCATACAATCATTGACTATAAGAGGAAGTACCCTGATGCGAAATTCCAATTGTTATACACGAGTTTGCACTCAAGCATACTAAAATTCATATAAAGTGACAGAGCTTTACCCAGGATAGTTTGGACATCATAAACCGGAGTCAACCAATCACATGGATAGATTAAGAAGATGGATGTAGAGAAAAACGTAGATGATGTTGACTAAGGTGAACCTATCCTAATGGTGAGATGCGATGCGGACTAATATCAATACATCGGCATATACAAGGGAACCCGGTGGTCGATAATCCTAACTCTAGGTCAACTCAGCTGGCATATATAAGGGTACCAGTGGTCGACTTTATTGTATGTATTCCGTTTGGTCTGGTGGTATGGTCTCAATTTTTTTTTTTTTTTTTTTTTTTTTGTATCTCATCCATTCTATTTCACCCTAGCAATGGTAAAAAGAAAAAAAGAAGTGATCAGGATTCTTTCGATGTTTCCATCACGAGGATATGGCGAAACTACCATGTTTTTTTTTCTAACACCTGAGCTCTGTGCTTTTATGAATAGACTCTTCTAGATGTTTCCATCTAATCAGATTGGTTCCTCAACTCCTACAACCAAGATGTTCCCATCCACTTAGATTAGTTAGTGCCAACCTTAATAAGCATAAATTTCTAGTCTCTAGAGTTTATTTATTGCAACTAAAAAGTTTCTCCCATACCCCCAAACTTAAATCTAACATTGTCCTCAATGTTCTAAAGATGAAATTAAAAGCATGAACAATGAGAAATTGTTACCACTTGAATAAAAGAGTAAGGAAAGATATTACCGTGTTGCATGAGTATGGGTTACCTCCCAAGAAGTGCTAAGTTTAAAGTCTTGAGCCAGACTAAGAAAGAACTAGTCACCTCGAAGAA
Source organism: Papaver armeniacum (assembly GCA_023531295.1). Taxonomy (NCBI): domain Eukaryota; kingdom Viridiplantae; phylum Streptophyta; class Magnoliopsida; order Ranunculales; family Papaveraceae; genus Papaver; species Papaver armeniacum. The sequence continues at coordinate 255,889 of JAJJWW010010502.1, forward strand.
TCATATAGCAGTAACCGGAATAACTGTGGGTCATCTGGATCAAAAAGTATTACCCAAAAGAAGAGAAAATTGCAACGGACCATGAAGATATCCAACATACCCTTATTTAACTTTTTGTTTAAGACAACTATATCTAGTTGTGGCTCAGGTTCAGGCTCTATAAATGGGTCTAAATAAAATGTTTTCATGGGCTGGAGTTCCTCAAAAGAAGGATTCTTAAGATCAGGTTGTAGAGTCTGGAAATACTCAAGTAGGAACTTAGAAGCACATAACAATAACCTGAATAATTGGGGATCCTCTAAGTCAATCAGATTTGACTCACACAGTGACCACAAAGAGAGTGGTGGTCTTCCTTAAACAAATGTGTCGACCCTAATCTCCTAAAGTAATTAGGTTTAGTCTTAAAACTTAATATTTTACACATTTGAATTTCATAAGTTCAACAATTGAAGAAAAAGTTTTTGGTAGGAAAACAAAGTCAATCAAGGTATCGTAGCCTGGGCTAACCACATCAACCAGAGGATGGGTTTCTAACAACTGAACTTCTTTATGGACACAACTAGGTTCAGGAAAAAGTGTATGAAGATAATCTTTTAAAATGGTTGAGGCACATATGTCAAGTCCCAAGTGAGGGATCTCTGTAAGAGCTAATGGTAAGGCATAAGGAGAATGATAGTCACCCCCAAACTTAGAGTTTTGGGTGTCTCTAGATAGACTAGGTACAATTTCCCTAATTTCTAGATCATCAGAATCCTGAAATGGTGAATTGCTTCTTCTAGGTTGTACTCAGGTGATGCATCCTCACTCAAATTTAAAAGCTCTACGAGTTCATCTTCTTTGTCTAAGACTAATGTTTCTAAATCGTTAGACTCTAAAACAATATTCTCAGAATAAACTCGTTCCTCAAAAGTATCACCGGCCGTAAAAGAAAATTCTACATCGTCTAAAACAGTATCTCTAGTCAAATCCTCGTCCTTTTGAATAGGTGAATAATTATTAAAATTATTTGGATTTGAACTAGAAATAATATTATCATTATAAAGCTCAATAGGAGTAACAAATTCCTGATCACTATGCCTACGTATTTCAGATTCTTCATCAGCACTATCCTCATCATAATCATCATAATAGCATGAAAATGGTTGAACCCCATCTAAACATGTAGTGTTACCAATTCTAACCTCGTTATCCTGATTATGCAAATGACTATCCTTATTTTCAAGGGTATTATTGGAAACACTATATTGGAAATTAAGACTATCTTGAGCAAGTTTTTACACAATCCTATTTGTATTCTCAATAAATTGCTTGAGAGACTCTTCTAGAGACATCCTAGTTGACTGCTCTGGGGACTCGTCCGTCATATTAAAGGTTTCCTTCATAAATAAGGAATGATTCTTGAAAGCCTCTTCTAGAGAAATAAATAAATTTTTTTGCTCATATGATTGATGGGTGTGAGAATAGTCATTGGGCTCACCATGGTATGACCCATAACCTTCAAAAGGTTGGCGTTCCCAACCACTATTCACACTCGGTCATAAAAAGAGTGATGTCCATATTGTTCGGTTGGATATTCATATTCATTGTGATGGCTATTATAATACCAGTTTGACATCCTAACTGCAAGGGAATTCTACACAAACACAAACAAGGAAATTTGACTCGACCACAACAAACCTAACGATTTCTAGAAAAACAAAAGCATGATGGCTCCACTTAGATTGTTTCTAGACCAGCTTCTAATCCTTCGAAAGGGAATTCGTTACAATTTAAGCAGACCCCTCTAGAATCAATCTGAGTTAAAGGAAGTTGAATTGAGACGAGGGAAGCTGCGTGGAGCTTTGATACCCAAGGCCTCACCGCATTATAAGGCGGCGCAGTCACGCATTCAACTCACAGAAACCATCATGAGCTTCGAAGTATATGCTTAAAAGAGTAACCAATATTTTTCGAATGACTTTCCTATTAAGCTCGTTACCCTATCAGTCTCGTTCTAGTCAGTATTTTAAGCTTGGGTTCGCGTTTGGTTTCGTTTTCCTAAGGCGGGCAAGAAGAGAACGGTGATGAAATCCGAACTCTTATCTTGTATGGCTAGTCCTTGCCCTTACTAGGAAACTAAAGCAGCCGTTTTCAATTCCTCAACATATATGCAAACGAAGGAAGACAGTAACTCGCTTACTGGGGATTCGCGAGTGTTTCGACAAACTTACCTCTCGTTCCAGACGGGGGATGAACCGTTATAGTCGACTCGGGCCACGACTCCTATGTCATGTACGAACCCAAGGGGCCGAGACGATATCGTAATCGCCGTCCTTCTCGGCAAACAGTTTATATTTAAAACTACCCTTCCGTAGGGTTTAAAAATAATGTCCTAAAGTTTAAAGTCCAAAGTCCAAAAATAAAGTGCAAAAGAAAAGGAAAGTCTAAAAAATAAAAATGTCTCTCTTTTTTTTTTATAAAATAAAAAAAAATCTTCTTCTTTCGCTCCTTTCGCTTTGCCTTTTACTCCAAGTCTTTAAGTATTCACCAAAAGCTTTGGAAAAATTTTCATTCGCTCCAAATTCAAAATTCTGTAAGGAAAAGACAAAAAACCAAAACCGTAAAGAAGAACAAAAAAAAAATAAAAACCTAAAAAAGAAAAAAAATCTAAAAACTCTAGCCTAAAGACAAGTCCCCGGCAGCGGCGCCAAAAATTGATGGTTATTTTCAATGATGTTGTAGTAAGAAAGGTTCGTTGAGACTTATGAAGGTTCGATTTTGTAGACTTAAATTATAAAACTAGCAAATATATACAAAATAATAACAATGTTTCGAGAGGTTCTAGGACTAGGATTCCACCAAATATTCAAATTCATGCAATTCACATATTTATTCTAAGAGTTATTCAGTGTTTGGGTCGTAAATTTTGGTATAGTTTAGGCTTTGGGTCATAAGTTTGTCCAATTTTGAGTTTGGGTCGTTGACCCGTTAGTCAATTGAGTTTTCTGGTCAAACCGTTAGATAATTAACATCTGTTTTCGTTTTTCACTTAGTCTTCAACAGCTTCGTTGTGTGCTAGATCATAGAAACCCGATTAGTTTTTTCAAGTTTCAAGTGATCGTCTTTTCTTAACTAGATTATCTTTACTGGTTACAAGGGATATATGGTGATTCATTTAATTAGGGATCATAAATGCACTAACCTAGATCAACTCAAATACAACTTCAGATAAAATTGGACTTTTCCCTAACGGAAACCACCAATCATCAGTAAGACAGTAACAATGGAATCATCATCAAATTTATTTCACTGAGCAACAATGGAATCATCATCAAATATATTTCATAAAGCATAAGCGATGGAAGATACAGTCTTGATTGAGAAGATCAAGAAGATTAAGCTAATAAAAAAGCTTTATACAGATCATTATCGGTCTTTAATGATATAACATAAGATGGCGGTGGTGCGGTTTTAGCAACTGATGGTGATGGGCGTGTTGTCAAAGAAAATGTTGATAATCATGTAATAAAATTGAGTAATGATCATGATAATGGGACTGCTGAGATTTCATGATCATGCATGTTCTGCTCATAGTAATAGAAAGATTTTTAATTTGATATTTTGTGACGGTGAAGGGAAACTTAGGAGGAACAGAATAAAAGGGGGAGTTGATTAGATTTTTCAAAGGCTGAAAGATCGAATAAAAGATGATAACGTGTAAAAGTTAACACTAACCAACTCCCCTAACAGTTTGACCAAAAAGCTTAGTTGACTAACGGGTCAAAGACCCAAACTCAAAATTGGACAAACTTAGGACCCAAATCCTAAACTGTACCGAAACTTACGACCCAAACACTAAATAACTCTTATTCTAAACCATTATAGCTCATTCAATAAGAATTTTGACTCTATTTATTTGCCTAATGTAGATTCTTAAAATATTAATTGTAAATCTTAAGCATGGCATATCAAAAGAATTAATCCTAAGCATAAACCATCAAATGAAATGGCAATTAATTAAGAAAAATCTTTGTCTAATTTTAATTCAATGCAAATAGTCATATAAAGAATTAAATGAATTTACCACATGATTAATTTTGGTTTCCTCCGTCGTCCTAGAGAAAGGTTCAGCTCCACATAGTGAAAAACACGCTCAAAATATATTTTTATAGCTCCATTGGTGTTTACAAAGAAGAGAAAAGGAGAAAATCAAATAAAACTGGGAATTTGCAACATTTATAGTTGTTGCAAACCCACTGTTACAAAGAACCAATGTAAACTGTCGCAGTTGACAGTCTTATCTCTTAAGAATATAAGATAGCTTTTAACGACTGTCTTTGTCTGTCTGTTCTTCGTGTTCTTCACAATTTTTCTGCTGCTGCTACAGCAATTTTCTCCACTCTGTAGCCTCCCCCCAAGTCTCGATCCTCTTCTCTGAGTCCTTTAGATCCTATTTAAACCCCCAGAAGTATCAAATCTTCTAGTTCATTAACACATATTCTACATTATTCTCTTTTATTCTCCTCGGTCTGTCACGGGAATAACTTCCCGTTTTTATATTCTCACGCATCTTCAGAGACTCAACTATATCCAAACACGTTCAGTTCACGGCTATGACGAATTTAGAGTGCAGACACACGCCAAACCACATGAAATCCAGAGTTTATTTCTCTTTTAAACGTGCTCCCCTGTTTTGCTTTATCTCGACAATCTAGCCAATTCTAACCAAAAGGAAGACCCATACCAGCCCTGTTAGGTCAATTAGAACAAACCCATTTAATTTCAGCCCTTGAATCTCCCTAGAGCATGATTTAAACTCGAACCCTAAATCTGGCCGTGTCTTTGCAACATTTTCCCGTGAAGAAAATTCAAATGAAGAAGAAAGGGTTGCCCCTTATCCGTCTGTGGAGTGTAAATAGCAGGTGTCCAACTGATATTCCCCCTAGTAATTGAGGTGTCCCTTCACCAACATTCAGAGTCCGAATAGAAAATGTCCTCCGGGGTGCTTTAGACAACTTTTCGAGCCGAATTTTCCAATATGTTTATTCCCCAAAAATACCTACAAACACATAAAAAACCATAATTAGTACAATATAGAGCACTAACAATACAGAGCATTGAGAACAAAATAGACACAAAAATGTATCTATCAGATAGTTTCAGATCAGAGTGGGGATCCTTGACACATTCTATCACTGTGGTGTGAATATGAGGATAGAGTTCGTATGTTAGTGGCTCATTGGAAAAGAAGTTATCCAAGTGTTGTAAAGTATCTGTTGGATAATAGGTTGGATCCTCACAAATAGAAGTTTGTAGCGGAGTTCACAAACCGCACTTTGACAACCAAGATACAAGTACGGCAGAGTCATCTCACAACCGGTCGAAGAAGAAACTTCATAGTTGTAATGGTGGGCTAGTTAGGGTATTTGAAGCCATGAATGCATATTTCCGCCGTGATCATGATAGAGTTATGGAGTCTTTTGAAAAAAGACGAAGTAATAAACACATCAAATAGTTAGACTATTAGTGGATAAGAGGAATTACATTTAAAGTTTTGCACTGCGCAATTGATAAGATAATGTCCGAAAAAATCCTTCTTTTTCATTTAAGTAAGGTCACTCATGTTGTTCTCTTGAGAATGACATCAAATGGGGGAGAGTTCTTAATTGAACTTGTGCTTAATTGATATATCTTTGTAGGGATAGTAGATGTGTAATATAAAAGGGATGCTTGTATCCTAAATCTCCTATATGAGACACTAAGGTCGCGTTTGGCACCTTTGATATCCCATCCTAGGTTGGGTTATCACCAAAATAACTGTCGAAACGTGTTTGTCTTGTTTTTATTCTAAGTTTGGATAGGGATAACATAACCTTCCTTAGGTTTCGTAGCCTAAAAAATCAAGGTTTTACTATTCCCCTAAAAATCTAGGATACCAATATCCTAACCTGGAATAGTCAGTTATTTTGCTTTAAAAATAGGTAATTATCCTCTTTTTTTTTTTCACTTGACCCATTTTCACGTTTATTTTTTAATTTTACCACATGTTCTCTTTAAAAACTTATTTTATAATAAAATTAATAATGGTAAATCAATTATTTTATAGTAAAATTAATTATTAGCCAAACAAAATATAATATACACCCATACGGGATTTGATGGAAAACAAACAACATCTTTGCTAAACTGTTTTATGATAATCCTAACTAAGTAAGATAAAACTCTAACCTAGTTAAGTTTTATGTTGTCAAAGGTGCCAAACACGGCCTAAGTATTTTATACTCTGTGATATCATCTAAATTAAAGTTTATATGTATTCCTTTTAAGTCTTGAAGCATTTTTTGTTTGAATTCATTACGATCCCATAGTTTTCGTGCCTTTTCCAATTTTTATTGACAAAAAGAGGGAGAATTAATTAGTAGTTTCGCACTACATACATATGGTTTATGGATCATTATGTAAGGGGGAGTGAATCAACATCTATAAGCTTCACCTATTATGCAAAATATGTAAGTATTGACTGGGGGGGGGGGGACATTTACGAACCATTATGTAAGGGGGAGTAAATCAACATCTACATGTTTTACATATTATGCAAAACATGTAAGTATTAACTAAGGGGGAGAAACATATCACCGTGGTATTACTTCGAAGTTGTGATACAATTGAACTTTGGAGAAGATAATAATACTAGGTTTCTATATAACGACGATTGAGAATATATGTTTTCAAAGTTGTAATCCCTACGGATCCTCAACAACAACGATGCTGAGTTGAACACGTTCAGAATCATTGCAACTTGAAGTAACAAAGAATTCAAGGAGTTTAAGAACCAAGGAAATCAAGCATGATGGATTCTGGAGTTTAAATCTTTATTTTTAATCCATATGTATTGATAGTTTTGTCACTAAAATTGACAAATGGGGAGATTGTTAGATCATAGCTCGGTCAAACTCACAAGTGTTGCTATTTCAAGCTTGTTGTCGAATTTAATTGATCAAAATTATATCTTTATCTCTAATCTATATTAAGTCAAGTCTCAGATTAGGATAAAAGTGTGTAGTTTTGTACCGGACATCACTACGTTCTACCGTTTGTCGAAGATCAACCGAAGCTTTTGGAGAACTTCATCAACAAAAGGTAAGTGAAGACTGAACCACATATTACTCAAGTTTTCACCTTTCTATCTATGAGACACTGTCGCATGAATAAATTAGACATTACACGCATAACATAAATTTCAAGTCAAGTTTATCTTGTTAATCGTTCTCAAAATATGCTGACTAAGCTTAAGAACGTTTGTTTATACTTGATGAATTTGGTTAAGAACAATTTATTGTTTATGAACTAAATTATGACTCAAGACTTAATTATTTGAAAATAGTCTGGAACAGTGAAATATGTCATTGATGTTATTCGAGAATGTTTCAAATTGCTTATTAAAGAGATATAAAACTACTGTAAATCTGGATACAAGACAGTATGCATACCAGTTCACATACTGGGACAACTGTTATAAGTCTGGAGCCGCATTACATGTACCGACATAGCTATAGTTACGAGACGAACTTTTGGTACGCATAACTGGTATCCATACCATAAAAGTCGGTTGACTCGTGAACTAGAAATGTACGCATACCTAGTATGCAAACCGAAAAAGATATGTTGGTTTCTGAACCGGAGAGGTACGCATACCCAGTATACAAACTGGAAAAGATTTGTGTATTCCTGAACCTTTTTTTTTATCTTAAGGGTATATGTACAAACTCGGTACACGTACCATGACAAAAATAGTCACGAACAGGAATATAGTACACGTACCAGGTACATGTACTTACCCTATCGAATAATTTCAGATGCATCAAAATTATTTCTATGAGATAATCTGCATTTGAACAACTCTCTCATTTTTGATCACAGTTGTGACTCAATATTAAAGTCTGAAAGTGTTATATGAATTTGTCTAACATTTCAAGAAGAAGTCGTTGTACACGGTTCGGTTACGGTTCATCCTAACCTGAGTGTATATTTTGTTATGTTAATCTCAAGTCAAGTTTTTCATCTAACGATGATTATTGATTGCTTGATTCTATAGCTATCTTAGATTAAGTCCAAAGCAACCTTGATCTTGGAAGTCTATATAAGGAGAACCTCAAACAACTGGGATCTTTGAATCCCTGACGCTATTCTTGTGTTTCCTAGTTATAAACTAGAGTCGTCATCTCCTTTAAACCTTGTTAGGTTTAGCAACTAAAAAGAATTCACCTAGGGATTCGTGAAGCCAGGTCCAACTATCTTTATCTTAATAGTTCTTGTATCCTGATCTTGGTTTGATTGTTGAGCCTTTAGCTCGAACAGGTAAGATAGATAGAAATCACAAAGTTTCTTCGTCACAGACTTTGTGATTCTACAAGTATCTACTTGTGAGGTGAATAATAATCTAGGTTACTCTTTGGGAGTCATAAGACCGGATTTTGAGGTTTGCTAGACTTTGTCTATTGCAATCAATTTCCTATCTCACTTTGATATTTGATCAGAGGCTTTTTTGGGGGAGGCAAATTGGTTTATAGTATTCAATTGAGTTGAAGAAACTCTCAGGCTATAAAAAACGTCATCTAAGGGAATCAATTGCATGGAGTTTTGCGAGATTCAAGAGGCGTAAGGAGCATGACTGTAACTGCGTTGTGAGGGTAGATTCGGCCTCAACTACATTCCAGTTTGGTTTTCAAATCTGGACTAGGTCCCAGGTGGTTTTTCTGCATTTACGGTTTCCTCGTTAACAAAATTTTTGTTTTCTGCGTTATTTCTTTTTCCGCACTATTTTGTTTATCTTTATAATTGGAATATTACAGGTTGTACGTTAATCAATCCAAGTAGATAAGTCCATCGCAATTGTTGGATATGACTTGGTTGATCTTGGATATTGATCTTTGGAATCGTCCAAGTACTCTCATGGAATAATCAGGTTCACGGACTTGTCTCTGTTTACATTCTGATTGTAAGAGAAAGAGATATAAGCTCTTCTTATAATTTCTGATTGAAATTCATTGAGTTGTAACTCTCGGAATTGTAATTGAGATTAGTCCATACAGGTTGGCTAAGAAAACTTTGGTTGTATATTTTGGTACCCCTACATTTTCACAACTGAATCCCACTTCTATTTTGAATCTCTTAAACTTTACAGCCCGATTCTTGAAAATGAGTGTTTCATAGAAAATCATTTTTTCTTTCTTTCTGGAAATGCATTCATAATGCTCTCCATAATAGGAAAAAACTAAATACATTATTGATGAGAATGAAAAACAATGTATTTCCTGTAAATATCCTAGTGACTACCTCAGATACCTAGTTTTTGAATGCTCATATGCTAAGTCTATTTGGATGTTACCTCCCTTTGCAAGTTTTCATTTTGAATCTTATGTCTGAATCTCCATTTATGGAGTGTTACTCGAAGTGGATTGCAGGTTCAGCTAATGAAACTATAATTGAAATAGTTTTGCAGTTCAAAGACACCTCAACTTATGATCTACTTCTTCTGTAGCTAACATGGAGACTACAAGAACTCAAATATCTAAACCCAAATGGGTTTCACCTAATTAATTTGAATGAAAAGAAACTAAATTTTGATGTATCTTGGAAAGATTCTAAAAATGTTGTAGGTTACAGTTTGATTCTTAAAACAAATGCAGGTACAACTATCAAAGCTGGAGCTGGGAATGATGTAGTTTTACAAGTGGTAAGTAGAGTATCGTTCGCTCGGACTTTTTTTAAAGATTTGGTTTTTGATTAATAACAGAAAATACTAACACAAACTAATTACAATTGATTTTTGTTATCAAGGAGAGATGAGTCTAGGGCTTTGGATTTCACTACTTTTATGATGGTAAACTCAATAAATAAAACTTTGACATAATCTCCGACTTTACTCAAAATAATTTTCGAACTCAATCTCATGCTTTGGAAGATATAACACTACATGCTTTTTTTTATGACTTTCGTCGCTATTCTAAGGCCTAATCCTCCTTCGCTTATAAAAGAACAGTAGAAACTACCCAAAACAGTTTTCACGAAGCATGTAAAGAAGAGAGAATTTTTAGACAAATTAAAACACAATTTTTGGAGTAAATATTCCAAAGAAATTAATTACTAAATATTACCCATCAAAAATAGTTTCCTCCAAAACCCTAGAGAATAGATTTAGCTACTCATAGATCGAAGATTGGAGAAAATTTCATTAATCATTGTATTAAAAATATTAATAAAAGTGCTTACAATGATTTCAGAGATAAACGACCGTCTCTCGAGGGTCTTTGATTTAAGACTGCTTGACAACGATAGATGATTCTCTCTGTTGTTGTTTTTAAGACTCCTTCTGCGACTGCTTTTGTTGGTGTAATGTTCTTCGTGTTCTTGGGTTTTTGCAGCAGCATGTAACTTTTCTAACTTCTGATTTTCTCGATTCTAAGCTCTCTATTCTTCCCCAAAGTCTCCGTATTCCCTCTAGGACTCGAACAGACCCTTTTTATACACACCAGGGTAATTAAATCCCGAAAATCTCTGCTATTTTCTTCCAAGCAAAGCTATGAGTTATTTCTTTTTTTTTTCTCCCTGTACGTGTCTGGGTTGTTCGATTCTTCCCTAAAATATCTTCATGATGTAATAAAATCTTTAGAGAGGATCTTCCTTCCATTTACAAGCGTAACTGCCATATGAATCCAACAGTTCACAGCTTTCCATGTTTAACTATTTTTCGACAATACTTCCTATTTTAACGAATCCAAAACATCTACGAGCCCTGTTTTATCCCAAACAGTCAAATCCAACCAAATCCCGTGAATATCGATGACCAGAAACCTACAAAATCTCGCCTGAAAATCTTGCAGCAGCGAGAGTATATTTTCCCGCCAAATTTGGTGTTTCAAATGAAGAGTATGAAGTCCCCCTAACCATTGGTGGGGTGTGAATAGTAAATGCTCTGCAAATGGGTTGCCCCTTAGTAATTGAGGTACCCCTTATCCAAAATGGGGGTCCGTATAGTAATTTTCTCCCACGAGCGAAAAAACCACTTTTCGAGCCAATTTCGCCGCAAAAGCTTATTTCTCCAAAAACATCTACAAAGACATAAAATACCAAAATAAGCGCAAAATCGAGTACTAACATTACAGAGAATTGAGACTAAAATAGACACATAAATGCGTCCATCAATTACCCCCAAACTTATTATTTGCTAGTCCCGAGCAAATCAAAAATAAAATCCTAACTCACTATCGCAGGCATCGTTGATTGCATTTAGCGCATGCAATAAGCCTTTAAACCCCTAGGTGTCCCTAGTGGCCAAGTATAGTCTCGGGAGGGTTTACAAGAGATATACCCACACAACCTTTACTCCAGACCCTAACTATTTACGCAGAACCTTGGAAGGCACTAAAGAATCTCCTTGGTTGGCATACTTATTGACTACGAAGGAAGTACCACGATGCGAAATTCCAATTCTTTGTACACGAGTTTGCACTCAAGCATACTAAAATTCATATATAAGTCATGAGCTCTACTCGGATAGTTTCTAGACATCATGCTGAGTCGACCAATCACATGGATAGATTAAGAAATGGATATAGAAAAACGTAGATGGTTTTGATGTTGACTAAGGTGAACGGTGTTTCTCATATCGTCGAAGGCCTTTGCCAAAACGAACCTATCCTAATGGGTGAGATATTGGTCGGACTAATATCAACACATTGGCATATACAAGGGAACCAATGGTCGATAATCCTAACTCTAGGTCAACACAACTGGCATATACAAGGGTTCCGGTGGTCGACTTTATTGAATTTATTCCGGTTGGTCGGATGGTGCGGTCTCAATTTTTTTTTTTTTTTTTTTTTATCTCTCAATCACTCTATTTCACCCTAGCGGTGGTAACAACTTGAATCGTGAGCCCCACCTAATCACTTAGACAAACATATTTTGAAGAAAACAAACAAAAAATAGAAGTGAAAAGGATTCAACGAGATATGGCGAAACTACCATGTTTTTCTTTAATTATAACACCTGAGCTCTGTGCTTTTATGAATAGACTCTTTAGATGTTGCCATCTAATCAGATTGGTTCCTCAAATTCTACAACCAAAATGCTTCCATCCACTTAGATTGGTTAGTGCCATCCTTAATAAACACAAATTTCTAGGCTCTAGAGTTTATTTATTGCAACTAAAAAGTTTCTCCCACACGCCCAAACTTAAATCTAACATTGTCCTCAATGTTCTAAAGATGAAATTAAAAACATGAACAAGGAGAAACTGTTACCATTTGAAGCAAAAGAGTTACGGAAAGATATTACCTTGTTGCATGAGCATGGGTTACCTCCCGAGAAGTGCTATGTTTAACGTCTTCAGCCAGACATAAGAAAGAATTAATCACTTCATATCATAAAGCAATAACCGAAACAACTGTGGATCATCTGCATCAAAAAGTGTTAACATAGATAAAAGGAAACTGCAACAAACCAAGAATAAACATAGCACACCCTTGCCTAGTTTCCTGTTTAAGACAACTACATCTAGTTGTGGTTCGGGTTCAGGTTCTATAAAGGGGTCTAAATAAAATATTTTCATGGGCTGCACCTCCTCATAAATAAGATCCGAAATATCGGTTCTAAGGTCTGGAAAAATTTAGAAGCACATAAATAATAACCTGAATAATTGAGGATCCTCTAAGTCAATCAGATTTGACTTACACAGTTGACCATAATGAGAGTGGTGGTCATTCTTAAGCAAATGTGTCAATTCTATTTTCCTAAAATAATTAGGTTTAGTCTCAGAACTTAATAATTGACACATTTCAAATTCAAACGTTCCCACATTTGGAAGAAAAATATTTGGTGGGAAAACAAAATCAATCTTGGTATCATAGCCTGAGTAAACCACATCAACCAGAGGATGGGTTTATAACAAATGAACTTCTTCCTGGACATTATTAGGTTATTATGAACTAGTATGAAGGCAATCTGGCACAATGGTTGAGGCACATATATCAAGTCCCAAGTGAGGGATCTCTGTAAGAGCTAAAGGTAAGGCACATGGAGAATGATTTTCACCCCCAAACTTAGAGTTTTGGGTGTCTCTAGATAGACTATCTACAATTTCCCTAATTTCTAGATCATCGGAATCCTGAAAATGGTCAATTGCTTCTTGTAGGTCATATTCAGGTGACACATCCTCATACATGTTTAAAAGCTCTACGAGTTCATCTTCTTCGTCTAAGACTGTTGTTTCTAAATATGTAGACTCTAAAATATTATTCTTAGAATAAACTCGTTCCTCTAAACCAATATCGGCTTTGTAATCAAAAGGAAATACTACATCGTCTAAAACGGGAGTATCTCTAGTCAAATCCTCGTCCTTTTGAATAGGTGAATAATTATTAAAATTATTTGGATTTGAACTAGAAATATTATCATTATAAAGCTCAATTAGAGTAACAAATTCCTGATTACTATGCCTATCAGATTCTTGATCAACACTATCCTCATCATAATCATCATAACATGAAAATGGTTGAACCTCTTCTAAACAGGTAGTGTTACCAATTCTAACCTTGTCATCTTGATTATGTGAATAACTATTCTCATTTTTAAGGCTAAATTGGAAGTCAAGATTATTTCGAGCAATTCCTTCGTTCGTCTCTAACACAAACCTATTTGTTTTCTCAGCCAAAATCTTGAGGGACTCTTCTAGAGGACGAATAAGACCAGGAAGAAACAGCCAACAGTTTGAGAGACTCTTCGAGAGGACGAATAGGAACGGAAGGATCATAATAAGGACTAGTTTTCAACTCTTTAATTAAGTCGTCCAAAGACGAGGTACTAGTACTATAATATTCCTTATTTTCTTGCTCGTATGGCTGTGCGCGTGAGAATAGTAATTGGGCTCACTATGATATGAACCATAACCTTGATAAGGTTGGTGTTCCCAACCACTATGCACACCTTGTGGTCAAAGTAGTAGTGTCCATTCCGAAAATCGATCGGATATTCATTGTATTGGCTATTGTAATACCGATTCGACATTATTTTTTTGCAAATGCAAATGCAAAGGTCGACTAAAATGGGTAGGCTCAGGTTACCACAACAAAATATACCCAAAGGTACGAGGTGAGGTTTGTGTACTTTGGTGGTAACTCCCATAAGGCCCAAGGCACGGGTTGACTTACTAATCCACGAGTTTTCTAAAATCGGTGAGTCCGACGATGCAATTGGTGTGTGCACGTGTTATATTTTTTTAATAAATAAATAATATAATAAAAATAAACAAACAATATATACAAGTCCAAAAGAAATATAGAAAAAACTAACAAAAATAATATCTCAGGTTTTCTCCTCTTTTTTTTTTTGGTAAGTTCGACTTTCCACTTTTCGTTTCAAGCAAAACCTGCACAACAAAAACAAAAACACCAAAGACGTAAAATAGAACGAAAAATTAAATAAAAATAAAATATATACAAAACCTAAAACCTAAACCTAATTACAAGTCCGCGTCGGCGGCGCCAAAAACTGATGTAGTTTTACAAGTGGTAAGTAGAGTATCGTTCGCTCGGACTTTTTTTAAAGATTTGGTTTTTGATTAATAACAGAAAATACTAACACAAACTAATTACAATTGATTTTTGTTATCAAGGAGAGATGAGTCTAGGTCTTTGGATTTCACTACTTCTATGATGGTAAACTCAATAAATAAAACTTTGACATAATACTCCGACTTTACTCAAAACAATTTTCGAACTCAATCTCATGCTTTGGAAGATATAACACTACATGCTCTTTTTTATGACTTTCGTCGCTATTCTAAGGCATAATCCTCATTCGCTTATAAAAGAACGGTAGAAACTACCCAAAACAGTTTTCACGAAGCATGTAAAGAAGAGAGAAGTTTTAGACAAATTAAAACACAATTTTTGGAGTAAATATTCCAAAGAAATTAATTACTAAATATTACCCATCAAAAATAGTTTCCTCCAAAACCCTAGAGAATAGATTTAGCTACTCATAGATCGAAGATTGGAGAAAATTTCATTAATCATTGTATTAAAAATATTAATAAAAGGGCTTACAATGATTTCCAGAGATAAACGACCGTCTCTGAGGGTCTTTGATTTAAGGCTGCTTGACAACGATAGATGATTCTCTCTGTTGTTGTTTTTAAGACTCCTTCGCAAATTGCTTTTGTTGGTGTAATGTTCTTCGTGTTCTTGGGTTTTTGCAGCAGCAGGTAACTTTTCTAACTTCTGATTTTCTCGATTCTAAGCTCTGTATTCTTCCCCAAGGTCTCCGTATTCCCTCTAGGACTCGAACATACCCTTTTTTATACACAACAGGGTAATTAAATCCCGAAAATCTCTGCTCTTTTCTTCCAATCAAAGCTACGGGTTATTTCTTTTTTTTTTCTCCCTGTACGCGTCTGGGTTGTTCGATTCTTCCCTAAAATATCTTCATGATGTAATAAAATCTTTAGAGAGGATCTTCCTTCCATTTACAAGCGTAACTGCCATATGAATCCAACAGTTCACGGCTTTCCCTGTTTAACTATTTTTCGATAATACTTCATCTTTTAACGAATCCAAAACATCTACGAGCCCTGTTTTATCTCCAACAGTCAAATCCAACCAAATCCCGTGAAAATCGATGACCAGAAACCTACAAAATCTCGCCTGAAAATCTTGCAGCAGCGAGAGTATATTTTCCCGCCAAATTTGGTGTTTCAAATGAAGAGGATGAAGTCCCCTTAACCACTGGTGGGGTGAGAATAGTAAATGCTCTGCAAATGGGTTGCCCCTTAGTAATTGAGGTACCCCTTATCCAAAATGGGGGTCCGTATAGTAATTTTCTCCCACGAGCGCAAAAACCACTTTTCGAGCCAATTTCGCCGCAAAGCTTATTTCTCCAAAAACACCTACAAAGACATAAAATACCAAAATAAGCGCAAAATCGAGTACTAACATTACAGAGAATTGAGACTAAAATAGACACATAAATGCGTCCATCAGGGAACATCATCGCAAACAGTCCATAAGAGGTAGAAACTGTAACTCTTCTTGAAGTCGCAACTTGGGCAAAGACTATGGAAATTTCTGAATTCTAGGTGGAAGGACGATGTTAGCGTATAATGGATTTAGCAACCTGATAAGGAAATGCAGTTAACTGGAGAAATAAAACAATCATCACTGAAGCTTTGAGGATTTTCGAGACTTGCAACAACTTTTTGGGTATACTCTATGTTAACAGGAATGGAAATATGGTGACAGAAAAACTTGTCAAAGAAGCAAGGAAACAAGGAGGCAAGGTTATCTTAAACAACAATGGAATGTCATGCCATACTTTATTTGGACTCTTCTTAAACTAGATAGTAATAGTTTAATGTCAACTTCTTGTATCTCTAAATGTTGTTTCACAGGAAAACGAAAGATTAAATCTGTTGGAGGGTTTTCATATTCCTAGCGACTATGCTGGAATAAGAACTTCTAACAATGTGATCTCTTCGATGTAACTCTCTTTCTGCGCTATAATATGTCCAATTCTCAAGAAAAAAAAATGGCAATTAGAAATATTTCTTATGGGTGCATCTAGTTATTGACTGTGAAAGTCAGGTTCCAAGGACATATGATTTTTACAGACAATTTGAAGACATATCTCAAAGAATTTTTACAACAAAGTTCTTTTCACACGTTATATTAAATCCCAAGGTGTATAAAAGAAATATCTGAAACATACCTTGCTAAGGCCTCTTCCTATGCACATGCCAAAAAAATGGTGTTTGGCATGCCAAACCATTTGCGCCACTATGGGGAAACCGCTGAGCGATCGAATCCATAGCGAGCGATATTGACAATATCGCTCGAAATTCACTATATCGCTGTCGATATAATCAATATCGCCACCGTTCGAGTTTCTGACGCCTATAAATACCGCAACTATACTTCCACCTCTTCTAAACTCTTCTCAATTCTTCTTCTGAAAACCTTCTGAAAACCACTGATTTTCTTTAAACTTTTGTTCTGAAACGATTATCTTAAACAAATATGGAGAGAAAAAAAAGAAACAAAAAAGGGAAAGCATCTACTAGTACCCCAGGCAGTGTAGTAAGTTTTGTTGTGGATACAAATTATGAGTTTAATAATGTTAGACTAGTAGCCGGTGAAGGTGTATTCTCTAATCACCTTTCGATAATGAGGGCGATGTAACGCTATACATCTAAAAGGTGGATGGACTGAGTTACGTACAATTTTTCAATTACTTCCTCCTACTGTTCAAGAGAGAGTGAGAAGATATCCTTGGCGACATTTATATCAAATACAACCAAGAAACCACAGGACTCAAGGTGTTCAAGTTATATTAGAACGATGGTGGAAGACTACAAACACGTTCTTTTTCAAGGACTTTGAATGCGGTAAGTCAGTCTTTTCTAGTAATTTAATTTTTTAGATTATGTGTTTTGTTTCATAAAAATCAACAAATTCTAATTATGAATAATTATTGTTAATAGGAGTTACACCGATAGATTTATACATGTTAACCGGAATTCCATGCCAAGGGAACTTAATTCCATTTAATAGACTAAAGTGGTTATCAGAAGATAGATGGAAAGAAAGACTTCCCTTATACTCAAATGAATTAGGAGGAAATCCTACACATAGACAATTAAAAGCGTATGGGTTGAAGGTGTCTGGGTTGAAAAGTTTTTTCCAGCGTTATGCTGTAAGAATGAATGAAAACAGGGAAGTTGGTAATCAATATTTGATCCCCGACCATTTTGAGGAGCTAGAACGTCTGTTTGTATTGTGGACACTGGGCCAATGTCTGTTTCCAAATGCTAGCTCAGTAGTGTTAATTGGGTTTCTCGAAGCATTAGAAGATTTAGAGCAAGCACCAACATATGATTGGGGCACTGCGATTTTATTAGAGATTTACATTTCCCTAAGTGATAATTCGACGTGTGATAAAGATAGTTTTAATGCTTTCTGGGGAGTTCTGGAGGTAAGAACCAATCTTTTTCACATTATGTATTTATTTGTCATTTTCATATGGAAAAGTTATTAACCTGCTGAATGTTATTATTTTTAGTATTGGTGGTATACATATTTCCGTGTTTCGGAACCTTGTCTTAAGAATTATACGAATGTATTTTCGATCATACGAAAGTATGATTCTGAGAATTGGGAAGCCTGCACAGTTGAAGATGGTCAACATCTTGCTATTGTTCATAAGATTCGGCGAGTTGAGTAGAACAAGCCATAACCTTATCTCACGGCCATATGAACGTGCACGAGTTCCAAGAAGAACTAGGTCAGACAATGGTAGAGTTAAGCCTTAGAAGGATGGTGTTATACAACCCTATTTACGAGAAGGGTGTTTGGTATTATGGTGAAAGACGACTCTTACATTACAAGGAGATCGGTGATAGCTGTCAACCCTTATCAAGATGAGATGTTTCCCACAGACGATTACTTCAAATTGATAAGAGAAGGTCATCGTTGGAAAGAAAGGCGATGAATTGATCCAGGAACCGATGGACAGAAATGAGTACCTATCTTGGTTTAATACTATTTTCAAGCCAAATATTTCTATGCAACCGCAAAGTTTGGGTCGGATGGATTTCCCAGCTTTAGGTAGGTTACCAACAATGAATTTCTTCCTTCCCAACCTCCACAAGAGACGGGTGACGTATTTGCATATCCTTCTCAAAGTTCATCGTCATACATGCCACCATTTTCTTGGGAAGTAAAGACTATATCCAGCACATCTGGAGAGATTGTTACTTATCCAATTGTTTCTAGTGCACCTACTCGGACTTATCCATACCTCGGGGTCAATGCTACAGAGTTGGAGTATCAGACCCGATGTAACAATTATGATGCTCTTCTTCATGGATTTGAATATGCACTTGGAAGGATGCAAAGATTGAGGGAAAGCATGATGTATGACATGAGTCCCGGTGTTGAGCTGGTAGAGGATTGAGTCCCGGTGTTGGAGCTGGTAGAGGATTGAGTCCCAGTGGAAGTCGTCAAAGTCAGCAAAGTTTTCGAAGTCATCAAAGTCGTGGAAGTCAGCAAAGTGGTGAAAGAAGATTGAGACGTCGTCATATGGAGGAGGTACCAGAAAGTTCAACTCCAAACATGGTGTTAGAAAGTCAAGCAGTACAAGGTGTTGAAGAAAACATTGTCATGGATACAACTCCTACACGTATGTTTAGTCATTTGCAAACTGACATACTGACTCCAGGTGGTGGTGTGAACATGGAATTAGTTAGGCAAACGAATCTGTATACCCCAATTGCCTCAACCTCATCAGCATTTCAACCATTCCAGCAACAATATCATTCACACGCATTTCAAGATTTGTATAATGTTCCCATACCCCGTACTCCCATTGCTTATCAAGGTTATGGTGATTCGATGAGACTCAACCACCAAGTCGGTCTCAAGCGGCACCTTAACTAGTTTGTTGAACAACTCTATGGATCCAGAAAATGCAGGCAATTGGATCTTTGGTCCGGGAGGAAACGAACAAGGAAATGAGTAGTTAAAATGTTTTATTTTAGTTGAAATGTGAAATGTAGTTTTGTTTTTTTTTAGATTAATGGAAACTATTTTTTAAATTAATATTCAGATTGAAACCAGATTTACATATCATTAAAAATTCACCTTGAGTAGGTATGTGGAAATACGCTATCATGATCCATGTTATTTCCTCTGTAGTCAAATCCATTTCGGTTATGCACTATGCATGGTGAAATGAATTTGAAGTTGGGTTGGAATTGGTTGAAATCTGGTAGGGGGAAATATTAGCGTTAGATGAAGATCGATGAGCGATTATCATAGTATCGGCGATAGCTTGATTTGTCATTGTCGATTGAATGACCATCGAACGATTCTTTGACCATCGAGCGACCAGAGACTCTATCGCTCATTGGAAACTCTGTCGTGTATGCCTATATGCCAGGAAAAACATATTGGCATATGAGTTTGGCAGTTTGGCATATATGCTAAATACCATGTTTTGGCATGTGCATAGGAAGAGGCCTAACTAGTTCTTTAAAACTCATCTAGAAACTAATAACTCCAAAGTTTATGATCTTCCTTGAAAGATCATAAAAACTTGCTAATAGGAGTATTGTTGGCTTCCCCACTCTTAACACCCTGGCCAACTTCATTTTACAAACCTTTTTCTATCGATTTTATTTAACCTGTATTAGAACACAAAATGTATCGGATGTAGCAATGGGCTTAGATGGACATAGAATAAAATTGTACATATTTCTTAACGATAAATTTTTTGGTGCTGATGTGTTTCGAACTCGGGTAGTTGGTATCATTACCCATGACATGGGCAAAATAATTTTTAACCGGGCTAAAAACATTTGATCAAGCCCATTTATTCTTCTGTAAGCTATAAAACTAGTTAGTGGGCTAGAGAGCGAACCTTGGCTTAAGTCCTCTAATAGGCCTATCAGTGTCAGATGCCCGCTTCGAATCCGTCATATGCGTATCAAATGAACGCTTGTGACGCGTCTCAGATGCAGCAAATGCACGCTTCATGTGATCTTGGCGTCGACCAGTCCACAGATCAATTTCCGATAAGGTTTCATTTGAAATGTGCATGTGATGTTAGTGATCACGCATAATATCAACGTCATCAATTTGAGTTCATCACCCATATTTGGTCTAAAATAGGTTGCACCCCTTTATAACTCTCGTGATAAGTTGATGATCATCGGAACAAGAATAGTAATACACAGCACGGGCATTAACTGATGAAAGAACAATTTAGATTACTTGCTAGCCATTCAAATTTATGACCTTTTATTTTTTTTTATCTGCCCCCACCATTTTCTTCTAATGTCGACATGCATCCTTTCCAGGTTTTGAACAGTCAATACTCAATATATAGAATCCGTGACAAAATGAAGCAACAACAACCATAACATTAATCAGTAATAATGGCTATAAAAGGATTATATTTTTACAGGACATATAAGTCTACAGTCTACTCTTGTTCGATAACTTATTTATAGGAATCCTCATTACAGCTGCAAGGAGATCGATAGATAATGGCGCGGTGCTCAATTGAGTTGGAGCCTAGAACTTTGAATGAAGTCGAATTCAATGTTGCCAGGGTAAACTTTTTTTCAATAGTATATTTGTATCTAAGTATTGATAACACCAGATGGAGCCTAGCTAATTGGTGGAGAAATTCTTGCATCATTGATTTCAGGAAGCAGCCGTGGACATTGTTCTGAATTCCGAATCAGGGTCAGGGTCTAATGAATTAGCTTCAAAACTTCTCACTGAGGTATATTTACTGCATACCCAGTTTTTATCTAGTTATTTTCGCATTTCAGCTATTCTGAAACACCTTGATCATGTTTGTTTGTTGATATACAGGGATTGAGACCAATGTTCTCCGTAAAAGAGATGATATTGGATGACGAAGAAGAAGAAGAACAGCAAGATTCAATTGCCAATTGGTACAAAGAGAATAGTGGTACTAGTAAAACCAGTAGTAGAGGTAAAAGTAAAGTTGTAGCATCAGTGAACGTAAAATTTGATGACCTACAGATGGGTTGTGATCCAAACTGCGCCTGTAATTTGAAACCTATAAGCATCCGTAAATCTCCCAACAGTAAATATAGGATTAGGGAGCCAGTTTCAGCTCCTTTTTAATATTTAGCCGAAACTAATAGCTCATGGTTTGTTTGCTTGATGTAAATGTAATTATGTAAATGCCTGTAGTAAAATGGTAAAGTTATTATTGGTTTTGGGACCATATGTAACTGCTATAGTGGGATTGTATATATCCTGCCATCATAACGTCTGGTTATGATTTTTTTAGTTATGAGGGTAAATTTTTTTAACCTTTCACATTTACTAGGCAGTAAAATTTTCGGTTAAAACTTGGTAGGAAATTAACCTCAAAAACTCACCAGAGACTACAAGCTAGGGCAACCTAAAACATGTCTAAGACGTCAAGGCATCCCAATCCCACAAAAACATTTCCCTCTTCTTTCATCCATTCTTCACTTGTTCCTCTAAACTACACAAAGCATAAAATTCCCTTACATAAACCTTAAATTCGTTCCCAATCACACTTCTTCATATCACAACCTTAAACCAAATAATTTCATATCTGAAATGGAAGAATCAGTTGCCTCCAATTCACCACCACACCATCAGAACCGGCTGCATCATAGGTTTAAGCCGACACAACCGGTGTCAGATCGAATAGTTCGAGCTTACCACCATCGACTCCGTCTGCTCCATCGTTCCGAAAACAATTTCTTCATTTTAGGTGCAACCGGCAATGTGTATACAGTCACTTTATCCACGGCCCCGTCTTGCAATTGCCCAGACCGTGCTGTTCCATGCAAACACATTCTCTTTGTGTTTCTGCGTGTTCTAGGAGTCTCTCTAGACGACCAATGCCTTAGGAGAAAGACCCTTAGGACATGTCAACTTACACGTCTACTCAACACGCCCACATCGCTTCAATCCATAGCCGGTGCACGCGCCCGTGAGAGATTCCACCATCTATTTTCAACGTCGACTGCAAGCCCTCCGCCCCGAATCGAGTTGGGAAATGACGCCACCTGTCCCATATGTTTAGACGAGATGAATAAAGAAGACAAAGTTGTAGAATGTGGGACGTGTAGTAATGTGTTGCACAAGGAATGTTTGATAACCTGGAAGAGAAGTCGTGGGAGGGGAGCTACTTGCGTGATTTGTAGGGCACGGTGGAGGGAGAAAGCCGAACAAGATAAGTATCTTAACCTTGCTGCCTATGCCGGAGAAGAAGACACCGTCCAAGATGGAGTTCAGCTCTGCAGTGACTAACTTTATATATATGGCTAGTCCATGATTATCAATTTGTAAATAGTGCATATAAACACTTAGTGAAATGGCATCTTCTAGTTTGCAAATGGTAAATAAATAAATTGAATGCACTAAAGATCAAAAAAAAAAAAACTAAGCTCCCTTTTGTATAATTAGCAGGGGAATCTAACCAAACCCACAAGGAAAGGGAAGTGGGCATAAACCCTCAACTAGAAGAAAAATTGGGAATGAATTTTTGAAGCCAAAAAATATACTCGGTGAAGCAAATTTTTTTAGCTACTGACTTCTAAAGTTACTTTTGCTACTAATAGCAAAACTGTTATAAACGTGTAATTATGTTAACTAGTTTTTCACCCGTGCAATGCACGGGTCTGTTTCTTACAACCCGCAAAAAAACTAGACTCATGTTATAAACTAACTTCATTGAAAACGAAAATACTATAAAAAGTAAACAAAAAAGAACCAAAAATGACCTAATTAAATAAATTTCCAACAAAGACAATGCAATAAAAAGGAACTTCTTCCCAGCGTTTTTCCACGTACTTTTTATCCGGCTATAAAGCATTATTTCACCTCTTCTTTTTCCTAGTAAGGAACGATTGTTATCTCGGACATAAAGCACTCTTCCACTTCCTTTTTGTGTTGGTAAGGAGTATCGTACTTATTAACTTTCGAGAGCATGATAGGCATGATAAAAACATAAAACTTAAGGAATACCGTTAACAGGAAGAAACATAAAACTTTTTGCAGTATTATTGATCAAAAAAATAAAAACACTTGCATGATAGGCTCAAAGCTTTAAAATAACCATTTCAATGCTAATGATTCATGAGCTTAAACTACCACACCCAAAGATTACACCATCGAGGTTTATGCAAAAAACCATCTGGACAACAATACCGTTAGCATGAGAAACTGGAAAAAAAGAAAAAAACGAAAAAAAGAAAAAAACTGAACCCTAAAACGAAATTGGAAAAAAAATATGCAAACAATGGGATTTAGTGGTGGTCGAGCGCTTTATATAGAGAAAAAATTAATTCCAAAAAACAAAAAGACGGTATATTTTCTTGCAGTTAAATTTTAGTTTGCAGTAGTAACTGTGCTAATACCGAACTGATAGTTGATTAGCCGATTATGTTGGTTTCATCCATGGCAATCAAACCCCCATGCTATGCCAATTGAGCTGAAACGGAGATATGTACTTACACAAATATTATGAGAACCATGGCTTTTGAATCAATTTTAAAGTTCAGTATACATACTTCACCAAACTAAAGATATATAAGATGAGCCAAACCTAAGTACCTATTACTTGTTAATGAAAATGTCATGCATGAAAAGAGTTTAATATCTACGGGACGTGCTTACCAAGTCCAGGTACAATGCCTTTCGTTGTTTTGTCCAACTTTGCCAATAAAACCAATCACAACGACTTCCTTGTTAAGAATAAACAAATTAAGTAGATACGATCACCTAAACTTATAAAAGTATACATACTTGATATCAAACTGCATCTAGTACCCTGATAAATAACCCGCTCCAGGAAAAATCGTGACACTATGGATATTTAGAACTGCATAATTAATCAAACAGAAAGAAAGGAAGAGTCTACATCATCAACATTGAAGAGACATTGAAGAGAAAGAAGAGGCTACGTTAAAAAAAAAAACCCATCAAAATAGAAAATCTAAAGAAAATAGATACAAAGCATGAATTAAAGAAAGCGGATTTGTAGGATCTTGTTCCAAGGGAATCAAATACCTGACACCTTTCGATATCGTGCAAAGGCAGTTTTAAAGAGACATAAAAAAAAATAGGGAAAAACATCCTCGTGTTCAAGCCTGTTCTCTTTTGTTACCTTGATATTGATTTTAGTCGACTAATAATACAAAAACGAAAAAAGAGAAAATAAACATATACAATCATAAGAACACGATCAGTGCAAATTGAACAGACCTTTTTTTTCCTGATTTAGCAACATGTGAAGCAATGACGGTGTAAACTAATAATCAATGATAAGAGTTCCAATACTCGTTTTGATGCATCGATAAGACCCGCAGAACGAAAAACAATGATGGTGTTTGATTGCAGGAATTGCTTCCAAAGAAATATAGTCAAGAATTAATGAGTTTATATCTTGATATTGCTTGATGTCTGGCCGGTTAGAACAGGTGCATGATCGAGCAAAAAAAGTTTATAATAGGTGAATGATTAAGGGTACCTGCAAAACAAAAAGCCAAAATCGATCAGAAAACAAATTCATTAATCGCATGAACAAAAAAAAATTAGGAAGAGAAGCTTCGTTGACAATAGGGTTTGGCTTTTGCATCGAATGATTTATATGGAGAGGTACCACACCCACAATTTCAGTAAAATAAAGTTTTTGTTTGGAAATAATATAAGTCCATATCTAAGAATATGGAAAGCTTTTATATCTTTAAAACATTTTTCTTATTGCAATTATTTCAAAAAATAATAAAAATATTGAGTATGTTTTCACATGTCTGATTTTTTGGGGTCTGGATCCCCTGTCCCCCTCATCTATGTGCCCTGGTGTCCCTCGTATCAGATCTTGACATGTGTCGCAAATTTGATTTTCCTTTTTTTGATAAAGATCTAATTAATATGTGGAAAAAAAAATAAAGAAAAAATATGCATACTTTCCTTTTATATTTTCAAACCAAACCCGAACCTACAAGCTGTAATTCATCGTAATTCATGAATAATCATCAACATTGTTAAGGTACGATAGTATCTGGCCGTCAATAAATATTTGGATTTGCATCTTACACCCATCTTAAACATAAAGCTATCCAACATCATACAGTTTATGAATCATAAATTTATAGATGGGAAGCAAAATCAACATATCATAGTAATCAATTTACTGGATTTCAATTTACTTGTATATAAGTATTTAGTTCGATTAATTTGTTTTAGTTTCACCATGACGGAGATTTATTTAAGATTAATGTTCAACTGATAGATCATCTTAATCTACTAAATATTAATCCTAAAAACTCGTTTTTGTACCTGTTGTGATTGCATTTTGTTTAGTAGTCTAGTAGAAGTTCAATAGATCATCTTAACCTATTAAATTAGCTTTTAAGAATTTTGATGGAGAAAATCTTTCGATGAAAAATGAGATATGGTTTCCTTTTCATATGGTAATGGCTTCTACCCATAAAAAGAAAATATTTTATAATTTATTCTCTTTCCTTAATTAACTAGATTCGTTTAACTGTCCATATATGGTAAGAAAATTTAACCAAACGGCATCATCTTATTGGAGGGACATGAAGGCACATGGAAAAGGGGGACAGGGGATCCGAAGCCGATTTTTTGTAATTTTTTTTCTATGGAAAGGAAACGAAAATAAATTAATTCACTTTTTTTTTTTGTAAATAATATTGGAAATCTACAACTTTAAGGTTTTGGTTAGCCCGATTTATTTTTTGTTATCTTTTTGTTAATAAAAGAATGTTAAACATATCCTGCATGTCTAGGAATAGTTATTTTTTATTTTATTTTTTTATTTTTTTAAAAAGATGCCATTGGCAGGCTTATATTGATCATATGAAATTGTCAATTACACTATCAAGTGGTAAGAAATTGGAAGGGAGTCTAGCAACAAGCTGAGCCCCTATCGCTTTCTGAATGACAACACCTAGCATGTGGAAAAGAAAAAATATTAAGAAAAAATAAGCATATTTGGACGTCTAGGAATAGTTATTATTATATTTATTTTTTGGAATGGATAATATCAAGAAAAAATAATATGGAACTGCTAATGTTGTTTTCCCACAATTTTTTGTTGTTGCTGTTGTTGCTTACGATTGGTGTTTAAGGTTTTGCTTAGTTTTCTCATTCCTTTTAATGATTTTGTGTTTTAAATATTTCACAGGATTTGTCAATTTTTCGGGGCTAGAGAATTATACTTTAATCATCGGGTAGCCATCCATAGCTCCAGGTATTTTTATTTTAAATTTTAATCATTGTCTAAGCTTGAAGAGTGGTTTTTACTTTCATCTCAATCATAACTACAAAATGTAATTAGAATTAGTTTGAATATTAGTTTTGAAATTGTAATTAGGTTTAATTTAATTTCAAGAAGTGTAATTGGACATTGGATTTTTTTTTGTTATGATTGTTTTTATGTTATGTGATGAAATAGTGATGAATTATAGTTTGATCGTGAATTATTATAATTTACTCATTTATGTATTAGGATTTTTATTAAATGATTTTGTTTTATTTGGTAATTTTAGAAAATAATATATTTTTCTTGAATTGTGATTGGTTGGATAATATATTGTGGATCAAAAATATTATAAAAATGTGATTGGCTAAACAATATTTCATGGGCCCAAAAGATTCTCTTAAAATTGTATTGGCTGAAATTTAGAATGGTGGGCCAGAATCAAAGGAAGCTTCAGGTTAACTACATTTCGAAAAATACTGTTTTTATATAAAGAATTTAATTTCAAGAAGTGTAATTGGACATTGGATTTTTTTTTTTTTGTTATGATTGTTTTTATGTTATGTGATGAAATCGTGATGAATTATAGTTTGATCGTGAATTATTATAATTTACTCATTTTTGTATTAGGATTTTTATTAAATGATTTTATTTTATTTGGTAATTTTAGAAAATAATATATTTTTCTTGAATTGTGATTGGTTGGATAATATATTGTGGATCAAAAATATTATAAAAATGTGATTGGCTAAACAATATTTCATGGGCCTAAAAGATTCTCTTAAAATTATATTGGCTGAAATTTAGAATGGTGGGCCAGAATCAACCAGAAGCTCCGGTTAACCACATCGCTCGAAAAAACTCTGTTTTTATATAAATAATTTAATTTCAAGAAGTGTAATTGGACATTGGATTTTTTTTTTGTTATGATTGTTTTTATGTTATGTGATGAAATCGTGATGAATTATAGTTTGATCGTGAATTATTATAATTTACTCATTTTTGTATTAGGATTTTTATTAAATGATTTTGTTTTATTTGGTAATTTTAGAAAATAATATATTTTTCTTGAATTGTGATTGGTTGGATAATATATTGTGATCAAAAATATTATAAAAATGTGATTGGCTAAACAATATTTCATGGGCCCAAAAGATACTCTTAAAATTCTATTGGCTGAAATTTAGAATGGTGGGCCAGAATCAACCAGAAGCTCCGGTTAACCACATCGCTCGAAAATACTCTGTTTTTATATAAAGAATTTAATTTCAAGAAGTGTAATTGGACATTGGATTTTTTTTTTTTTTGTTATGATTGTTTTTATGTTATGTGATGAAATCGTGATGAATTATAGTTTGATCGTGAATTATTATAATTTACTCATTTTTGTATTAGGATTTTTATTAAATGATTTTATTTTATTTGGTAATTTTAGAAAATAATATATTTTTCTTGAATTGTGATTGGTTGGATAATATATTGTGGATCAAAAATATTATAAAAATGTGATTGGCTAAACAATATTTCATGGGCCTAAAAGATTCTCTTAAAATTATATTGGCTGAAATTTAGAATGGTGGGCCAGAATCAACCAGAAGCTCCGGTTAACCACATCGCTCGAAAAAAACTCTGTTTTTATATAAATAATTTAATTTCAAGAAGTGTAATTGGACATTGGATT
Organism: Papaver armeniacum; assembly: GCA_023531295.1. Lineage (NCBI taxonomy): Eukaryota > Viridiplantae > Streptophyta > Magnoliopsida > Ranunculales > Papaveraceae > Papaver > Papaver armeniacum. The sequence continues at coordinate 284,408 of JAJJWW010010502.1, forward strand.
TTTTTTTTGTTATGATTGTTTTTATGTTATGTGATGAAATCGTGATGAATTATAGTTTGATCGTGAATTATTATAATTTACTCATTTTTGTATTAGGATTTTTATTAAATGATTTTGTTTTATTTGGTAATTTTAGAAAATAATATATTTTTCTTGAATTGTGATTGGTTGGATAATATATTGTGATCAAAAATATTATAAAAATGTGATTGGCTAAACAATATTTCATGGGCCCAAAAGATACTCTTAAAATTCTATTGGCTGAAATTTAGAATGGTGGGCCAGAATCAACCAGAAGCTCCGGTTAACCACATCGCTCGAAAATACTCTGTTTTTATATAAAGAATAATATCTAGGCAAATTCCGTTTATTACTGGAATGCCTTTATGTCTAGCCCTATAAATAGAGGCTCTAATGTTAGTCTATTATACGCATGAATAAGAAATCTCTCTCTTCTTCCCTTTTACTTTGTGTCGTCTTCTTTCTTTTTCTATTTTACAACACGTAAAAAAAAGAAACCTTAATTATCCCAAAAAATGTTAATATCTTGTTCTGTTAGATCATAAAAATTAATCTGAGCATTATTGTTGATAGCATTCCGATTCAACCGATTCGAATCCATATACCCAATATTTGCCTAATCGAATTGGATAATTCATGCTTTGACTAACGGAGGACCAAAATTGACAAAAATGGTTCAGCAATTCAAAAAATAACAAAGAAAAAACAAATGACTCCTTGTTTTAGTTTTGTAACTACTTTGAGGAAATCCTAAAATATGCCAACTATGGGATGGGAATAGCCGAACAGAAACTTCTCCATTTTGTCCGGTCTACTTCATATTGTACTTCATTTGATGTACAGGTGGACACTATACAACAGGCAGTGTGCTGTATCCTGTATAGGCTTTTACGCCGTACTGTCTTTTTTCTAAGAGATATTTTGACTTTGGGTCACATAAAAGTGATCAAAGTTACGCTTGGGTCACCTGAAAATTTTAATTAGAGTTTGGGTCACAGGATCGTCGTTGACCGCATTGACAGTTAGGAAGGTTAGTTAAACATTGAAATGACCAAATAAAATCCAGGGATCAATTTATTTACGAAATCTACCCTTTTATATCCTGCCGAGATTGGGGTATACCCAGGTTAATTGGGGTATACCCATTTTATTCCCATCCAAACTAGTGTCCTAAGGGGTGTCTAAAAAATCTTAAAAGACCAAATTGCCCATACTAAAAAACCATGCCGACTAAAACATATTCAAAAAAATTTCAAAATTTTTCTTCAAAACTCTAACCATACATAATGAGATCAAAAAAAAAAAAAAAAAAACGAAGAATCAAAACGGATAGAAAGTCGGCAAGGTTTTTTTTGTCTACCTTGCCGACTAAAATATGGTCGGCAGGTTATAAGGTTGAATACCGTGCCGACTTTTCATCTCTGAAATCAGCAGTTACAGGGTCGGCACGGTATTCAACCTTATACCCTGCCGACTATATTTTAGTCGGCACGATATTCATCCTTATACCTTGACGACTATAGTTTAGTCGGCAGGTTATGAAATTAATACCTTGTCGACTAATCATTTTTATCTGTATGTCAAAAATTCTATAGTCGGCAGGGTATTTTTTAATCGACCTTGCCGACTATAAGATAGCCGTCAAGGTAAGAAATCAACAAGATGCCGACTAGTGAAGCATTTACAACAGTCTCCTTTGTGTCAAAAATAATAAAGTCGGCATCTTCTTCATTCATCGACCTTGCCGGCCATAAGTTGTCGGCATGTTCTTCATCCGCAGACCTTGCCAGCCAAAGTTAGTCGGCATGTTCTTCATCCGCAGACCTTGCCAGCCAAAGTTAGTCGGCATGTTCTTCATTCGTCGACCCTGCCGACTTTTGATAGTTTCAAAACTGAAAGTGTTGAATTCTTCTTTAATTTTGAGTATGATTTCATACCCACTTTGCAATCCTCTTTTTAGAAGTGTTATGCTTTCATTTCCATTGAAAAAATATTCTCGAAAGAAAAAAAATTCATCAAAAATCTTTCCAAATGAGTTCAATCAAAAACAAAATTTCATAACTTAAATTTATGATTTCAAAAGTTTTAATCTAAACTCAATTAATTAAGCTACTCAGATTTTTTAGTGTTAATTAAACAAGGGCATATTAGCCATTTAAAAAATACAAGGTTAAGGGGTGACTTGGTTTTACTTCATAATAACCGGATTTTGTCTTATTGGGTATACCCCAATTAGTTTGGGTATACCCCAATCTCACCAGGTTTTATATTCTCTTAATCTTCTTCTTTTATTTCTTTTCCACTTCGATTCAAGAATATTAACCACCATTCATCACCGAAAGGTAATAATAATACCAGTACATTTGGTAGTGTTTTAATTATAGTCTGTGAACAGTGAGATACCATCTATAATAAAGATTTGAAGCATCAGTCGAGAAAACGGTGAATGGGTGGAGATATTGTCGTTGGTTTTGGTGATAAATAGAAATGAATTGAGGAGGTTCCAAAACTATTTTATAGTTTCATTGGGTTTAGAAGAACGGTCTCTTATCGGATAGAGTTAACAACAGGGGAATTAGAGAATTACTTTATTTCGATTCAAATAAGAAGAGTGTTGGGTGTTGTTACTGTGTGATGTTGTGTGCCATTGATTTTATTGTAATGAACGATGAATAACGATGAAGATTAATATAAATTTGAGAGTTTAAGATGGATTAGGAAATAGGGTTTGTTGTGATTTTGAATCTGCATGAAGAAGTCGTCACCTATAAAAAGCATTTCAAGGCAACAACAACATATTTATCCGTGCACCTCCACTGTTCGTTAAAACTCCTCAAAGAAGAAGAAAACTCAAAACCGCCTCCACCATCATCCAACGGGTTAAGGTTATTTGCATACAAATTAATTAAAATAAAATTTATTTTAATAACGGTCAAGACGGTCAATAACGGTCATGTGACCTAGAGGTGTAAAACGTGCCGCCCGGCACACGAAGTCGCGTGCTTCACGTGCCATGTGCCGTGCTGTGCTGTGCCAACGATTTAAACGTGTTGTGCCGTGCTGTGCTTTACTAGTCAAAAGCTAGGCACAAAGCACAACCACGACAAAGACACGAATAAACATGCAGTCTTTGGCACATGTGCTATAAACAATTTGAAATTACTTAATGTTTACATTAAGTCGGACATTATCACAAGAATTTAATTAGACAACATATCATTTGAAATTATTTCAAGTAAAATTCACAAGTTTATTCAACAAAAAGAAATAGCCCATCAAATATAAAATTGGATTATTGTCATGTAAATTAATGTCCTAATTAAATATAGGTGACGACATCATAACAACGATATTGAAATATATTTTCCAGGATATTAAGGTATTATATGTCTTTGTTATAAATAAGCCAACATAAAATGTTAAAAACTAGCTAGAATAGTGACTCTTTTGTGAAATATACAAAAAATGTGATGTATTATGCCTTGTTATATGGTGTATTTGTATATGTTATGGCGTGCTTTCTTAACGTCTTTGTCCGGGCCACGTGCTTATCCGTGCCACGTCTTTGTCTTTGTGCTTCATTGTGCCAATTAGTCAAACCCAACACGTCCCATTTAACTAACGTGATGTCCGCGTCTTTGAGCTAAGTCACGTCTTCTGGTTTGTGGCTTAAATTTTAGCATCTTTGGTCAAATTTGTGCTCGTGCTCGCACAACCCAATTTATACCTCTAATGTGACTCAAACTCTAATTAAATTTTTTTGGTGACCCAAACACAATTTTGGTCACTTTTTTGTGAGGCAAATTCAAAATATCCTTTTTTTCTAATATCCGGGTGGAACTTCAGCCATTATCGGGATTAAAAGGGAGAAGCACTATTTCATCCACTACTACTACATTTTTTAAGGGATAAACCCTTGCTGGCAGCTGGCTTGCTCTAATAGCAGTGAATCCGTTGACTGACGAGTATATCACAATGAACATACGGATTATAAATGTGAAATAGCTATCGGCCTGTGGATACTTAGCTGTACAGTACTTTAATTCATTAAGTTTAAAATCGTACGACAAGTTATAATGGATCACCCGTTGTCTTTCACGAAATGTACAATTACGATCAATCAAAAGGTCAAGACTAGTAACCACCACATAAGTGGTTGGTGTTAATAAATATGTTAGTTGTGCTGCTATTTATATACAGAAAATCAATGCTCGAGTTTAAGAGCATTACTCAATTGATTGATAATTCAAGTTGTCTGAATTATCCCACTCACACACGTTATTAATCATCTAATTAAGTTCGTCCAGATGTAATTTATGCTCAACTGCATTTGCATAGTACCATGGAAGTACTCCATATATAAAAGCTCCAGAGTATCATGTTCTTATAGTATTATCTCCTCCTTTTCACTCAAACTTTCTTTATTCTCTTCCTATGAATTACCTTCTTATGATACTTCTCATTGTATTTGCCCTGAGTTTCTGTGCTAGTACTAGTTCGACGACACCCAAAGAGAATGACAATGGTTTTCAGCGTCCAGCGTTATATATTCTAGGAGATTCCTTGGTTGATGTTGGTAACAATAACTACATTCATTTTACCATTACTAAAAACAATTTCCTTCCTTACGGAATTGATTTCCCACGCGGGAAAACTTCTACCGGTCGTTATTCCAATGGAAGAACAGTCGTTGACATAATAGGTATGCGACTAACTGACAAGTTAGGAAACAAATTTTTTTGCCAAACATATTTCAGCCTTTTGATTTAACTACAAACTTGGTTATATGTGCAGGAGAAACATTTGGTTTGGAAGACTATATTCCTCCTTACATGGATCCAACAACAGTTGGAGATGTCGTTCTTCGCGGAGTCAATTATGCATCTGGTGGTGGTGGAATTCTTAATGAAACTGGCGCTATCTTAGTAAGTATTAATGCATAAACAATGCATACGTTAGCTTCCTAATTTTAGATACTAATCAAATAATTAATGAGTAGCATTTTTGTCTATATAGGGAAATCGAATCAACATGGATGCACAGCTGGATAACTTCGCAAATACAAGGAACTATATAATCTCTACGTTGGGTGACCATGGTGCGAATGAATTTCTTGCGAAAGCTCTTTTCATCGTTGTAATGGGTTCTAATGATTTCATTGACAACTATTTCATTCCATTTCTCTCAATACCGGAGCAGAAGTTGCTTACCCCGAAAATGTTTGTTGATATATTGATCTCAAGATTCAAACTCCAACTAACAGTAAGATGATTTATTTATTCTCTTTCATTTGTTTCATTTAATACTTGATGCGCATGTATATCTAGAAATTGATTTGGTTTTCATCTTCATGGGCGCTGTATGTAGAGACTGCATGAAATGGGTGCAAGAAAGATAGCTGTGGCAAACGTTGGACCTGTTGGTTGCATCCCATTAGAAAGACGTATAAATGGAATTTTGAATAAAACAGAATGGCATACCAAAAGTGATTCGTGCATTAGTGAAATGAATGATGCGGTAATGTACTTCAACAAGAAATTGAATAGCCTGGTCATGGAGTTGAACTCAAAATTTGTTGAATCCAAATTCCTAAATGTAGATATCTACGGCCTTTTTACCCATGTTATTGATAACTATCAATCTTACGGTACGTACTTGCTAATAACGTTAATTCGAGGTTAATCATCGGGGTAACCACTTAAGTATGATGTTTATTTAATCCGTCTGTCTTTCTGATGTTTTATCTAGGCTTTGAGAATTATAAAGATTCATGTTGCCAAACACTTCCCGGTCCATTGCGAGGTTTGTTACCATGCAATCCAAAGGGGAAGGTTTGTGAAGACCGATCCAAGTATGTGTTTTGGGATGAGGCTCATCCAACTGATGCTACTTATTCCGTTTTTGCAAACAAGTTGCTCGAGCGCAATTCTAAATATGTATACCCATATAGTATTCAACAAGTCTATTACGCGTGAGCCACGCATTGTTCACTACTTGCAGTGGTCTAGATGGAAAGTATATTGCTGCCGAGAGCTTATCTTCTGGTACTTAATTATTCGCTAATTTTTGCCAAGTTACTTCATTTCAACAAATAGAAATACTTTCTGGTACTTATCTACAACAAGTGTATTTAATTTTTATGGTCTACGACTAGGTATTATTTAGGCGTTCGCCTAGGCTAAACCGTCGCCTCTGTGCTTATTGATATGTAATTTTACCGTTAAATTTGAATTTATCCCTCTTTTCTCTTTTCTTTTCTTCCCTCTCTGACCCTTGTTTATTCCTAATTTTATTCGTTTTGTATCACCAATTTACACCCATGATTCATAATTAAATAGCACTGCCTATCAACAACAAAAGGTCACTATTATCGTGAACAAATGTCAGAATCAAATTTGTAAAACCTTGGACATGGTCCATGGACATGTTAATTGCACCAACTAGTCGGAAGTGTACACAAGGACAAGGGTCCTCCTGTCTTGATCCTGATCTCTACATTTAAACATTTTTTTTTTCCTATTTCATGTTTGGACTACTTTGAAAAAAAAATTAACGAGTCGGAACTTCATGGTCCAGACGTTATTTTCCTTTGTTGCCTATGCCGGCGAAGAAGACACCGTTCAAGGTGGAGTTCAGCGTTGCCGTGATTAACTACATAGCTTGTAAATATTGCTCCTAAACACTTAATGAGATATCCTTCTAAATCGCAAATGGTAAAATAATAAATGGAAGGCACTATTGCACCAAATATTAGGAAAAGAAAACTGGTACTTAAATTTGAGCGCAATTTTAAAGTTCAGCGGTGGAATTTCATGAAACTAAGGAATCTAACCAAACCCATTAAGGCAAGGGAGCTGCTTATGCCTTATAGTAAACCCTCAACGTGAAGGAAGCTTGGTTGTTTTGAATCGAGTGATTCAAATCCATAAACCCAATAATATTCACAAATGGAATTGATCATTAAATATGACTTAAAAAAGTTGGCAAATCGGGTATACCCAGATTAATTGAGGTTTGTCCAATAAGACAAATTTAGGGTCATTATAAAGTAAAACTCGAAACCTCTTAGCCGTATATTTTTAAAAATCGCTAAACTGCCCTCGATTAGTTAGTACTAATCAACCTGTTTAGTTAGTTAATCTAGTAAGATTAATTATAGTTGAATCAAAAGTTATGAAATTTTGTTTTAGTTAGATTGAAGTTATGAATTTTGTTGAAAGTTTTTGAGATTTTTTGTTTTTTGCTTTTGTTTTGAGAATTCTTTTATAATTGAAATGAAACCACATTTGCCAAACACTTCTACAAGGGGATTGCATTGTTTAATTGTTTCATTTTCCAAGTTACAGTGAAATCAACACTTTCAAAAATCACAATATGAAAAGTTGGTTTGCTAGACTGAATAATACCAATCACAGTATGAAAATTCCGCTTGCTCGACTGAAAAATAGCATGCCGACTAAGTACCTTGTAACTCAATCCATGAACAGTCGGCATGATCCATTTGAAACAAAGCATGTCAACTTATCAAACTTAGTCGGTACGCTCGACAAGAAACAAAGCATGCTGATCAAATATTAGTTTTTAGCAATTATAGTCGTCATGGTCGAAAATGTAGTTGCAGGAAATCCCACACTACACCCCTCACAAGAATCCATACAATTAAATCATTTTTAAGATAAACAATTATAAGTTTTTATTGATCAAACTCTCGAAATGTTACAAGATGAACAGGAGATAAACCAAAAATTACAATCACTCTAAACTTTATCTCTCTTAATGACTTGCTCCACACTTGAAAAAGATCTCTCCCTTCCTTAAGCCTATTCGGCTCTTTATATAGGACATTACATGGCGGATGACAAACTAAGTCTGTCCTTTATTTTCGGATCCGGCTTGCGACATTCTCGCAAGTGTACACATGTTAAATCTCGCGACACTCCTCGATCTCGCTACATCTTCACATCTTTCTCGTGTTTTGGCTGTCGTCATCCGTTACGTCATTTTTACTTCCATCCCGTGATGTCTTCGTAGTGTGTCGTTTATGGATTCTGCGAGAATCTTGGTGTTGCGATATTCTGATCCTACATCTTGCCTCTTCTCATCTCTTTTCTGCGAAGAAGGGAATGTCATGAGAATTAGTGTTTTCAAATGCCGCGATCGTTCATTTCTTTATATTTTTCCGTATTTTCATGCTTCGTACCATTACGCGAGAATTTATTACATGTATCTCTTCTTCCATCCATTTCTTGACACGTCTCTTTCAACCGTCATTTCTCAACTGTTCACGTCCCTTCTCGCATTAAATGCGTTTATTTTCTCAAGAATTTTTCTCTCGTATATAGCTTTCTCATCCTCCTCTTCTCCTTTTTTACTTTCTTTCTCAATTTTTCTTCAATTCTCCTCTGTAATTTCCGCTCTCGCCATCGTAAATCTTCTTCTTTTTCTTTCTTTTGATCTTTAGTTCTTCAATCATTCCCATACTAAAAATGGCTCAATTTGGTCGCAAATACGAAGCTTCCCTTGAAGAAATTCAAAAAGATCTTCAAGGAAAAGGTTTTACTTTATCCACTATTCCTGGCAAGGAATCTAAATCCATTCTTTCTGTCAAGTTTTTCACTGATCATCATTGTGATGATCATGAAATCATATTTCGCTTGGTCAGATTCTCGCCGGACTTCCCATTCCTCTTTATAACCCTAACCTTCCGTTATTCTATGGAATTCTCGCTCATGCGAACTTCTCGCGAGCCGTATATCAACTAAGCGGGATTGCATTCGCTTAATACTTGAATTCGCCAATCGTGGCGCTGGAAATGGGTCTCTTTATCCACCGAAGTTAGGGATCCAAAATTTAAGGAATTGGTGATACTCATTTGAAAGTTATACAAATCGAGAGTTTTTATGAAAACTATGAATTCATTCCTTTGAGGAGGGATAATACTCATTTGGGGTGTTCGTTTGAAAAGAAAGGATGATGTTGCTGATGATAAACTCCTTATGCAAGACATCGAATGACATTCTGGTAAAAACAACATCCCACGTCATTCTAAAGACGATAAATGGTGTGTTTTTCCATTGGTGTTAAAGGGGCCTTATATCGCAGGCTCGAATATACTTCCTGCGAACTTCGGTACTTATCGACCTTGGGTATTCAATTGGCCCGAGAAGAATAAGGAGGTATGTCTTCTAACTTCGCGCACTTTGTAATTTTTCATTGATTGCCTACTCCCTTATCTTTTGATTCTTGTGAAAAATTTTAGGTTGAAAAATTGAGATTGAGCTATAATCGGACCGGGAAAGTTAGCACTTTAGCCGCCCTTCGCTCCGTCATGGATGAAGTAAGAAACACTTTATATATATTCTTCTATTTAACAATATTGTTGCCTCTGTTTCTTATCTTCATTTGTGTGCGAAGGTTGGTGTTGAAGTTGTTGGAGAAGAAGAAAATCCTGAGGCTGCGAAAGCCAAAGGTAGAAATAAAAATTCTCTTCGCAAGGAGAAGTCTCGTTGTTCCGCCTTTGAAGAAGCGAAAACTTCACCTCCCCTCTCCTTGAATCTTCAGCGAGTGAAAATTCTAGTGATGAGGAATATGATGATGTGGATATCCCTTCTTCAAATTCTCCAAATTTGAATCTTCTATGGCACAGCTGTCTAGCATCTTTTCTGATTCTATGCAAGGGATAGGCGACGATCTCCTTTTTAATACATGCAAGGCTCTCGCAAGTATTTGCGATTTACCTTTGGTTGAAAGTGATAGTTCTCTTCATGGAGTCTCCAGATCAGTGACTCCTAGCTTCTTGAATTCACTTAGTGTCTTGGTATGTTTTCATTCTCTTATTTTTTCATGATTTTAATTTTAAATTATGCCTTTTTAATTTCTTTGTTTTCTTTGGTAGTCCGGGAGAGCTTCCTTTGTTGTTGCCTCAGATCTTGAAAAGAGGCGTAGTATTCTTGAAAAGAAGAATCTTCAGTTTCGCAAGAAAAACGAAGAATTGGGAGTTGAAGTTATTGCTCTTCGCAAGAGAAATGAAGAATTGGAAACTGAAGCTGTCATTCTTCGCGAGAGGAACAAGCAATTAGAAGCTGACTCTGCCACTCAGAAGATTAAGATTTCTAGCCTTCAAAGCTCCAACCAACAACTTTATGGTATGAAATTTTTCCCTTTTCCTTTGTTTTGTTCTCTTATTATCTTCCCTCATCTAACTTATCATTTTCGCGGACGTTTATAATCTTTCTGAGGAAGCCATTCTTCTTCATTCATTCCCTGAACCTATGGATGATGATGCTCTTCTTGCTCATCTCAACAATTCTTTGGATAGTTTTTCAAATAATAAGATTAAATCTCTTCCTCTAAATGAACTTCAATCCAGATTTCTCCTCTTAGAGCTTGATCATAGATCTAGTTTAAGTTTAGCCAACCAACTGAAACGCCTGTATCTTAATTCTAAGGAGAAAATTAATACTTTAAGGAAGAAAATTAGTGATCTCATAGATGATAAAGATCGCATTGCTAGTCAAGGTGCTCAAGCATTAGCGAAATTCCAAAAGACTCTTCTTGAAGTTCAAATTGAACGGGATGAATCCATTCGTCAAAATACTATTCTTAGCGAAAGAGAGAATCAAATCCGTTCCCTTCTCCTTATAAATAATGATGATGAATTTGCTTGGGTTTCGAAGGTTCTAGATGATGCCAGAAATAACTTAGGTGTTAATATTAGTCTTCAAGATGAACATACGGCCTTGGTTAAAGATATGATTTACGACGAGAAAAGGTTGTTTATTATTCTTCTTTATTTAATTATTTGCATAAACTTGTCATCCAGTTGCTGATCTAATGTTATATGTTCGCAGAATCTGAAGCAAGGTTCCGAAAGAGAATTGAAGAACTCGAATCTGAGAAAGAGCAGCTTGCCAAAAATCTTTCTTCTCGGGATGATAAATATTCTAAGCTGAAGAACCAACTGAAAATCACTATCGCGAATTGATGCGTGTCGTAGGTGCAATCAAATTAATTCAAAATTTCCACTCAATTAAAAATAATATAATGGAAGTCAAGTTCGTTCCCACGAGGAGCAAGAGATCTTAATTGTAAAAGTTGTCACAAAGGGGGTGTAAAAAGCAAAATAAAAATAAACAAAGCAATTAAAATCGAAGGTTGAAAGATGAAAACAATAAGAGAGAGAAGATCAAGGAATCCTTCTTCGTTACGAAACAATGAATCAAGTTATGTTCTTTTCTACTTGTTATTAGTCACAAATTATCACCAACCGTAGGTAAAGCGACTAGCTCAGTGCTAAACCCCTAAATCCCTTATATCACCGGATACGGAAGTTCTCGCCACTAGGATTCTAATCACCTAGCCACCTAGAATTAGCTCAACCTAGATGTAACTGGGCTCATGCATTAGGTTTTGTGAATTTCTTAGGTTGATATTAGTAGTTAGACTCTTAGCTCAAGGTCTACTTGCTAACGTTGTTTCTACACACAATTGCTCCACGGAATCCCTCCGCAAGGTCTCGTGTTTGCTACTTATGTAAAAAGTCAAAGAACGATTACTTATCCCCTAACTTTCACTAGCTTTAGATCGAATTAACAAATCAATTTAGTTGGCCACCCAAACAATCTATCAATCAATCATGAGTGTCTTTAAGATCACTCCTATTAGTAAAAACAAGCGATAATTATGTGAAAAACTTCAAGATAGAATTTGAAAACAAAAACTCAAATCATGTTAAGAACTAGGAATTCATCCTCAATCAATAAGAAATTTAGCTACTCATGTTTTTGAAATTCACACAAATAATAATAATTAAAAGAAGAAGTTTCAAATTCACACAAGTAATTAAAAAGAAAAATCTTAGAAAAGCAAGCAAAAACACAAGTGTTGTGTGTGTAGAGAGGTGTGTAGAAGTTGTAGAAAACTTCTCTATTTATAGGCTTCAATATTCTCCAATTCTTCAAGGATTAGAATCCTTTTCCTTTTGCAATTCAATTTCCAATTCCAAGCTTTTCTCAACTCTTCCACCTTCTCTTTCCAAATTTGAGTCCAATTCTCCATCCAATTCCTAGCCCAAGTCTTCACACCCATGAGAGAGGTCCATAGAAAATTCTGGAATTTTGCTCGCGGAAAACTCTGGGATTGTGGTAGGAATTTGGGCGGAAACGTCGCCACGGCCGCTTTGAAAATTTTGTCGTCGAGAGAATATTCGAAGCGGAATATTCCGTCTGGTCTCCGTTAGGACTAACGGTCAAAAGTCGACCGTCAGTCAAACCGTTAGTCACATGTCAAGGGTCAAGGATCCGGTTCGGGTGAGTCAACTCGCAGTCGAACCGAGTCGGTGATCCAGCTCGATCCCGGAACCGGAGTCACTTGCCGGGGCCATCTTGTGTTGCACCAGGATGGTGCATCATCTTTGCTCCACCAAGATGGCCCCGCACTATTCTCATCTCGTAGCTCACTTCTACCACCACCATCACCCGGCCAGCTCCAACAGCTTGACTCTGCTCGACTGCTCTTCTCATCCGTGTACTTCTTCAACCCCATTGCCATTCTGCTTCTCAGTAAACCACAACCATAAATCCTTGCTACTTCAACATCCATCTGAGCTCAAACTCTTGTAGGCATCATGGCAGCAGCACCCATTGGCATGCATTCTCTGCAATTTACAGACCCCCCTGAAATGCAACCATTCTCCTTCCCTTAGTTAATACACAGCAACCTCAATCACTGCAACCACAGCACCTGCCATGACACTGTTACACGGCCCTCTCTGCCAATTCATAATCCCTTCTCTACAGGCACACAATTCAGGCCGACAACAGCACCACATGGCTAACTAACAACACCAAATTAGCTTGTAGATACCTGCCAGCACCCATTCGGTCATCATTCTTGCCGTGACACTCTTGCATCTCAGCATATCCACCAATTACAGCTCTCTAGCATCTCAGTTTGCTGTACCTCCCAGTTCTCAACTCATATTCACGACACCGCCAGACCCATTTCTCTTCCAGCATAGCTTCACTACTTCCTGTCAATCTTCAACTCAGCCCATTCTGCTCATACATCAGCTCAATCAACCCAGTTCATAACTCATTTCGAATGTCTCAAGAATCATCAACAGCATCTCTCGGCAACAAGTCTCGCTGCTTCTTCCTCTGAGTTTCTTCATCCACCAGCTCAAAACCCATCAAGCTCAATCACCGGCCTCATCCTCATCTCACCGATCGCTCCTTCTCTTCGATTTACAGCGGCTTCATTCTCTGAACTCTCGATCCCTTTCTCAGTTCTCCAACAGCAGCTCAACTTCATACTCCTCAAATCATCATCTTCTTCTTCTCTATCTCGTTGAATCCATCAATTCCACCACCAACCCATCTTCGATTCCTCACAGCGCTTCTCTCGATCGATTAACAGCGGCAACTCGTCACAGATTCTTCTCTGTGTTCCTCAATTTCTTGAATTTATCAGCAGCAATGGCTGCTTCTCTCGGCCTCAGGCATAGGCATGAATGAGAGGCAGACTCTCGATTTAGGGTTAGTAACGGCTGCCTCTCTTTGTGTCTCGATTTCAGGCAAATGATTGAGAAATCAATTAGGATAGGGTTATACAGCTGGATCTGGATCCGGGTACGGGTGTGGTGTGGATGGATGGGCTTGGGTTAGGGTATGGGTGGATTCAGACACCCACCATTAGTACACCCAAAATGCTATTCTCACTCACTTCTTTTGGATAAGGGACACCTCTTTGACCTCCCCTTAACCTTGGCTGGGCTCCATATAGTATTCCCTCCTTGGTGAAATGACAATTTTACCCTTTTGCTCAAATTGAGTGATTTCTTCTCCTTTTCCTCCGTGCGACTCCATAGTAGCTACAAAACTCAAAACAAGCGTAAAATACATAATTTACACGAAAAATAGCAAAGAAAGCATAAACTACTAGATAGTAAATTAGGTGTATTCTACACCTATCACGAATTTTAAGAATGATGCTATTCTTTTTCGCAATCAGACTATTGAGACGATCTGTGGGGACAACAACATCCCTCAGTCTAAGTATCCTTGCCTTCTTGATGAAATTCCCCAAAATGTGCCTTCTCTGGATATTTCTGACACTGATGTTAGTGAAGAAGAAGGGAAATCTAATGAAGATGAAGAAATTGAAGAATCTGGTGAAGATAATGATGAAGAAAGATCAAATGAGAAATAATTTTATTTTCCTTTTTCTTCCTTTGTAATCTTTGTACAATCATTTTTTCATTCTCCCATCCTTGGGTTTATTCTTTTGCTGCGAACTTTTTGAGTCTTTAAATGCAATTTCTTTCTTTCTTGTTTCTTCATGTACATAAAAAGCAAGTCTTTTTTGCAATATGGTTAATCAATATATGTACAAATCTGTCATGTGAAGACAAATAACATGCGAATTTCTTGTTCATTCCCATACTTGCCTTTGTTATTTGTATTCGAATGACAGATATATTCTGCTGAACTTTGTCATTGCGACAAGATCGCAGGACGTCCTTACATTTTCATGTAATGACCCATTGATCTTGCCTTACCATTTCTCTTGTGTGGTCTTATTTTGCCTTCCTAGTTAAAGGTCTTATTTTGCAACCTCTCATTTTTGCTACAAAATCGCAGGATGTCTTTACATTTTCATGTAATGACCCATTGATTTGTCTTATCATTTCTTTAGTATTATTGCCTCTGCGGGATATTTTTCTTGCGACAATATGACAGGCCTAAATATCCTTGCGAACGTAAATCCCCATGACATTGCCGTCTTTGCGACGAAATCGCAGGACGTCTTTACATTTGCATGTAAGGACCCATTGATCTCGTCTTAGCTACTCTTTTGTATTTTTACCTGTTCAGGATTGTTTCACAAATATGACAAGCCTAAATATTCTTGCGAATATAAAGTCTCATGACATTTGCGTCTTTTTTGACACTATCAGCTCCCTAATGGAGGGTGCCGCCCTTATCTTCCCCCGGTTGCCCCTTCAAGGAGGCGTACTTCTGCCATACAAGGATAGCTCCTCCCATCCGGTATTAACAACAACCAGTTGTTTTCGCAGCCTCTTATCCCTTTTGCCTATATGGCTTATGGTTACGAGACTGCACCCTAAGTGGAGTTTTCTTCGGGCCGAGTGTAACATAAGCCAAGACTTTCCAAGAATGGACGAGACACTTCAAATGCCCCTGGCACTCTTGGCTCAACCGTGTACCTCGGTGCCTTGGTCAAATGCTGACTCCTTAGAAGAGACCCTCGGTCGTCCAACCAGGGTATAACCTTATATATATATAGTTGGAAACTCAAGGCATCTCTCCTGTATGGGTGTTATTACCCCCAATCTCCATAACTCAGGTTCCAGGGGAGGTGTAACCTTTTCCCTGAGCCACGTTACAGATACCCCCTTACATGACGCACTTTAGGTACTTTGCCTCTTACGAAATTTTATTCGCGAACTAGAGTGTACGCCATGAAGGTTCGTCCCATTCTGGTTATTTTGTTAATTCTTTGTTATATGTAATAGGCCCCCCCTACTATGACGCCCCGAAGGTTCTTTTGCCTCTTGCGAAATTGTGTTCGCGAACTAGGGTGTACGCCATAATAAGTTCGCCACTTTCTGATTATTTTGATGATTCGTCTTCATATATGAGCTATTTTGTACTTTCGCAACATATTTGCCATTTGTAAAATATATTTTCTTCTTCTTCATATCAACTCTTACACCACTCCATTTTCGCCATTTGCAACATATTTGCCATTTGTAATTTTTTTTTTTTTTTTTACTCCCTTGATCAGTAAGCGCATTCAATCTTTAAACCTCTTAGTTTTGCTACTTTGAATTTCCTGTTATTTCTCCATCTCTTGCGATATTATCGCCACTTCTTCTTTTCAACAGACATTGATTTCTCAGCATTTCTTCCTCTCTCCATTCTATGGTATCTACCATCAACCTTTCACTTTTTTGTTTTTCTCTGATGTTGTGTTTCCAATCTTTCTTCTTTGAGCTCTTTCTTCGCAGGATTCTATATCAACTTCATAACATTTTTTCCCTTCTATCCAATCTCCTTTTATAATCCCAATACCGGTTGGATGAGGAAACTTAATACATTGATGAAAAGTTGATGCTACGCCTATAATCTCATGTAACCAAGGTCGCCCAATTAATGCGTTATATGGTGATTCCACATCAACAACACGAATAAGATTTGAAGACAATCCTTTCAAAGGGAATTCTCATGTGAACTTCTCCTTTAGGCTTATTTGCAGTACCATTAAAACCATAAATTTTGTATGTTGAAGGTATTAGATCTTCATCTTTTCCTCCCATAGTTTTATAAGTATATGATAAAAAAGAATGTTCACGGAACTCCCCGTATCAATCAAAATTCTGTTAATTGCCCAAGAATTCTCAGCCTCATCATCTTCATCCTCTCTGGGTTTTGGGTTGATCTCCAATCTTACCACCAATGGGTTGTCATGCATTTCTCCAGCCTCAGGCACTTCTTCCGCGGTAAAAGAAATGATCTGCTTCTGCCATTCTTCCAGTTGCGATGTCTTCGCGGTGTTCATTATTTCTTTATCATTGGCATCCTTTGCGAAAAACCTGCTGAGAGTAATATCGTGGAAATCTTCAATTGTCTTGTACGAATGTACAATGAGTTACAAAACAGATTTTTGCTTTTGCCCCAACTTCTATCACAAATGTTTCACGTTCTTTTGTTGCGTTCGCCCTTTGAATTTCTGGAGGAGGTGGTGGCAATACTTGAGGTTGTGCTTTCTTTACTAGAAAATGATTTAATTTTCCCTGATCTATCATCCTGAGGATGATTCTATTTATATTTATGCAGTCATTTGTTGTATGTCCATAGAAATGGTGAAAAGAACAAAACTCATGGCTTCTCTCGCTTGGAGGTGGCTCCTTTCCCATGTTCCATGGTGTTGGTATATTTTCCATTAAAATTATAGCTTCCCATATTTTCTCCACGCTATCATTGAGAGGTGGCATCTCAATTTCTTCCCATACTATCCTGCGGCTTCCTTGTCCCCTATGATAATTTTTCCTTTGACCTCCATAATTTTCTTGCGGCTGATCAAGTTTTTGAATTTTTTTATTTCCACCGCGGTTATAGAAATTTCTTTCTCTCTCGTATTCTTCTTGGTCACGACTCCCCATAGCCACTAGCTTCTGTTGATTATCACCCATGACCAAGTCTGGTAGTCCTTGCGAGGTGCTCGCCACTGTATTTATCAACTTAGGTAACAAGCTTGCATTAGCTGCATTCGAACTTGTGTTCTCAACTGGGTATGATTCCATCTCATTTTGTCTTTCCTCGAGAGCAATATATTCCTCTGTAATTCTCATGGCTCGATCATTGTGATCGTGTTGTTAATTCCGAAAATTTGAATGTATAATGATTGGTTGCGAACATAGCATTAATGAATGATAAAATGAGATATCTCTCATCGACACGACCCGCCATGTCGCTACACATCGTCTTCCACCTCACAGTCAAATGTTTCAAACTTTTACCAACCCTTTGCTTTAATCCAAATATATCTTCAATGCCAGGTCGCGAGAAATTATTACTTATGTATGCCCCTAAAAATATAGCCTGTAAATGATTGAAGGATGCTATAGTATTTTTTGGCAAGCCTTCAAACCATTTCAAAGCTTCTCCTGTCAAACTTGATGCAAAATATTTACATAATATAGCGTCATGATTTTCCCACTGTAACATACATCTCAAATAAGCTTTGATGTGTTGTATTGCACAAGTTGATCCATCAAAAATGCTGGTTAGTGTAGGAAAATCGCACTTTGGGGGTATTCCTTCTAATTGTATTTCCCGTGTGAATGGGGTTTTCAGACTTCTTCTATAGCTTCATCTAATTGTCTCCTACCTCCTTCTTTCTTATTGTTTAACATTCCTCTCATTTCCGCTAGCTCTTTCAAAATTTGTTCGTTTATACTATAATTATCTTCCATTGGCCTTTTTAGCTCCGCCTCTCTTCTTCTGCGTTCATATCCGTTTTGATTCTCTTGGTCATCATTTTCTTCCGTCTTTTCTGCGATCTTCTCTTTCATTCCTTTCATGAATTCGCACACCATTATATCTCTCATTTTCTCCTATTTGTCGTCTTTCAGTTCTCCTGAATGCTCTATCGTATTCTTCATTGATATTAACATTATTGCGATTACGCTCACGCCTCATTTCTCGATTATCATGATTATTTTGGCGAATTGCCTCTTGTAGTTCTTGTTCTTCCATTTCTGCCCTTAGCCTTTCCCTTTCGCGAGCTAGATAAGCTTGTTCAGTATAATGTCTCTCAATTTCATCTTGAATTGCTCGGTGATTTCTTTGTATTTCTCTCCCATGTAATATTCTCCTTCCTTCTTCCTGATTTCTCCATCCTCTTGATTATCTCGCCTCTGGTGGTGTCTATCTCTCTGATTTCCATCATTTTGCCCATTTTCCCTTACTTCTCTTCTTTCGCGGCGTTCCTCACCTAAATTTTGTGTTTCTTCTCGAATTTCTTCATTAGCATTTTCTACAAGCATATCTCGTCTTACTTCTTCCCTTACTGATCTTGACCTTGTAGAGCTCCTTGACCTTACGTTGCGTAACCTTATGTTTTCCATCCTTAGCTCATGGTTTTGCCTTGTCAAATTTGCACGTTCTTAGTTTTAATCGCCTTTCTTCGCGTATCGTTTGTCTCAATGCCTCTAACGCTGTAATCTCTTCATTTCCATGAATTATTCCTCCAACCATTTCTTGATCTCCTTCTTCTTGTCCATTACCTTCTAATTGATGGTTTTCCCTTATTTCATCTTCAGAATCCGATCGCCAAGTGTGTACGCTCACTCTGTCATAATCCTCAGTTCTATTTCGTATTGGTGCATGCTGAATTGGCGATTGAACCCGATTTTCTCCATTATTTCTCGTATTTGCTCTTGAAGATTCTCCCATTTCATTTCTTTCTTCTCCAGCAAGTCTCCTACTCCTTCTAACTGTCGTTGGTTCTTCTGACGTATGTCTTCTTCTTGCCGTTCTTTAACCTTATCAAATTGTTGAAAATTATATGAAACTCTTTATCTACTACTTCAAATCCTTCCAAATCACAATATCAATCTTTACTCCTCGTTGTTTCTAGCGCCATTATGTAGTTGCAGGAAATCCCACACTACACCCCTCACAAGATTCCATACAATTAAATCATTTTTAAGATGAACAATTATAAGTTTTTATTGATCAAACTCTCGAAATGTTACAAGATGAACATGAGATAAACCAAAATATTACAATCACTCTAAACTTTCTCTCTCTTAATGACTTGCTCCACACTTGAAAAAGATCTCTCCCTTCCTTAAGCCTATTCAGCTCTTTATATAGGACATTACATGGCGGATGACATGACTAAGTCATCCTTTATTTCCGGATCGGCTTGCGACATTCTCGCAAGTGTACACATGTTAAATCTCGTGACACTCCTCGATCTCGCTACATCTTCACATCTTTCTCGTGTTTTGGCTGTCGTCATCCGTTACGTCATTTTTACTTCCATCCCGCGATGTCTTCGCAGTGTGTCGTTTATGGATTCTGCGAGAATCTTGGTGTTGCGATATTCTGATCCTACAGAAAATGCAGCACATTGACGACTATTCTTCAGGCATCATGTTATTTTTAACTATAACGACCAAAAACAAAATTGGATAGAAAACTTATTTTCTAAGAGTTATTAATCGTCAGGGTTTAGCTTTTCAAAACCTTACGACTATTCATACTACATCACTAGTCGTCAGGGTTAAGGGATGGAGACCATGACAACCCTGCAAATGTTATTTTCAGAAATAAAACTCTTTTAAAAGTCATCACGACATTCATCATATAACCTTGACGACTAAAAATAAATATGAAAAATCGTCATGCTCGACAAAGAGATACCATGACAAACGTGTAAGTGCAATTCAACAATTTCAATTTTTCCGACCTAATTAATATGCCACTTAAACAACGGAACAAAGTATTAGATAAAGTTTGAAATAATTAATCAACAATAAAAAAAATCTAATCGACGATTTTTTTCTCATTTGAAAAAGATGAAATGTAGAGAAGGAGAAAGGAATTGATCATCAAATGAATGATGAAGGAGAAGGGAAAAAAATAAGGTTTGGATCTAAAACTAAAAAGGGAGTAGTTTTAATTATTATTATGGGAAGGGTAATTAGGTAAGTTCATACACATTAAACATCCTTTAGCTCGTTATTATGGTTCGAAAATAAATTTTGGATACCCCAATTAATCTGAGTATATCTCAATTTGGCCAGTTTTTAAAAAAATGAGTTTTTCATTACTGAATATAACAACAATTTAATATGAAAATTGTGAAATGGGAAAAGAGTGATTCAATAGCTGTCGCTTCTATTGTGAGCATTCCTATGCAATAAGTCTATAAATTATTACACCTAGTTCACTTGACCCTCTTTAGAAATGGAGTTCGCACATTCTCTCCATTCTACAACCACTTCCTTTTGTCATGGGAACATTTAGATTATTTATGGCGTTTATATTTTCAGATTAATATACCAGTTAGGAATATTGGGCTATTGGAGAAAACCAAGTAGAACAAATAATTATCATTTCCAATTACATATACTCATATTAAAGTTGTGGGTGGCCGTGAAGTTTTGCAAATTGTTACGAGTTTTACTTTGGATAGTGATAACTCTCCGGTCAAAGTAATAACAAGAATAATTTTATATGGTCCCAACGTTGTCCTGGAATATAGGTTTATTGTATCTAAATATATACCCAAAATGTGGGTCCTTCTTCTTTAGCGGTAAGAGCTTGCCTTCTTATTTTTCCTAGGTTGATTGGGGCCAAACATTTTAATTGGGGGCCAAGCACTAGAGGACAAAAAAGGTCATCCAATCCTAATTTGGGTCACCCCTTATATATTTGTTTCTAAATGGCTAAAATGCCCCTGAGTGATTAGTATTAAGATTTAATTAAGTTGATTAGTGTGATAATTTTGTTTAGATAAAAATCGGGTTTTGGGATTAAAATTTGGGAAATTTTAGTTTTGGGTTTTTTGTTTTGAGAAGAAGAAGGAGTTTTGAGAGGAAAAACTAGGGTTTTTAGAAATGAGTGATTCAAGTGGAGGGAATGAGGTTGGTGAAGGTTCAAACAATAACCATGATTGTGTTGATGGTAAGATTGAATCAACTAATCCTATGGATTGGATGTTTGATGAAGAGATGTTAATGGAGGAAGCCATGAATAATGGTTGAAATGAAGATCCTCTTGCTCAAAATGAAGGAACCGATACTCAAAATGAAGAACCCGCACCTCAAAACAATCGGGTAAACCTCATATACTCTTGAAATTATCGAATGGTGCTCCAAGTGGTCGATTGATGGTCATTATGGACCTAGTCGGTGAGAGAGTCGTTATAGTCGGGGTTTGGATTGATGCTGACTCTTCAAAGTCGTCGGTGAATTGAAACTACCAATGACGACTTAAACCCGCAACTTTTCCGAGGTTATGAAAAATCGTTAGGTTGGTGTGATAAACACCTTGCGACTCTTTTGGCTAGGTCAAAAGGGTCGTTAATTTGTTTTGTTTGAGACAAACGACTCTAAAACCAAAACTCTCAGTAAAAAAAACACTTAGAGTCGTCATATATGTATTCGTAGAAGATGACGACCCTATCCCTCCATTTCAAATTTTATGTAGCGTCGTTCGGTGTTTTATTTAATATACTAACGACCCTTGTATTTTGGATTATCATAACTTTTGATTTCATAAAATCATTTCATTGAATCGTAAAAGGCATACATCTTTCATAGCGATACATTGAAGGAAATGAAATACAATAGATAATAACGTTGCACTTATACACTTAATCATAAATGGCGAAATTATACATAGTGCCTTCCAAGATAAAGTAGCAATCGTCGAACTCAAACTTTTTCCCACGAAGATCCTCGTAATAGCCATACGCCTTCCTCAACTGAAAACGCAAACATACTAAGTTAGTATTGTTGAAAGCTTTGGATAAGTTTTACCTCTTATTTAAATACTTACTCTTATAGCACCCAACATATTGGGCATGGCTTCCCTTGCGGCCTTGATTTCTCTTTTGAAAACTTCACACTCAAAGAATATCTCCTCGTCTAGTTCCTTGACGAGTTTCAAAGACCTTGAGTTGCAATTTCCGTCTAACGCCACAAAAACGATGAATACACGGTTCCACCAAGCATCCGATGTTTGATCAATGTCTTTTCCTAGATCTTCAAAGTGGTTTGTGACTGTTTTCCAAGCTCTCACAGTAGCGCAATTCTCTTCCGAAGTGTAAGTACTAGTCATGGTGTTTCCTCTTTTTTTTCCTCCTGGATAATAAATGAATGAGAATGAATGTGAAGGTTGAGAATTATGGCTTGGGTGAAAAAGGGTTGAGATATGGGTCTCTATTTATAGAGATTAAGGACCCAACGGTCACTTTTTTGAATTTTTAACCGTTGCCCGACTCAACCACATTTGGTGAATTCAAATGAATATTTTTACGGATAGGGATTTTGCAGTAATGAGTGTCGTTCGTCAAGTTTTTCCACTTGCTCAACATTTTCTTTGTACGTGGCACATCCAAATGAATATTTTTCTAATTGCAAGAATCATATCCAAAAGATCAAGCACAAAGGGTAATCAATGTTCAAGGAGGAAGACGAGCGTCTAAGTAAACTTTCAAAAAAAAAAGAGATAGCCGAAGAGAAAATGAAAGAAAAGGAAAAATATGCTGAAGATGGTGATCTGTGGGAGGATTTTTGCAAAGATTGGGACCATTTGGCTCATTCGAAGACCGAAGTAAAGTAATATGCAAATCTTCAAAAGTTTATTGATGATTGGAGTACGGATCATAAGAAGGTTGTCGACTATTTCCTAGATACATGGTTGAATCCTTGGAAGGAGAAGTTTTTTTTTATGCATGGACCAATAAGTACAAGCACTACCAAAATGAGTCCACAGTATTGCAGAGCAGTCCCATGGACGTTTGAAAAAAAATTCTTCAAGAGAACACTGGTGGGGAGTTACGGTACAAGAAGCTATTCACGAGCACGCCGAGGATGATCTTAGCAAGATAGTGACTCAGATGGAGTATAGTAAGGACCGTTTTTTGAAGCAATACATGGAAGACAAAGAATTGCTACGTGGGGTTTCGCACCAAGTATCATGGTGGGCAATAAAGCATATGATGACTGAACTTAACAAATTTCGAGCGAAAGCTTCCGATGGAAAAGTGATTAAATGTAATTGTACAACTAAGACGTGGCTTGGCCTCCCGTGTAAACATAAGCTCGGTGGGTACAAGGTGATCATTCCCATTGAAGATATCGATCCTTTCTGGAAGCAACTTTCATTCACCCCAAATTCCACAGGAGCCGTTGATGAACAATTTGGAGACCTTGAGATTGGCAAGTATATCAATGAGAAATATCGAAAAATGGTGTGCAGGAAGACATATCTTTGGTTTCTAATTTGTGGACGGCTGCCCGTAAGAGATTGGGAGTAGAAGAAGAGCCAATCAAACAAAAACCACCGGGTAGACCGACAACTAAAAAGTCGTTTAGAGAAACCGTGAAAGCTGAAAGAATTGCAAAAGTGACATGTCACATCATGAGTATGTCAAGCGGAATATACGGAGTATGAGAACTCTTTCGTACCCAAGGCAAAGTCCGCCAAAGGAAGACATGGATGTTGTAGACCATGTGGTCGGTTCCAAAGCAAAGCCAAACGAGCGGAATGATGACGATAAGAGGAATAAAAGGTAATCCGCGCACCCCTAGAGATTCCCAAGGAAGACCACATCGTGTTGCTTACACTTTGTAAAGAGTATACCGATCAACTTCCTCACGTCATCTTGGATCACCTATTATCCACCGACGACGTTGACGGCGATGGAAATTGTGGTTACCATGTTGCAACGGAACAATTAGGGCATTTCGACGAGGCCGACGAACTTAAGATCACCCAAATCGAATATGCAAGAAAAATGGCGAGAAAAACTAGTTCGGGACAAACAACTATATTTGAAAATGCTCATGGAAGGAGATCAAAAAGAGAGGGAATTGAAGTTTAGGGAGTTGGTTTCAAACGTGAAATGGAGGAAGGGGTCGAAGAAGGCCGGTTATAAGTTTTGGATGCAAATGCCTTTTGGTGGCCAACTTTTGGCGGACACATTCACTTGTGTAGTAATTGTATTCGGCAAAGTCTTCCCGAAGCCTCTTGTATGTACGTACCCTCAAAAACTAGGTGCGAGGAGGCGATAAAGCAAAGAAGAATTGTAATGGCACATGTCAATGATAACCATTACATAGGCTTGAAGATTTCCGAAGAATGTCCTCTACCACGGGTGTATGGTGATTGGGGAGAGAACACCAAGGAGTGGACAAACCAGTATGAGTATGGAATGAACATTTGGAATGCTATGGACCCAACCCCGGTTTACTTAGACTTTGGCAATGAATCGTGAGAGAACATGTTTATTCTCAACAATGCATTGCATTTTTAAGCATACTTTTTGATAATGGTTGTATCTTGTACCCAGATATTTGTATTTTGAAGAATGCTTAATGAATACAACGCGTTTTATCTTTCGGCATACTCTTGTTTATCTACAGTCGTTATCCTAGTTGGATTAAACCACCAACGACCCTCATAGGTAATTTGAATTATGTTACTGAGTCGTCATCCATATATACATACACCTAAACGACTCTAAATGTTCTCCAGGATGTTTTTTCCAACTAAGAGTCGTCATCTATATTAACATATACCCTAACGACTCTTATGGTCCTAATGTTGTTCTTCTCCTGGATGTTTTTCCAATTAAGAGTTGTCATCCATATATACATACCCATTAACGACTCTAACCTTAAAATTTTGATGGTCTCGCCTGGATGTTTATATACTAAGAGTCGTGATCCCTATATACATACAAAGTAACGACTCTAGTTATACGCCTGAGAGTCGTCATCATTATAGTGTATACATGGACGACTCTCTTAAAAAAACCCCAACGACTTTTTTTGTATACACTTTTTCCCAAAAAAAATAGCCGTTGGTAATTATTGTATATATAGAGGAACACATCCAGGAGCAAATTCAATTGAAAACCACCTCACGAATTTTAGTTTTTAAATGGCAAACCCTTCATCAACTACCAATTCAATTGATAACATACTTAGAAGATGCAAGCGACCAACCAAATCAATATTGGAAATGGAAGAAGAGATACGCAAAAAAGGCATGCGACCTACTAAAAAACCATACACTTTCACGCCATATCCTACGAAGGAAGAAGAAGAGTTGCGCGAGGCCAAAAAACGAGACCAAGAACAATCCCAACTCCGTGAAAGATTCAAGCAAGTCGAGGAAGAGACCGAATGGGTTAAAAATTATTACATCATCAAGGATCTCTACGAAGAACATCAACATGATAGTATATTTTGGAGCCAAGTTGGTTCGGGTCCTTTCGTTAATAACAACATGATAGTATATTTTCCTGCTCATCATCACCACCATTACCATCATCAGAATCATCACCACTAACATTATCTTCATCATCATTATCACTCTCTTCTTCCTCTTCACCTCGTACGGGAGGATCTTCTTGTATCTCCTCTTCTTGGATTTTTTCTTCTTCACCACTACTGCTAGCGGAAATAACAGGAGAGTATGATTCTGATGAATCCGACAACTCATTACCTTTGTCTCTTGGTTCGGTGATAGAAAATGATACCTCACTCGGCTTTTTACCGCGTAATGGACCGGCAAGTAAGTATTTATCGTGGCGGGGAGCTTTGGAAGGAGGAGTTATCGTCATTGGAACCTTGTCTTTGGTTTTCTTGGTACTATATTCAAAACAAAAAAACAAAAAAAAACCCAATAAGACATCAACTTTATGGTTATCAGTTCAAGAGTCGTCACTCAAATGATCTACAAAACAAACGATCCTTGTAAATCATGTGACGACTCAAAGTTATATGATGACGACCCTTCCAAATAACAAAGGGTCGTAAAAAAGGAAATAACGATCCTACGATTTGGGTTGACGACTCTAGGGCATATAGCTAAGTGACGACTCTATGGTACCTGAGATGACGACACTAACATTTTTTGGAACAGAAGGCTGTTCGAGTTCCATCTAGAGTTGTTAAGATATAAAAAAGGGTCGGCAGAACAGAGTCGTCATCTGCAACCTAAAACATTAACGACTCTATTCTAGGGCAAAAATTGTACTAGGAGCAGAATTAGGGTCGTCATCTCCAAACTAATACACTAACGATTTTTCATATAATACGCATGCAAATGAAAAGTCGTTAGGGGTTTCCATTTCGATAGTAACGACCCTTTTGCGAAACCGCAAAATTTCGTTACTGGACTCAATTTCACAATCAAAACACAACAAAAAAACGGATACAAGGTGGGTTTAAGTTCACATACCTTCTAATTGGAGCCATTTTTTCCTTGGGTTTCGTTTTTTTGGGTTTGGGAGTTCTTCCCTCAACGACCTTTCCTTTGAAGGTGTCGACGAGATTAGGGATTTGAAGTGCTTTTCGAGTGGTCTGCTTCGTACGAGCCATGTTTGTAGAAGAAGTTAATCGTCGATTCTCTTCTAACATCGATGATTAAACGATGAATCGGTTGAAGAAAATAAAAATCGAGGTGAGTCGTTAATGGTGGTGGTGGAGAAGAGAAAGGGGAGGAGAGGAAGATGAAAAGAAAAAAGAGAAACTGATTTTCTCTTTTGGTTTAGTTTAGGATATATGAATTGGGGGCCTAATTATGATTTCTAATTAGTGTTAACCGATTTTTAAGATTTGTGTTTAGTAAAGGGTAAAACGAGTCTTTTCAATATCGGATTAATACGCCCCTCAAAAAATTGGGGTGCAAATAAAAAGTTATGGCCCCTAATTAAAAGTTCTGCCCCCAATCAAATGGGGTTCGTTTTTCAGGCTTAGACTAGCTTGAATTTGGACATTTCCACGGAAATAAGGACAACCTCAAAAGGAAAGTGACGTGGACACAATAAACCTAGAACTCAGAAAAAAGCTTGTCATAGTTTCAAAACCTGGCTTGATTGGGGTATACCCAAACTAATTGGGGTATACCCAATGAGACAAAATAGGGTTATTTTGAAGTAAAAGAGGTCACCCCTTAACCAAATATTTTCAAAATGGCAAAATTGCCCTCGTTTAATTAACACTAAAATTTTGATTAGATTAATTAATTATGTTTAAATTGATTAAATAGATTAAAACTTATAATTTTAAGTTATGAAATTTTGTTTTTGATTGAACTTTTGTGGGATGATTTTTGATGATTTTTTTTTTTTTTTTGAGAATATCTCTTGCAACGTAAATGAAGCACACAACCGAAATACTTTAAAAAGGGATTGCAAATGTTTGTTATATGAAATCATACTCAAAATCAAAGAATAAATCAACACTTTCAGTTAAGAAAGTATGAAAAATCGGCAAGGTCGACTAATGAAGATCATCTTAGGCCAAAAGTGGTCGGCAAGGTCTTCATAGTCGACCTCGCCGGCCAAAAGTGGCCGGCATGATCTTCATCGTCGACCTTGCCGACTTTTGTATTTTGACATATAGGAGATGACATAAAAAATTTATTGGCCGGCAAGGTATTCAAAAATACCCTTAAATTTGTTTTTGGCCTAACAAGGTATTCAAAAATACCCTTAAATTTGTATTTGGCAAGCAAGGTATTCAAAAATACCTGTAAATTTGTTGAAAAATTTCTGAATACGCCATGGCTGTTATGAAAAGTCGGCAAGATATGCATGTTACGACCTTGCCGACCAAAAATAACGAAATCATAATTTTCGATTTCTAACCTAATATAACAATCAAATCACACAACACAATGATGGTTTGAGTTTAAACATCATTTATAGTCTTCTTTTCATTTGGTAGAGTCAACAATTTTTTTGGAAAATCAAAGTTGAAGATTTTTATATGGCTTTGGTTGATGGAAGATGAAGATGAAGAAGAAGAGAAGATTAAGAGTTGGTTAGTTTTTTAATTTTAGGGTTAATGAAATTAAGAAATGGGTTTATTTTTAAGATTTAATTAGTTCAAGGGTATTAAAGTAAAATCACACTTTTTAATAATGACACACTATGTCCCCTTGAAATTGGGTATACCCCAATTAATCTGGGTATACCCCAATCTCGCCAGGTTTCAAAATAAGATAATAAAAGAAAAAAAATGACTCCTTCTCTTACACGTTTTTATCTTTTTCTGACTCGTTTGAATTATTACGTACATCTCAATCATAAATCATTAAATGGTGACTTATAGAGAATTCTTCTTGAATCTAATTTGATTTGTGCCCAATGAATCATGTACGAAATGTTGCTTGACTCAAATAATTCCGAGGCAGAAATATGAGCCGAGGCCGATATCGAGTTGGGCATAAAAAAAAATGAAATACAAACGATCTGTTGGAAACAAAGCACAAAAACAGATTACAGAATAATGAATCTCAAACAGCTGAGTCGCAGATTAGGTCGCTATCTTTAAGGTGTTTCGCGACTCTGCCTCTTGATTGTGCTAGCAGTCAATTCTTTGTCGAAAAACCCTATGAGATAAAACAGCTGATACTCTCTTGTTTGATTTCTCTGCACTATGAGAAATCGAACCAACAACTACTCTTTCTTCACTTGCTCATAACTCAAAAATAGATAAAAAACAATTGTCTTTCATCTTCTCCAGAAACTGTTCTTTTATAACTCAAAAGAAATCAATACGACTTTTAATGAAAATAAATTTCGTAATTAGTGCTCACTGAAAATCCTCCATAACAGTCATAAAACGGTAACAATATAATTACCAAAAATTAATAGAGTTAATCAGAGAATATTAAGTAGAAAAACTGTTTTTGGAAATGAAGAGTTAAAAACTGCAAAAAATCAGTTTCTAATAAATAATATAGATATATATAATATACCTACACAAATGTATGGGGTGAGACTTGAACCCAAGTCTATAGTGTGGGAGCCCAAAATAATACCACCACACTATTTCTCTAAGTTTGATATAATATTACAAAACTATGTTTTTAAATATATATATCCCAACACGATCTAACTTTTAACTTAGCCCGAGTCGGACGACCCGTCAGATCCTAACAAACAAGGTTTTAGTTTTGTAACTATTTTGAACCAACTACTTATTATTATAATGACTGCAAATATGTTTTACATGTGTGACAAAAACAATTTTTTCATGCTGTAAGTCTATCGGTTGGACGTGATTCACTTGGCGCTCTTTAAAAGTAAAAGTTACCGTTTTTTTTCTTCTTAGCCAGAATTTTCTAATTAGCCAGAATTTTCTCTCACGTTATCTATATTCTCATTATTCTCTAATATTTTTAATTTTAATCCCTTTAACAAATTAGGAAACATGAAGTATCGGGAATTACCAATCCCATTAATACGCACATCTCTGTACAAGGAAACTCCATTTAATTGTGAGTTTTTTTGTTTTTTTTTTATCTTATGAGCAACACAGAAGATGGAAGGTTTTTTTCTTCAAGCTTCTGAAGATACAACTATGGAGGAACCAGATCAGTGCAACAATAAGATTATTGAATACGAAAATGTCATTGAAGATTATTGTTATAAAGATTCCGGAGAGGAACCTGATCAGTGCAACAATGAGATTATATTGAATACTAAGATGTCATTGAAGATTATTGTTATAAAGATTCCGGAGTTCATAGTTTGGGTTCTTCAGGTGATGAAGAAAATTGTGAAATAGATGATCAATGTGCACAAATATCATTCATTAATGTGCACAAATACATCGTACTAAAATTCTTCTAACTGAATAGTGATCATTCTAAATGTTTGCCGGACTGTTGTTCATGTTGGAGAGAGTGACTAGCAAATCAAATAATCAGCCTATCACACTAACAGTTCAGGTGTATCACATGGTAGTTCCAGTCCACAATGCATACGGCTAAGATAGCCCCTGAAAAGACAGCTTTTAATGTGAGACGTGCTTAGAAACAAATGGTTCAAAGCCAGAGCAGTAACATTTCTGGCAGTGACAAAGAGAGTTTAGTCTCTGGTGATGGAAGCAACTCAGTTATGGCGTTTAATTGCGAAAATGAAGTTGATTCTGATCAACCCATGGCTAATGAGCATAGCACCAACTTGTCCACTGGAAAAATAGATGAACAGTACGGATGATTGGCCGAGCTAGATGATTTCCAAAGCTGGTTGCTACGTGATCAATTTCAAAATGCACTCCTAACATACTGAACGTGCCAAGACACTCTTCCCATTTTTTACTCCGCCAATGACAAGTGAATTCCTAAGTGGATCAAATTTGTTATGCCTATGTATTATACATCACCCTAGTTATATAGTTGTGATTTTTCTTTGGGCTCAAAGAGTTGTCATCGTCCCACATGATGTCGTACAAGATAAGTTCATCAAGATAATCCATGATCTCCCGGAAATCACCTAATTCTCCACTAGCACCAACAAGAGTATATATGTTTTCCAATTGGTTTAACTCCTTCCACATTCTTGTACAGCAAAGCTGAACCAAAGGAACCTCCCATATCCAGCAGCCATGAGAACTCCATCTCTTTACTTAACACCTAAAACAGATGTTCCAGTTAAATAAGGGCTCAATGTTTTTGATTTGTTGTCTTCAGGGCCTAACTCCATATCAGCAACCATGACCTTCCATCTTCTTTGTTGCTCGTAAAGAGAGAAGAAGAAAAAGAAAACTCAGTTTCCTTTTGGAGAGATGTGCGCAGTTATGGGATTAATTCCCGATATATGTTTCCTTATTTGTTAAAAAAAATAAAAGAGAAAAATAGATAACGTGAGAGAAAATTCTGGATAATTAGGAGGGGAGGAATGTGCACCCCGGTTAAACGCGGGTGCACATAGATGGACTCATATTGGGATATCGAAGAAAACCATATATAAAACATACTCCTCCGTCCTTATTATATCCTGGCGAGATTGGGGTATACCCAATAAGACAAAATATGGTAATTTTGAAGTAAAGTCAAGCTACCCCTTAACCTATATTTTTCTAAATGGCTAAAATGCCCCCACAATGATTAACTCTAATTTAACTAAAATGATTAAATTAGTTAAATTAGTTAGATTAGTTAGTTGATTAAGTTATAAGTTGAGTTTTAGAAATCATTTAGAGAGAGAATTAGTATGAAGGAGTAGAGGAGATTTTGGGGGGGAAAACTTAGGGTTTTTGTGAAATTTGTGATATGAGTGAGATGAGTGATTCTAATCCTAATTTTGAAGTGGAAGAGTCTTCTAACTTTCCTCCTACAGGTGAGTACTTGTATGATGATGTACCAGACCATGATCGAATGGATTATATGCATGACCCTCACTTTTATTTTCCTCAAACTCATGATGGGTATGGAAGTGATGAATGTATTGAGCCAAAGGAAGAATCCAATGACCAAGAAGAAGAGAATGGAGATGCAAGTAATCAGGTAGACAACCTAGGTGGTGAAGATTGTGATTTTTCCATGCAAATGATCGATTTTGGTTTTTTTTTTTTTCAATTCAACTATACAGGGTCGGCAACGTCGACGCTTGTCGATCATGCCGGCCTTAACTGCCAGCGTGGTTCTACTTTACACAACGTGCCGACTTTTCATGAGCAATACCACACCGGCAGTGTAGAAAATTTTAACCTTGCCGACGTCAATTTTTTTGAAACACTTTCAGACCTTGACGGCTGTTTCCATGTCGGCAATGTTTATATTCTCTTACGTGCCGGATTTTTCTAGCCGGCACTGTTTTATATGTCGAACCTGCCGACCTTGGTAATACATATCAACTAAACTTTTGATGTTTTTTAGATTGTGGCATTGGTACCTATGGCGGATCAGCCTCAAGCTCAGAAAATTAGGGGTCCCGATACTTCCTCACATTATGCTAATGATTTGGAATGGAAGGAAAAAGACGACTTGTGTCAATTGGATTGTTGAGAAAGCCAAAGAGAAGATGTGCGTTCGAGTGAAAAACACCCAACAAAAAGATACGCGGTTTGAAATGGTATGCGAGTGTTATGGGTTGCCGGAGGAAAGTCACAAGAGGAAGGGTTATGTGTATGATAAGAAGACAACTAGGGTGTACAAGACGAAGTCAAAGAAGTGTGGATGCCCATTCAAGATAATTTTTTGGAGGAACGAACACACCGATCACATGTGGAGAATGAGTAGAGTTGATGTTGGTTGGCATAACCATAAAGATCCGGAAACTCTTATTGGGCATTGTCAAGTTTCCAAGTTGAAACCGCACGAGTTCGAACAAGTAAGAACAAGTTGGGGAATTAAACCAAGTAAGCTCCTAAGTAAGTTCAAGAGGGACGACCCGCATAACCTCTCTTCATTGTCTACAATTTATGCGGCCAAGGCAACTATTAAAAGAATTGAATGGGATGGAAGAAAGGTGATGGAAGAATCACAATGGTTAATACACAAATACAACTACACGGTGAGACACCATGAGTCATTGGAGGGGAAGGTGGATCGTATTTTTCTTGCGCATCCCGATATGATTCAATTGGCGCGTTGCTTTTACCAAGTTTTGTTCATGGATTGTACTTATAAGACGAATAGGTACAACATGCCTTTGTTGAACATTGTAGGACAAACCTCGGATAAGCAATCGTTCACGGTGGCATGGTGTTTTATGGATCGTGAGAAGGATGATAGTTATATTTGGGCATTGGAAACTTTGAAGCTTCTCTACCACGAAGACGAAACTCCGGGGGTTATAGTCACCGACAATGAGCAAGCAATAATGAACGCCGTGAGGATAATCTTTCCCAATGCACAAAATTTCCTTTGCACTTGGCATATACAATGCAATCTTAGAAAGAATTGTAGAAGTCATATCCAAAAACCGAAAGCAAAGAAAGGAACTAAACGTGAAAAAGAGGAAGATGAACGTCTTAGAAAACTAACTAAAGAGGAGCGAGAGAATGAGAAAGAGAAAGAAGACGAAGAATGGAAAGAAGGTGAGATTAAGTTTGGGTTATTCATGAAAGCGTGGGATAAGGTGGTTTGGTCGATGAGTGTGGGAAGATATGAGTTAAACTTGAAGGATTTCGAGGATGATTGGGGGACTAATTACCCCAAAGTAGTGGAATATTGCAAGAAACAATGGTTGAGGCCACACAAAGAGAGCTTTGTGTATGCTTATACTTACGACTATAAACATTTCAAACTTGAATCCACAAGTATGGTAGAGCAAGCTCATGGGAAACTAAAAGGTCTACTTTTCACGAGTCAAAATGGGATTGTGACGGTGCAACATGCTATCCATGAGTACACTAATAATGATATCGACAAGATAAAAAAACAATTCCAAGAAAGTAGCTTAGGAAGTTGAAGGAGTTTAAGGAGGATGATTGGTTGCTTGTTGGTATACATAGAAACGTCTCGCATTGGGCAATACGTTTCATGATGAAACATCTCGCATTGTTTAAAAAGTATAAAAAGTATGATAACCCGAACACTCCTTGTAATTGTAGGATAATGAAGGCTATCGGACTTCCATGTCGTCATATGCTAGGTAGGTATAAAACTCCCATTCCTCTTGATGATATCGATCCTTATTGGAAGCAATTATCTTTCAAACCGGCTCCAAGAGAAGATCCCGGTGAAGAGTTTGGCGACATGGAACTTGGAAGAATAATCGTTGAAAAGTTCCCCAAGATGAATAGGTTGGACAAACAAACTATGAAGCACAAGTTGATGCCGATTGTTTACCCTTTTATGGAATAACTTGAAGAACCGGAGAAACAAGATCCTAATGGTAGACCAACTACCAAAAAGACGAGGACGGAAGAAAGAGAACAAATCAAAGAGTTTTTGAGTACAAATTGCGATCAAGATCAATCCGAAGGAGAACAAATCAAAGAGTTTTTAAGTAGAAATAGTGATCAATCCAAAAGGGAAAACATTAAAGAGCATTTGAATACAAAGTGCGATCCATCCGGACATGTTTATACCGAGGCGCAATACAAGGAGGAGCCCGTTAAAAAGAAAAGAGGTCGTCCAAGGAAGGATTCAATTACACCAACGGTCTCTAACTTGAATACAAATGGCACTCTACCTCTTGAGAGTCAAGCAAGCGTGGAATTTGTTGGAAAGAAAAGGGGTCGGCCAAAGAAGGATTTAACTACACCAACCGTCTCTAACTTGAATACAAATGGAACTCTACCTCTTGAGAGCCAAGCAAGCCAAGGAGATGTTACGAATAAAAAAGGTCGTCCAAAGAAGGTAGTACAACCGATGTTGCAAAAGTATCGCAATCAACTCCCTCCAATTATTCAAGATTTCGTGATTGGTACCGACGATGTTCCAAAAGATGGAAATTGTGGGTTTCACGTTATCTCGCAACAATTGGGACACCTAAGTGGAGTGGTTGAAGAGAATCTCACCCAATGCCAATACATTAGAAAGAAGATGGCCGCTCGACTAGAAAACGACAAGGAGTTCCATATCTCAATGATTCTAGAAGGTTCCATGGAGGAGAAAGAAGCAACTTTCAAAGGTTTGCTAACTAGTGTTAAAGGCCCGGAGGGAAATGCACCGATCAAATGGGAGCATTGGTTGAGAATGCCGGAGTGTGGCCATCTATTGGCGGATACTTGGAATTGCGTGGTACATTTTTTTAGTGAGGGACTATCTATAACATTTGCACCGAAACATGCGGTTTGCGTGGACCAACTCAAGCATAGAAGAATTGTCATTGCTTTGGTGGATAAAAATCATTTTATTGGTCTACAACTCAATAAGGAATGTCCATTACCTCCTCTATGTAGGTTTAGTTTGTGGGAGAAGTTCACAAACAATAAGAGCAAGGAATGGATGAAAATTTATGAGGACAACATGGCCCTTTGGAATGTTATAGACGAGTCTAGGGAATGTCCCATAGATTTGAGTGAGGAGTGATTATGATTAGGGAATAAAGCAGCTTTTTGTGTAGTGTACAATGGAGTACTAGACAAAACATTCGTACTTTTTGGAGTACTTTTGTAATCGCATGCGTGTTTTGTGCAATGTACTTTGGAGTGCTACAAATGAATGAAATGGATGTATTTTTTTGGGTGTATTCTCATTTGGTCGGCATCATATTTATTACCAAACCCTGCCGGATCTCCCAGGGTCGGCAAGGTATTATTTAGTCAGACTGCCGGCCGCAATGCATGACGGTACAGAAAAAGATGCCTGATATGGCCGGCAAGGTCTGGCTTTTGCCAAGCTGCCGGCGCTTTCTACGCCGGCAATGTTTATGAAATTTACCATGCCGGCTAAGAACTCCCTTAAAAAGATTGGTGGAAATTGTATAAATACCCCTCCTTTTCAGGGGTCTTCACAAATACCCTTAAGAAATTTCCAAATACCCCCAAGGGGTTTATTTTAGGTTTTTAGGATCTAGTTTTTTGGCACATCTAAAATTATATTAAGTCAATTCAACCTCCGGAGGAGGTTGGGTTGACGTTTTCACGCGTCAAGAACATACTAGTTCATTTTCATTATCCAAAAAAATACTAGTTCATTTTCATTATCCACTTAAAATATACCTCTTAGGGGTATTTAAATAAAATGAAAGGGTATTTATGAAGACCTTATTCAAAGGGTA
This sequence comes from Papaver armeniacum, assembly GCA_023531295.1. Classification (NCBI taxonomy): domain Eukaryota; kingdom Viridiplantae; phylum Streptophyta; class Magnoliopsida; order Ranunculales; family Papaveraceae; genus Papaver; species Papaver armeniacum. The sequence continues at coordinate 320,171 of JAJJWW010010502.1, forward strand.
TTTAATTAATGTTCCAAAAAGATTGTTCCTGGATGTTTTTTTCTATCAAGCCGGCAAGGTCCTGGTTTTGCCAGGTTGTCGGCTTTTATTGCGCCGGCACCGTTATTGAGGAGACCATGCCGGCTAAGAACTCCCTCAAAAATTGTTCATTAATGTTATTTTCTATAAAGCCGGTAAGGTGTATTATAATATCCATGCCGACAGAAAAACCGTCGGAAAGCTTTTAATATAGGATAATGCCGACTATGAGGGCGCCGACAAGCTTCTAATTTAGGACAATGACGACTATATATCGGATACAAACCTTAATTAAAGCATACAAACGTTAAAAACTTAACCCTAACACATTTGGGACATAGATAGTATCTTTTTCCGGTACACAATTTCTTAAGAGAGGTAATTAGCTTCATCCTACCGTCGCAACATGGATCTGTGCATGGTAGAAGGTTGATTTTAGCAACTTCATCTTCATACGGAGCTACACGCTCATCTATCCAATAGAAAAACCCACAACAAGTGCATTTTGAAGCATACGGCTGATATACACCTCCTATTACAGCTTTCATGAGAAATAAGAATCCCTTACAACCTTCAATAGTGCATTTGCTTCCTTCAAAGGGACAATCGTTTGCAAAATGACAACTTAGTGTACAAAGACTACAAATATTTGGTGGTGAAACTTCAATTCTTTATGCAAGGTTGAAGATGAAGTTGGGAATGCTTTTATAATAACAACATACCTAATATCTTGATTTTGAAATTTCTAGCCGTTGAGCATTCAATGGGTTGTACTTTGTACCTAAAAGGTGCAACTAACATTTAGGTCGGCAAGGTATAGATTTCATACCATGCCGGCCTCAAGTACTTTGTCTAAAACTGCATAAACAAAATAATAACTTCTAAAGCAACTAAAACTGAAAATTAAAATAAGTTTAACAAGTCTAAAACCACAATCTAAGAGTTCAAAACATAATGTAATAGTTCAAACCACAATAAAGTTTCTAAAGCAAGTAAACATAATAAAGTTTAAGAATTTCAAGGATCCTTCTCATTGTTGTTATCTTCCTCCCATCACTAGCTTTTTCAAGGCATCGGCTTTTGCTTTTCCCTTCCCCTTCACTGGACCTATGTAGTCACCATCGTCATTGTAATAGAGGTTCACTCCAGAAAAGTCACATGCCCTGAAAAAAGTTCTTGGATCAACCTCCTCTTCTTCCTCATCTGATGATGTGCATTCTTCATAGTTGAGGGGATTGCTAGGACTTTTCATAAACCTTAGAAATTCTTCTGGATTTTCCTTACCCATCAAACATAACTTTCTAAACGGGTAATTCTCTTCAGTTTCATCTTTAGGATCTTCTAAATTAGGATAAATTGTGTCCAAATATTCAAATAGCTCTTCTGCATTGTTAACAAGACAAGGTAGATCTTCTTTTGTTTCCTCTGGGAACCTAAACAATGCACAAATAATATATATGAAAACAAACAACACAACACTGTTGATCTTCTTCCACTGGCCGGCAAGGCCGATAAACTAAACACTGCCGACTACAGTAGAGTCGGGAAGGTGTTAACCAACTCCTTGCCGACAAATAAATTGCCGGAATGGTCCTATTTATGAAAGATGTCGACTAATAACTTAGGAAATTAAGGTTTCTGTGGCCTAACGTCGGCATGGTACAAGTCTAAAACCACGTCGACCAAATATAATCCGGCATGGTAGGTTATTATACCCTTCCGGCCCTGGTTATTGTCCAACAGTCGACATGGCTCTAATGAAAAGTCGGCATGTTATTCATCCTGAGACCATGCCGGCTCTTTCAAAATACCAATGGTCGGCGTGTTGTTCAACTATCGACCTTGCTGGCCAAAAATCTGAAAATCATAATTTTCGATTTCTAACCTAATCAAACAATCATATACAACAAAACAATAATGGGTTTGAGTTTATAAATCACTTACAATCTTCTTTTCACCTTTAGAGGTTTCTTTTCAGCATCTTCAAGGATTGCATTCTTGGGTTTACTTGTTCCAACCTTTCCCTTACCTTTTCCCTCTGATTTGGATCTTTTCATGTTACCAGTTGAATCTCTCTTGCTGCTGGATCGTTTAGAATCAACCATTTTTTTTGTAGAAAATCAAAATTGAAAATTTTGGTTGATTTTAGGTTTTTGGAATGAAAGAGAAGAGGAGAGGGATTAGAGGAAGATTAATCAGTTTTTAGTTTTTAAGTTTAGGGTTTAGTTTTAGGTTAATTAGTGTAGGGGTATTAAAGTAACTTTATCACGTTTTGGCCTCCCCTTAGTAAGGGCACATGTCCATTTAAATTTGGGTATACCCCAATCTCGCCAGGTATTATATAGGCAGATTTTGCAAAATCTCTTAGATTAAGAAATTATCTTGATTTCCTAAATATCCATCTACTTTCCTGTTTTAACCTCTGTTTTACTCTCAATACAATTATCAATTACAATAAATAAGGGTATATATAAGAAAAACCCACCTTGAAATTGGTATTCCGCCTATCTAATGGGACTATAAAAATTGAAAACTCCGACTGTATATTGGGGACGGAGGGAGTAATACATAAAATTATAAAGATTGATGCTCTCCGGATAAGACAAACAAAGTGTTGGTTGTGGAGCTTTTGTTTGGAGTGATTCATGATTACGAGAAGACTCATGGGTAAATAAATTCAACTGAAATAAAAGCTTCACTATTGGATGGTTTGATTCTTTTTGTAAAGGGTTAATGGCTGGTTATTGGCTCTTATTTTGTGGTTAATATATGCTTTCATATAGTATTCAGGATGTAATAAATTCATTCCTTTGGGATTTCATTGGTGGGAAGGATAATGTAATGTTGTTCACCAAGTTATTAAAAACCAATTGAATAATGTTACATGGTGCGCGTCATACATTTGACTTGACTAATTATTTCTATTCTATAAGAAATACCAGGAAGTAATTATGATTTATATAAAGGTTGGGGCATAAAAAAAAATAACCTAATTAGCATCTCAATGTAGAGATTTGTTGGGTAGTTTTACTCTTTTGGAAAAATTATTTACTGCATCTATGTCATCTAATCTAACTAATATAAAGAAAATAATTAAGTATTTTAGTTGGTCACAAAAAGACAAACTAGTTTGGTGTAGCCCTGATATTATTAATATGACCTTAAATTTTATCTTCTCTAATTTTTCTCTCTCCTAAAAGAAAGAAAAAAATAACTCGAGAACTTCTTTCTTCTCTTATTTCTCTAAGCAAGGATTTTTAGCTTTTTATAAATAAAAGTCGGGGATAATTGGAGTTTGGTACTCAGGTTTACACCAATACTAGGCTTTGGTCTAACATTTGTCCAACGTTAGGCCTTGGTACCTGGACTGGACGTTGACTGTCGTTGACCTAACTTTAATTAATTTTGTAAAATAAAAAAATAAAAAATACTGAATTTACAAGTCTAGCCCCCAAGTGGGTCTATGATCCAACGGTGGAAAAAAATTAATCCTTTTCTTCCTCCGTTCTAGCACATCAGGAGCTTATTTTCTGATTCAACCTTCATCCTCTTCGACAAACCTACTTTATTCAATTCAATCCAACACGCATATATCAGCACCAAGATTTCTTTGATTCAAGCTCGCTGATTTTTTCTTTCCAACACCAGATTTCTCTTCACGGCGTATAGTTCCTCATTCCATTATCATGAATGACAATCAACCCATTAATCCTTTCTGTTTAAAACCCTAATTCACCATCTTTAGAACCCATTGATGCAAACCCTATGTTCATTCTCATGTTAAAAGCTTATTAAATTTCGTCCATCGATCTCTCAAATCACCAGCAGCAATCGATGTTCTTTAATCTGATAACATCTTCATCCCTTCTTCAATCAGTTCTAGTCTCTGCAGAAACATCAATTTCTTGTTCTTGACAAGCATAAACCCATCAATACTTCCTTGTTCTTCATCTGCAATTTCGGAATAATTACATCAATCAATTTCTCCCTTCTCTGAATTCAGGTGGAACTGTTAATTGGAGAAAATTTCTCGATCTAGGGTTATACATCTATAAATGAGGTTTCGAGTTAAGCAAATCTGTCTTCTTTGCCATTGGTTAGACAATTTTTTTTCTGATTGATTATTATTCTCAGTTGCTAGACCACTGACTAACAGCCTAATTCTACCTGAATGACCATTAACAAAGACGCCTTCTACATTCGAGCTTATTATAATTGGAGAGAGCTCAAAGCGGCAGAATTGATGGAGCTAGATAACCACTTATGGAGAGAGATTGAAGTATGGAAGGTGAAATGGCAGTTGTGATCGTAGTTGCAGTGGTAGTGAGAAAGTAAACAGAGAAAATTGATAGTAGCGGCGGCGACGGTTTGGAGGGGGAGGAGAAGGTGAACTGATTATGGTTGTAGTAGCTAGGGTGAAGGGTATAATTATAATCTTGTTTAATAATTTAATTTAATATATGTTTTCTTTTTATTAACTAAACAGAATTCAAGATTTAACTGGTCAACTGAGGTCAACGTCCAGTCCAGGTACCAAGGCCTAACGTTGGACAAATGTTAGACCAAGGCCAAGTGTTGGTCTAAACCTGAGTACCAAACTCCAATTATCCCTAAAAGTCGTATAGTTTATAGTTTTAGGTTTAATTTTTGTTGTTTTTGGTTTCTATGGACACATTTTTTTTCGTTATTTCGGCGATCTTTTCTTCGTCTTGGATGATTCTCTTTTCGCTCTAGTAATGATTCTCTCAAATCTCCATGGTGATTTTTGGCCTTCTATTCTCGGTTCATCGAGAACATGCATCAATGATTTTGATCGGATTCGCTTTGGATTCATCTTTAACAAGAGGGATATAGGGCATCCGGATTCGTTTGGATCTACAAGATTTTGGGGAAAATACTCCATTTTATTTGGATCATCTCTTATAAAGAAGATAATTATGTTAAATGGTTGGAGTTGATTCCTGTTCATATCATCATTCGCCAATACTACTGGTCTTTGCGGTTCATGGCTCTTTCACTTCGCGATGTATTTGCAACTGGTATCATCATTTGTATTTGGGTTTTGATTATCTTGTATTTTGATGTTTTTGATAATCTTGTAAGCAATCATGTAATCACTATTTTGATTTGAAATTTGAATCAATTGAAATTTTATTTCCATCAAAAAAAAAAAAAAAAAAAAAAGGCCACACTAAGAACATTAGTAGGAAACTTCCCTTGATTCTAAGCAACCTTCTTACCACAAAGACCATGAGAGATGTCTTCATATGATGGTCATTCATCACTTGGCCTAGGTAGAAGAATATTACCCAACGGAATTTTGGTAATCTTCGAAATCAACTCTCTATTAACAAGAAAACTTTCTCTATTTATCGTGGTTTTGAATTCCATTTTTTTGAGATCAACATCATGAATGTTGGCATAGAAAATTCTTGTGAGAGTATCAAATCCTTGACCAAGACCATCAAAGATGTTTCCAAGATTAAATTTTTGAAAGAAAACTAAATCCTCTTTAAGTCCACTAGATGAATCCAATTTCTTTTCTAAAATAAAGCCATTAGATGAAATCCTTTCAAAAACATTAGCACAAGAATCATTGACAAACCTAATTCTAAGAGAATTTGGTATAAAGGAAGATTCATGCTAGAAGAACCCAAACTTTTTGAAGTTCTTTTTGAAACCTTGAAATTCATCATGAGATCTAGAAATTGAAAAGAAACAAGAGGAAATCACTTACTTGGAATGAAATTTAACCACCCCTTTGTCTTATTTTCCTCCAAGGGATTTTTAATGGAAGAAATTCATGAACCCTAGAAAGTTCTCGTACGCGGACTGATGGGATGAAGAAGAAGGTACGCGTAGCGTACTTCTTCTTTATATGCCCCACTAATGGGCTTGGTCCCGTTTATGAACTGCGACCCACAAAAGGAATGTGGGATTTTCTTTGATGTTCACACACCAAGTTGTGCATCCCGTGAAAACACAATTTGTGAGAGGAGATGGATGCAGTAGAAAGCTCATTAGAATATCCTAGAAAGAACAGAATGATATGTTCAACCCAAATGTACACAAATCAAACCATTTCTTGCCCCATCTCAAGATATGTACAAATGGGGTAGTGCTAGGCTTGTTACCAAGAGGCATGATGTCCAGAGGAATCCTCATGCACCATTTCTGGTTGATATTTGTGAGCAGTCCCAGTGATATAATCAAAGTAATGATGATAATCAGGGTTGTCAGAGCTTTCTAACTTTCTTTTCATATGACTAGAAAGAAGATTCTTCTGATACCTTGAACCCATGTTAAAAAAATGAGAACCCGTATTGGATCTACTTGTGTTGACAGCGTGTTCAGTTCGTACATCATTTTTCCATAGTTTTACATGTACAGAACTTTTATCGGGTCGATTCTTAAATTTAACAGAATTAAGTTTTTCTAAGAATCTAAAAACGCTTTCAAAAGTTCTAAATAGATCTTTGTCAATTGATCCATTACGATAGTATTTCTCAAAAAGATTAAGAGTTAATCTAGTGAGAGTCCATATTTCTCAATCTTCCCTTCTTTGTAATTCTTCCTTTAGATTGTTTCTCATCATCTAAGTTTTCCAAGATCTTAGATGAAATGAGATTATCATGAGAAACCGGAGGTTTTGTCCATAATAATCTTTGAACAATCTTTCAGGATTTCTGGCGTGCGTTACAGATGCCAAGAGCAAGTTTTCCAAAGAAATTTCCCATAGGGCAATTTTTAAGGATCAAACAAACACAAACTTATTATGTTTATAGTGTTTGCGTGCTCTGATACCAATTGAAAAAGCGGGGGTCTTAGAACCACACCCAATATTTCTCTTAGCAATCTGTATGGATTAAATCCAATATACTTTTAAGAGAATCAACTAGTTAGTCAGACTCAATCTTAATAAAAGTATATCAATGAGTTATATCTCACTTTCTCGATTCAATACTTACTCAAGCAAATAGAATTCTGTGAGTCTAATTGAATACAAGAGAAATCACTTGAACGGTACCAAAGACCAATGTTCAAGGATCAATCAATTTCAATCAACAACCAAAGGTTGGATTTCCCAATTGATCGATTCAATGCACAACCTGTGATATTTCAATTATATAACAAAATATAATGCGGAAAAGAAATAACACAGAGACACGTGTTTTTTTAACGAGGAAACCGCAAATGCGAGAAAAACCCGGGACCGAGTCAGTTGAACACACACTGTATTAAGACGCTACAGACACTAGCCTAATACAAACTAACTTCGGTCTGGACTGTAGTTGAACTAGGGCTGTCAATGGGTACCCGTTACCCGCTACCCGGAACCGGACCCGCCTAATTGGGTTCGATTAAGGTCCTAAAGTTGGACCCGTTAGCCACTTAAGACCGGCGGGTAATTACCCGAATAGACCCGTTTATAACTTAGGGTCCAACGGGTCCCTACCCGACAGGTACCCGCGGGTAATGGGTACCCGTTTATTTAACCTTTTGATCATTTTTAGCAAAATTATAGGTATTTTGCTAGTTTTGGCTTTGATTTTTTTGATTTTTGATTTTTTCTTACATTTAATCTTTATTATTACATTAATAAAGAAATAATAATAAATTTTTATAAAAATAATTTATATTCAAGTTAAAGAAAGAAATTAAGATTTTAATAGTTTTTTAATACCCAACGTACCGGACAAACGGGTATTTGGGACTTTAAACGGGTTAGGTTAGGCGACACATTATGGAACCGGACCCGGAACCGTGAGGACCCGGAACCGATGTTGATATGCCGGGTCCGGTTCTGGGCCATGTACTACCCGGGAGGACCCGGACCCGTTGACAGCCCTAAGTTGAACCCCAATCAATCTCACACTGATCCAAGGTACAGTTGCGCTCCTTACGTCTCTGATCCAAGCAGGATACTACGCACTTGATTCCCTTAGTTGATCTCACCCAGAACTAAGAGTTGATACGACCCAAAGTCGAAGACTTTAATAAACAAATATGTATCACACATAAAAGTCTACGGTAATAGATAAATCTGTCTCTCACAGAAATACCTACGAGTTTTTGTTCCGTCTTTTGATAAATTAAGGTGAACAAGAACCAATTGATAACCGGACTTATATTAGGAAGAACGACCCTAAATTATCAATCACCTCACAATAATCTTAATCGGATAGCGAAAGAAGATATTTCGGAATCACAAACGATGAGACGAAGATATTTGTGATGTAACAGTACGAACCTTTTCTCGGGTTTAACCAAACCCATTTGTCATATATATTTGCTTTTAGAAGTACTCAAAAACATTACATAGGTTGTGTTTGTAAACCGGTGGTTGTTTTAATCTAAAACTTTGGTGCCTTAATAGGCCTCCATGCAAGATACCCACGTGTTACTCTCCTCCTAGTTTTGAACGGAAGGGAAAATAAAAAGAGTGAGAGAAAAAGATAGAGGGGGACTTCTTCTTCTTTTCTTTTCCTTCACCTGAGATTTGCACTTGAAAAAGAATGAATAAAAAAAATGGAGATTTTCGGTGAATGAACCAAGTGGAAATAAGAATGAGGCTTCATTTTGCTCTTCTTCTCTAATTGTTTGGGTTTTTCTTTTCCTTTTTCCTCCAACCAAGAACAAGAACAAAAAGTTTGAGAAATGGATGAAAGCTAGGGTTAGAAATTAGCAGTAGAGGCTATGGAGTTGCGTTGCAATAAACGTAAGGTAGCTTTGGATCAACGATTTCGTTCTAACCTTGATAAATTATTATTTGGAATTGATCTGGTGCTTTGAATCATTAACATAAATTACCTTCTCTTAATTTTGTTTGAGTACTTGTATTCTGATGATATCCTTCACAGTTTTAAAGAAATTGAGTACTGATTTTGGTGTTGTACTTGATTTAAAACATTGGGTAATTTGTAAGGAACATCAATTTCATGCATAGATGTCTTGATTTGAGCATTTTAAAATTAGGGTGCTTTATGAGATTAGGGATTTGAATATAAATTATGTTCTCTAAGAAAATATGAATTTGAGTATTGTTGTGTTCTTACTTGATTAACATATAACAAGCTATTGGCAAGAAATTACATGATTTAACTATAATTCAACATTATGAACCCTAGAAATCCCTGTTTTAGTTTTATTATTATCTTTAAATTCAGCCTTTGGAATATGATGAAATTCTAGTATGTGGTGCTTAACTTAGTCATAATGATACGATTAAAATTTCATGAGGATCAGGTCTTGTTTACTACTTCAAATGTTGCATCATCTATGGATGTATTCTGCAGATTTTAAATCTGAGCAACTGACTAACCTTAGTGCTTCTCATTATCCATATACAAGATGAAGCTGAAATTTTAGTATGTTATTTAGTACTCTATATGTGAATTACTGTAGAAATTTCATAAATATATGAGCAATGTAGATACCTCAAAGTACAATGAGATCCTAGCTGATTTCTGTTTGTTGATAGTGAAAGCAGGCAGATTGTATTGTGCTTAGCTTTTTAATGAACCGTTAGAATTTTAGGATCTTTGGATATGTTGTTCTTACCTGTGTAAGTATGCTTCAGTCTAAATTTGGGAATGATCAGATAACGTTTACTACTGTAAATATTAGAGGAACTGGGACTGCAATCTATAAAGAAGAAATTCTATACAGCCCCATACAACTTTCGTTATCTCATTGTGTGTTCATCTAGATGGCATGAAGTTTTGTATGTTATTAGACATTGTAGTTATAATTTTAATTTGAATTTCATGACAATCCAATTCTGTATAGCAACCTTACACTTTTACACATATCGTGTTGTTAAGTGCATGGCTAGAAATGATGAAATCTTGTTGCTATGAATACAGTCATGGATTGGTGAGAGTGTTAGTACTGGTAGGTAATTTTGGTTGTACATGGTGTAGGAGTACTCAATATTGAATGAATAAATTATAATGCGTGGAATCTCAGGGACTAGAATTTGTTCTTAAGATTTGGTTGAGTAAGTGACTTCCTTGAATGATAAAATTTAGGTCCGTTTACGGGACACACTGCGAAATTATGAATGAAGTACATTTTAAATTTTCCAACACTTTGTTGGTACAGATGCAAAGAAATATCTCTTCCTTATAGTTCTGACCGGAGATCGAACATAATTATCTCAAATGTAGATAGTAGTTGGTTTGAGCCTAATGGCCTCTTAAATCTCTGGGCGTCTATACTCGTTATGTCTTAAACTGAGTTAATGGTGTTAACTATTTATGGGTGTGATTACAAACTAATTGTCTTTGAAATGTATGGCTAGGTGAACACAAACTAATGATTGCAATCTGGATTATTAATTTATTTTTTGTGTTGATGCTATAAAGCTTTATTTAGGAAATGAAATGATACAGATCTAAGTACAGACAAGTACTTGATGAATTTTTAATGGGAATCATCATGTGGTGGGCAACAGGGAGCTCTTCCATCCAACCCAGCAACATGTAAGGGCAATAATGTTTTCTAAACATGATCTTATTTCTTTTAATATGTGGCCTTGCTTAGTGTTCAATGTTTTTATTAGACCAAAAAGTATGTTTAGTTAACTAACGTTTTACTATTACTAGTCATTTGATGATGTCTTTTACATGTAAATGAAAATGGATCAGTGGTGCTAACGTAACTATGTGGAAAGAATTGTAATAAATCTCGTGTGACTGAGTTCTGAACTTTGTTCCTTTGATTTTTCTATGCACTATAGCTAAGGAGAATTCTTATATCAGTGGGGTTTTGGTATACCTAGCATGCCATGACCTTGATACAGATTGGTTTTGATAAAGTAGGGAAGACTTCCAAATCTCAAAGTGGTGACGTGGGCAGCCAAACAGAACTATAAGTTTTTCAGAGGTCAATGTGTGTTTTCTCCGTGTGTATATCTTGATATTATTTTAGGGACTCCGAGATCAGGTCACAAGTTCTCTCATGTGTCTTGGACGATATCCAAATTATTTACGAAAGTTCCCTTGTTATTAGTTGTGTATGCGTACTTGGTTTGAATTACTCATACGTGAGCAAGTAGTGTAAAGATCCCATTTTACATGTTAAATTGATAAAGATTATTTTATCATTGTTTCTCTTGTTTCTTAATTAAGTATTCTTTCGTACATAAATAAAACAGGTGAATGACAGATGAAGACGGTCATCGGCTTACTCGGAGTAGTACTTTGCTCGTAATTCATTATGTATCGCAAGTGGAATCAATTTACTTGATAGCTAATAAGAGATAGTTGCTACTTCGAGTAGTTCATACTATCTAAAATTAAAATGACGAACTACGGTCGTGCTTGATCCCTTCGAGCAGGCGAGAGGGTACGTGGCGGCCGCTATGCGGTTCAAAGACAACTCTACAAGGGCGTTCATGTCATACGAAAGATTGGTTCTTTGTCTTGGCAGTTCATACCACCTATTCGGAGATGATTGCAACCTTGTCACCGGCAACTGGCCATGAGAGTTATTAGGAGTGGCAACTGGCCATAGAAATCTTAGTGGTGGCAACTGGCCATGAGAATTATTAGTGGTGGCAACTGGCCATGGAAATCTTAGTGGTGGCAACTGGCCATGGAAATCTTAGTGGTAAATCGCCATGAGAATTATTAGTGGTGGCAAGCGGCCATGAGAATCTTAGTGGTGGAGGCGGCCATGAGAATTATTAGTGGTGGCAAATCGCCATGGAAATCTTAGTGGTGGCAAATCGGCCATGAGAATTATTAGTGGTGGCAAATCGCCATGAAAATCTTAGTAAATCGCCATGAAAATCTTAGTGGTGGCAACTGGCCATGAGAATTATTAGTGGTGGCAACTGGCCATGAGAATCTTAGTGGTGGCAACTGGCCATGAAAATCTTAGTGGTGGCAACTGGCCATGAGAATTATTAGTGGTGGCAACTGGCCATGGAAATCTTAGTGGTGGCAACTGGCCATCTCCCGTTTTTGGGCAATTGGCCTGTGTTGATTTTGGCAACTGGCCAACTTTAATTTTAGGCAACCTACTGCCGTCTCTTAGTTTTTTTAATTGAACCCTTGTCAATTTTATGAGTATTATGGTATGGGACATATGCTCATAGAATTACGACCTTGAGACTAACGAGATTTCTACAGTGTGCAAAATTAAACGAAATTTTCACTTTAGTGGCGTATTAGAGAGTCGGAGCTTGACAAGCGATCCGTAATCCGACCCGCTGGAAGAAAAATTCTCTGGTCCGTCACAGTTGGTATCAGAGCAGTTCCGATTCATTCGGGACTGTGCGTTTGGAACTCATCATTCTTCTACTTGTGGGATAACTTCAGGTAACACTTTTTACTTCTGAGTTCTACTTTGAACTTTGGGGACAAAGTTCTTTTTAAGGGGTTAATGGTGTAACAGTACGAACCTTTTCTCGGGTTTAACCAAACCCATTTGTCATATATATTTGCTTTTATAAGTACTCAAAAACATTACATAGGGTGTGTTTGTAAACCGGTGGTTGTTTTAATCTAAAACTTTGGTGCCTTAATAGGCCTCCATGCAAGATACCCACGTGTTACTCTCCTCCTAGTTTTGAACGGAAGGGAAAATAAAAGAGTCGAGAGAAAAGAGAGAGGGGGACTTCTTCTTCTTTTCTTTTCCTTCACCTGAGATTTGCACATGAAAAAGAATGAATAAAAAAATGGAGATTTTCGGTGAATGAACCTAGTGGAAATAAGAATGAGGCTTCATTTTGCTCTTCTTCTCTAATTGTTTGGGTTTTTCTTTTCCTTTTTCCTCCAACCAAGAACAAGAACAAAAAGTTTGAGAAATGGATGAAAGCTAGGGTTAGAAATCAGCAGTAGAGGCTACGGAGTTGCGTTGCAATAAACGTAAGGTAGCTTTGGATCAACGATTTCGTTCTAACCTTGATAAATTATTATTTGGAATTGATCTGGTGCTTTGAATCATGAACATAAATTACCTTCTCTTAATTTTGTTTGAGTACTTGTATTCTGATGATATCCTTCACAGTTTTGAAGAAATTGAGTACTGATTTTGGTGTTGTACTTGATTTAGAACATTGGGTAATTTGTAAGGAACATCAATTTCATGTATAGATGTCTTGATTTGAGCATTTTAAAATTAAGGTGCTTTATGAGATTAGGGATTTGAATATAAATTATGTTCTCTAAGAAAATATGAATTTGAGTATTGTTGTGTTCTTACTTGATTAACATATAACAAGGTATTGGCAAGAAATTACATGATTTAACTATAATTCAACATTATGAACCCTAGAAATCCCTGTTTTAGTTTTATTATTATCTTCAAATTTAGCCGTTGGAATATGATGAAATTCTAGTATGTGGTGCTTAACTTAGTCATAATGATACGATTAAAATTTCATGAGGATCAGGTCTTGTTTACTACTTCAAATGTTGCATCATATATGTCTGTGTTCTGCAGATTTTAAATCCTGAACAGCCGACTAACCTTAGTGCTTCTCATTATCCATATACAAGATGAAGCTGAAATTTTAGTGTGTTATTTAGTACTCTATATGTGAATTACTGTAGAAATTTCATAAATATATGAGCAATGTAGATACCTCAAAGTACAATGAGATCCTAGCTGATTTCTGTTTGTTGATAGTGAAAGCAGGCAGATTGTATTGTGCTTAGTTTTTTTAATGAACCGTTAGAGTTTTAGGATCTTTGGATATGTTGTTCTTACCTGTGTAAGTATGCTTCAGTCTAAATTTGGGAATGATCAGATAACGTTTACTACTGTAAATATTAGAGGAACTGGGACTGCAATCTATAAAGCAGAAATTCTATACAGCCCCATACAACTTTCGTTATCTCATTGTGTGTTCATCTAAATGGCATGAAGTTTTGTACGTTATTAGACATTGTAGTTATAATTTTAATGTGAATTTCATGACAATCCAATTCTGTATAGCAACCTTACACTTTTACACATATCGTGTTGTTAAGTGCATGGCTAGAAATGATGAAATCTTGTTGCTATGAATACAGGTCATGGATTGGTGAGAGTGTTAGTCTTGGTAGGTAATTTTGGTTGTACATGGTGTAGGAGTACTCAATATTGAATGAATAAATTATAATGCGTGGAATCTCGGGGGACTAGAATTTGTTCTTAAGATTTGGTTGAGTAAGTGACTTCCTTGACTGATAAAATTTAGGTCCGTTTATGGGACACCTTTGCGAAATTATGAATGAAGTACATTTTAAATTTTCCAACACTTTGTTGGTACAGAGATGCAAAGAAATATCTCTTCCTTATAGTTCGACCGGAGATCGAACATAATTATCTCAAATGTAGATAGTAGTTGGTTTGAGCCTAATGGCCTCTTAAATCTCACGGCGTCTATACTCGTTATGTCTTAAACTGAGTTAATGGTGTTAACTATTTATGGGTGTGATTACAAACTAATTGTCTTTGAAATGTATGGCTAGGTGAACACAAACTAATGATTGCAATCTGGATTATTAATTTATTTTTTGTGTTGATGCTATAAAGCTTTATTTAGGAAATGAAATGATACGAGATATAAGTACAGACAAGTACTTGATGAATTTTTAATGAGAATCATCATGTGGTGGGCAACGGAGCTCTTCCATCCAACCAAAGCAACATGTAAGGGCAATAATGTTTTCTAAACATGATCTTATTTCTTTTAATATGTGGCCTTGCTTAGTGTTCAATGTTTTCATTAGACCAAAAGTATGTTTAGTTAACTAACGTTTTACTATTACTAGTCATTTGATGATGTCTTTTACATGTAAATGAAAATGGATCAGTGGTGCTAACGTAACTATGTGGAAAGAATTGTAGTAAAGCTCGTGTGGTGAGCTCGAACTTTGTTCCTTTGATTTTTCTATGCACTCGTAGCTAAGGAGAATTCTTATATCAGTGGGGTTTTGGTATACCTAGCATGCCATGACCTTGATCTGATTGGTTTTGATAAAGTAGGGAAGACTTCCAAATCTCAAAGTGGTGACGTGGGGCCAAATGAACTATAAGTTTTTCGAGAGGTCAATGTGTGTTTTCTCCGTGTGTATATCTTGATATTATTTTAGGGACTCCGAGATCAGGTCACAAGTTCTCTCATGTGTCTTGGACGATATCCAAATTATTTACGAAAGTTCCCTTGTTATTAGTTGTGTATGCGTACTTGGTTTGAATTACTCATCTGTGAGTAAGTAGTGTAAAGATCCCATTTTACATGTTAAATTGATAAAGATTATTTTATCATTGTTTCTCTTGTTTCTTAATTAAGTATTCTTTCGTACATAAATAAGACAAGTGAATGACAAGATGAGACTTGATCATCGGCTTACTCGAGTAGTACTTTGCTCGTAATTCATTATGTATCTTGCCAAGTGGAATCAATTTACTTGATAGCTAATAAGAGATAGTTGCTACTTGAGTAGTTCATACTATCTAAAATTAAAATGACGAACTACGGTCGTGCTTGATCCCTTCGAGCAACGGAGAGGGTACGTAGGCGCCGCTATGCGGTTCAAAGACAACTCTACAAGGGTGTTCATATCATCCGAAAGATTGGTTCTTTGTCTTGGCATTCATACCACCTATTCGGAGATGATTGCAACCTTGTCACCGACAATGCCATGAGAGTTATTAGTAGTGGCAAGCGCTATGGAAATCTTAGTGGTGGTAAATCGCCATGAGAATTATTAGTGGTGGCAACTGGCCATGAAAATATTAGTAGTGTAAATCGGCCATGGAAATCTTAGTGGTGGCAAATGGACATGAGAATTATTAGTGGTGGCAAATCGCCATGAGAATCTTAGTGGTGGCAATCGCCATGAGAATTATTAGTGGTGGCAATGGCCATGGAAATCTTAAAACGCCATGAGAATTATTAGTGGTGGCAATCGGCCATGAAAATCTTTAGTGGCAATGGCCATGGAAATCTTAGTGGTGGCAAGCGGCCATGAAAATTATTAGTGTGGCAGTGGCCATGAGAATCTTAGTGGTGGGAGGCGGCCATGAGAATTATTAGTGGTGGCAATGGCCCGCCATGGAAATCTTAGTGGTGGCAAATCGCCATGAGAATTATTAGTGGTGGCAATCGCCATGGAAATCTTAGTGGTGGCAATCGCCATCTCCCCGTTTTTTGGGCGGTTGGTGTGTTGATTTTGCAATCGCCGACTTTAATTTTAGGCAGCCGGACGTCTCTTAGTTTTTTTTTAATTGAACCCTTGTCGAATTTTATGAGTATTATGGTATGGGACATATGCTCATAGAATTACGACCTTGAGACTAACGAGATTTCTACAGTGTGCAGGATTAAACGAAATTTTCACTTTAGTGGCGTATTAGAGAGTCGGAGCTTGACAAGCGATCCATAATCCGACCCGCTGGAAGAAAAATTCTCTGGTCCGGCACATGTGACTTCTTTTAATCTTGCATATCGGAGAAATCAATCTCAATCCAATCTTACGATTGTACTTAGTACGATAGAAACAACAAAATCAGATCACGCAACTACAAAGAAAATAGTTGGGTCTGGCTTCATAATCCCAATGAAGTCTTCAAGTCGTTAACCTACAGGGTCTCGGTACAAACCTAAGGTTAAAGGATAATCGACTCTATCATATACAACTAGTATCACACATGAGGTGTGGGGATTAGGTTTCCCAGTTGCTAGAGTTCTCCTTTATATAGTCTTTCAAATCAGGTTTGCAATCTAAGTTACCTTGGTAACCAAGCATGCAATATTCTTAGTTAGATGAAAATCGATTAGATTCAAGCTAATATCTTTCAACCGATTAGATCGAAACTTAGCTTGTTACACACAAATGAAATGTACGTTTATTTAGGTTTGTGTAACCGTACCCAAACATGTACACTTAGTTGGTTCAACAGTAGTTAACCAGATGGTTAGCTATATGAGAACTTTCATATCATACATATTCTTCTTTACCATAACTAGTTCAAATGACTCAAATGAACTATTTAGAGAGTTGTTCAACTGCTTAAATCTTATAGAAGTATACAAGATAGAATCGAAGCAAAAAAGATTTGATTCACTCGAATCGATTCATGAACTTTATAGCCACGGTTTGCAAATATGCATTCCTTAGTTTATATAAGTTTAGGTTCACGAATAATCGTTTTAGAAAATAACCAACTTAAGTACGCATACTGGTATGCGGACTTAAGTACGAGAATAAGTTTGTTTGGTTCACAAACTCAGCAAATTTCACGGGACGTGAACTTCCGATAGTGCGCGTCTTTGTACGCGAACTTTAGTTCCGGTTTTCCTGAGAAGCAAAGTACGCATACTTTGGTTCAAGGAATAAGGACTCACACACGTGTGAGTTACCACACAATGTTTATATCCAACTATGGTTATATATTCTAAACTCTCATTTTAATCATTACAACATTCTTAGAGGACGTTATATAGTTGTTGTTCACAAACCATTTTTCGTCAAAGCAATTTTCAAGTAATTGAAACTTAATATGACTTTCGTCACTAGTAAAAATGAACTTGGCCAAAGCGAAAGCTTACAAACACATATTTAGAGCAATAGATAGGCGAGATAAACTTGGATCGAAATAGCAAATGTGTATAATCAAAGCCTATATAACAATACGACTTTTGTCTCAAGATAGGAGATAGAGTAGATAGACTTTTGAGTGATAGAGAAGTTCAAGTCTCCACATACCTTTTAGTCGATGAAGTTCCACCAGTTCCTTGAGTAGTTCTTCGTCTTTGTATGATGATCGCCATGGAGTCTAGAGCTCAACTACACTTTTATCCTAATCTGAGACTTAGCTATAAGTAGACTAGAAATCAAGACTTATAGTTTTGATCACTAACATTGACAAACATGCTTGAGATGGCAACGCATGCGAGTTCGACCGAGCAGTGCTCTAACATCAACAATATTGATAGGATGGTCTTTCCCACACATCAATTGGATTAAGATTAATACAGATGGAGCAGCCAGAGGTCACCCGGGATTTGCGGGAGCAGGATTCATATGCAGAGATTCTGACGCACGGAATTTAGTGGCTCTATCTCAACCACTAGGAATCACGACTGCCTTAACTGCGGAAACCTGGGCTCTGCTATTATCTTCAAGAACAACAATAGAAAGACAATGGCCAAGAGTTCTCTTCGAAACCGATTCAGAGAACCTTCTGCGATTCATCACTTCCTCTACCCCACCACCTTGGCACATATCGGGAATGATAGAGGAAATAAAAATCAAATTTCGACAAATCCCGCAGGAGGATATTCAACACAACTACAGGGAAGGAAATCAAGCGGCAGACGGGTTAGCCAATCATGCAGCGGATGGAAGTCAAATGGGAAATTTATCAACCAAAATATGGGACCAGGCAATCCCATCTTTTATTAGTCAAATTCTATTTCATGATTCCGTGGGCACCACATACCCACGACAAATTGTAACCTAACTCCTTTTAATTAATAGCATGCTTCAAAAAAAAAATTAATTCAGAAAATTCCTATATAAACCTGAAAGAAAAGATAAAGATCATCTAGTGACATTCACAAAGCCAAGCAAGTCAGCGCTCTTTTGCCACACCAATTCGTAAATAACAGTTGTATAATTACATGGGTGTCACATTTAATTAACCATTCGAGGTTTTTTTTCCTTGTTTTCTGGCAGGGTTTATCTTTGATTATAGTCTTCGTTAGGCGTTTCTAATGACTGTTGTTGATTGATTCAGTGTTCTCACTCCTAATTTTATTTTTTCTTCTCTATTTTTTTTTATCTCTCCATCATGATTTCCGGTTATGATTTGTGATATGATGATTTTGGAGTTGGTGCTAATCTTCCTCGTAGTGGTTTAAGTGAGATTCATGTGTTGTAAATAGGGAAACGATGATGATGGCCACTACTCCCGAAGCGTTTAAGTTGGTATTAAGCTCCGTGAGTAGTTGGCTGTTGGGTGGTGTATAGGAAATCTTCTGTCTTACAAGGTAGTTCTTAGGGATGTTAAAAAATCTTGGTAAATGCACGATGAGTTCCGGATAACTATACATGGGGATTCTGTATTTATATTTGAGTTTCATGTTGTTGAGGAATGGACTACTTCTCTTGAGCATGAAGCTTAATATTTTTCATTTTAAATCAGTTATTCATGGTTAGGACTTGGTCTCCTTTATTAGAGAAAGAGATTGCAAAGGTGAAAGCACTTCTAATTAGATGAATTTTCAAAAGGTGCGAATTCATAGTGACAATCAAGGTTCGACAAATCAACATGTTAAAGGGGAGAAAACATCTAACTGGAGCTCAAAATTTAATAAAAGGTCGGGATGTAGAAGAGTTATCTTCGTTGTTTCAACTCAATCCTTCTCCTCCAATATTCTTTCACATAATATAAATCTGGTGTTTTATAATTCTAACTCAAATAAACATTTTCAGTCTAAGAATGTTGTCTTTGGTTATTACCAGAGAAAAATGTTCTAGCAGAGGAAAAACTAATAAGTGTCTCGGAAAGATAATCTGGTTCAACAAAATTCCAACGACAATGCACTTTGTGCTTTGGCAAGGTATGTTAAATAAACTAGCTACAAAAAATACTTTAATCCATGTTTCGCCTTTTTGTTGTTTGTTTTTGTAAAAAGAAAAAATTGTGTACCATTTGATACTGCATTGCAAACTAACAAATGTTGTGTGGAAGGTTGCACATTCTTTTTTGTAACTTCAAGGCAAAATGAGCTTTGGTACGTCTATGGAGCATCCTCGGCCCGATTTAATAATGGAATTCACTATTCAGGAGCACTCAACGCATTAATCTAGTAGGAATTTAAGATTTAAGTGTGGTACTTATAGGTTTTGATTGTTTTCTTTGTCCCTGTGTTTTTTACTTCTTTTGTTGCTGATTTTGGGCTTGGGACTTGTTGTCCAGTTTCTCCTATTATGTCGTCTGGGCTTGGGACTTAGTGTCCACTCTGGCCTAAGCTTCTTAGTTGTTTTCGTATTTTTTTTTGTTTCTGTACCCTGTAATTCTTTTTGCTAATTAATAAACCTGGCATTTTTAGGGGCGACCCCAAACGAATTAGGGGCGACTTTTTATTCCCAACCCATATACATCGTTAAGGGATGTCCAAAAACGCGGAGAATACGTTAATGCCCTTACATAATCGGAAGCTATTTTGTGCCCGATTATTATAAAGCAATCGGAAGCTTAGCAACGATATTATATTACCGATTAATATCGATTTTGTGCCAAACTCGCATCTGGCTTGTATAACAATCGGTAGGAAAAACAACCTCACGAGACTACCGATTGTTAAAGTATAGAAATAAGAAATCTTAAGAATTTTGCAATGGTGAAATTTGGGGCTCCTATATAATCGGACGAATAAAAAAATGTCTAAGCTAACGATTGAGGGCTTCCCATAATCGGGATGTAAAAGTAAACATTCCTACCGATTATGGTAGATTTCAAATTTCCTGCAATGAAGGATTTTAGAAAAAACTCATTTTGGGGCAACCTATAATCGGAAGGTTAAGTAATCTATTAATCTTCCGATTATGGCGACATCCACAGCTCAAGCCAAGTGGTTATGGTCGGCCCTGTACCTTCCGATTGCAACAGAGGAAAACTCCCCCCGCCACCCCCTCTCCTCGCTATATATCGTTAATCGTCGAATCGAATCATCGTCGATTATTATCTATAAATATGAAAGAAAAGGAACATAAGAAAGCTCGAATCAAAAAGTAGTGCGCGGTGAGGATCCGAATATTGGATTGCATGCCCGTAATAAAGAGGTTTTAACTCACGAACCCGAAGAACACGAAGAAGATGAAGTCCCTGATGTAGGCGATACTGATAGCAAAACTCTCAGGCAACTTGAAATGGCGCCGATTAGGTAAGATTCTACCATTAATTAGGTTTATATTGCTTCAATTCGAACGAATCCATGTTTTTCTTTTTAGGGTTTTTTCGTTATTACCAGATTCGGTAGGTTAGGTATTGTTTTAAACTTCCGATTGTGGCGAATTCTTCATTTCACGAGAACATTTGTCATATTCGGGTGTTAAATATTTAGGTTGCTTACCGATTATAGAACGTTTTTCATTCTTCGAGGCCTAAATCGATCATAATCGGAAGCTAATTGTATTTTTTCCTTCCGAATATACTAGTGAAGAACAAGTATTAGAGACCCAATAATCGATCATAATTGGAAGCTAATTTTGTTTTTTCCTTCCGAATATACTAGTGAATAACAAGTATTAGAGACCCAATAATCGGGTGCTATATTTTGTAATTTCCTTCCTATTGTTTAGGCTTGAACCACTTGAGTAATTTCGGGCTCAAAGTGATGCATATTCGGTAGAAATTAGTTTTGTGAGGCTTAGATTGTGATGCATTCGGAAGGGTGGAATTTTATGACTTTCGATTATTAGTATTCGGAGGGTTATGTTGAAATTTAGCTTCGATTATTGTGTAGATAAACATATTCGAACACCAAAATTTTTCTTTTGTTTCCGATTATATGTATTCGGTAGCTTTAGGTAAACTGATATTTATGATTGAGAGTAATCGGAGGCAATTGGTTAAATCAACCAACCGAATATATAGATTAATAACCTGTTGTACTTTATTTTGTTGTTTAGGGATAGGCGAGGTAAAAAAAAATCCAATATGCAATTGTCTCGGCTAGTGCAAGGAAAGATAGGCGTCAGAACCTGACAACTAGTGCAAGGAGAGCTAGGACTGCTAACGCCGCTTCAAGTGCTCAAGATGGAACTCAACAAGCAAGCCAAGAAGCTGTTCAACCTAGTGCCCATCAATCAGAACCGGTTCAAGAAGGTGTTCAACCAAGTGCCTCTCAATCACAACCAATCCAAGAAGGTGTTTAACCAAGTGCGTCTCAATCACAACCGATTCAAGAAGTCATTTCAACCAAGTGCTCCACCATCACAACCAGAAGTAGGACAACCTAGTGGTGCTCAAGAAGAAGGAGAAGCCGAAAAGAAAAATCCTCCTCGAAAGAAAGCGAAACACCTTGTCCCGGATGAATCAAGGTGAAAGATATTCCCGAAGGTGTAATCCTTGGGCTGCTTAGGAGGATGGAGGAGAATTTTTATTTGGATACAAAGAATCCTTGGCAGCAGAAATATATGAAACGAGGTAAAATCGTATCCATTTTATTAACCTATTATTTTTTTCTTCGTAATACTTTTAAGGGTTATAGTTTTAAGTAATTCTAATTTTATTTTTTAACTTGTCATGTGTTTAATAGTATCGTTCCGATGCGGTTCGTTTACTCAGCGACCGCCGCACCAACAAAAATGCTAGATTGGCCTTTGGAGGGTGAATGTGAAAGGTTCAAGACCATTATTGCAAATTCAGGGTTGGTGATGCTGCGGAGAACTCAATGTTGGAACATGACCGGGGTGGCTATATCGGCGTTTGTGGAGAGACTTTATCCTGAGACCGACACCTTCCATATGCCGTTTGGGGAGATGACGATAACCCCAGATGATGTTGAGCAGATTCTTAAACTCCCCGTCCATGACAAGGGTGTTAGGGCTGAGTTCACTAAGGAAGGGCAGCCAACCAAGGTTTTGAAAATGCTCCCAACTATATGGATTGGTACCGCAATGTTTCTCATATTCGTGTAATCTGTGATCTTAAAGCAAATCCAGCTTCGTACAAGAGTATCCTCAAAGAGAAGCCTGCGGGTTTTGATAGATTGGTACGTATTGTTTTGTTAATTTAGTTTAATATTATGGGTCAAAATAGAGTAATAACCGTTTGATGGTATGCTATGCATTAAAACAGATGAGCAGGTTCAAGCGTTTGTCCAAATGGTGCACTGATTGCATAAAGTCCGAAGATCCTGCGCCACTTGAGAAGATAAAAAAACACCAAGAGTTGATTGATAACGTTGACAATGAGGAGTATGCATCTCAGTTCGGGGAAAAAGTGCAAAAGAAACCTACAACCA
Organism: Papaver armeniacum; assembly: GCA_023531295.1. NCBI lineage: Eukaryota > Viridiplantae > Streptophyta > Magnoliopsida > Ranunculales > Papaveraceae > Papaver > Papaver armeniacum. The sequence continues at coordinate 343,167 of JAJJWW010010502.1, forward strand.
AGGTGACCAAAAGAACTCGGGCGTCATTGAGCACTCAAGTTGATGAAACCAATGAGGATATTGGTACAAGTCGTAGAGGTGGTAAAGGTCGCAAAATCCAAGCAAAAAGGAACAAGTAAACTTTCGATGTTGTAAACTCTCGATGTTTTTCGTTAACTTTATGGATAATTTTGTTTATGTTGGATTATGGGATTATGTCGTTTTCAAAGTTTGTGTCGGATTATTAGTTGTTACGTTATGTTTATGGATTATGAATGGTTATGTTCCTATGTTTATGCATTTAACGATGACTCGCAAGCGAATCACATGAAGAACATGAAAGTGTTGAATTTTGGAACACAATCGGAAGATAAGTTTATATATGAACCTACCGATTCTGGGGATGTTGCATTTTTTAGTCAGAATCGGTAACATTATACGTTATTAACCTACCGATTCTGGGGATTTTTCAAAATATTTTGTCAGAATCGGAAGATTGCTAATATACTTTTCCTTCCGATTATCATGTGTAGAGAAAACTTGTCTTCTGTATCCAAACAACACCATAATCGGGAGGTAATTGTGCACCTTGACTTCCGCATATTATTAATCGATAGTTTTAGGTTTCGTTAATTTCCGATTATTCTACCAAAAAACATCTATGGTGAACCAAACAACACCATAATCGGAAGGTAAATTTTCACCTTGACTTCCGAATTAAATGAATCGGTAGGTTTAGTTTTTGTTAATATCCGATTATTTTTTGTGAAAGAACTTATGTTTTATGGAACCAAATAACACCATAATCGGTAGAGTTAGTTGATACATAAGATAACTGAATATATAATCGGTAGTTTGTTTAACAAAATACGCTTCCGTTTGTTTATAATCGAAAAGTTTTTATATTAATAATCCTCCGATTACATCCATTACATAAAGTTCAAACGACCTTAACCTTACAATTTCGTCAAAAGCACCTAAATCCATACTCCTAATTGACCATAAAAGTATTAAAAAGATCATAACGTCCAAACACACAGAAATTGTCCCTCTTGATCTTGTAACATCCTTCATGTTCAAATCATTTCCGTAGAGGTCCATATACTGGATGATCGGCAAGGTTTCTCTGAAATTACGAATGAGTAACAAGTTAGTACTAACTTATGTTAATGTGAGTCGGAGTTATAAAGATACTTACTAATTTTTCATACGTCCACCAAGAAAAAGCGTCCCTAACAAATCGTTCTTCATCTTCAAGTTTGTCAATCTCCTTGTCGACCGCCTTCTTTCTCATATTAATGTCATTGGATGATCTTCGAATTCGATTACCATCTAACGTCTCAAATACCATTAGAATACGGTTCCATAACTGCTCTTCGTATTCCCGTTTGTGGAGCTTGTGAACACGATCATGAGCAGTTACCACAACCCACGCTCTATAAATAGCACAATCTTCTTCTTCGGCAAAAGCAATATCCATGTTTTTGGTTTTCAAAATTAGAACTAAAGAGAGGAAAGAGTTTGGTGCAATTGGGGTGATAGATATGAGTTTCTTTATATAGGTTTAGGTTCCAACGGCTCTTTTTCTTTTTCCCAAAAACTCCAACGGCTATTTCTGAAATTTGGTTTGAAATGCCAGGCTAATCGGTAGGTATTTGAGTTAGAATATCACCGATTATGGTAGCTTTTAAAATTTGATTTTGGGGCAACCTATAATCGGTAGGTTATGTAACCTGCTTGACGTCCGATTATGACTACATCCAAATCACGAACCACATGGTTATGCCTGGCTATGTACACTCAAAACCTATGGAATTTGGCAAGGGCTCGATCCGGGGGCTCCTTACAATCGGTAGGTTATTAAGTTGAGTAGACTATCGATTATATTAGATTTCAAAATTCATCACATGAAGGATTTTAGAAAAAAAAACTAAATTTGGGGCAACCTATAATCGGTAGGTTGTGGAACCTATTTGGCTTGCGATTATGGCTACATCCAAATCACGAACCACATGTTTATGTCTGGCTCTGTACACTCCAAACCTATGGAATTTGGCAAGGGTTCGATCTGGGGCTCATTATAATCGGTAGGTTGTTAAGTTGTTAACTCTACCGATTATGGTAGATTTCAAAATTCATCACAATAAGGATTTTAGAAAAAAATCATTTTGGGGCAACTGTATAATCGGTAGGTTTTGGAACATTTTTGGCTTACGATTATGGCTACATCCAACTTAACAAAACAAATGGTTATGGCTATCGTGTACACTCAAAACCTATGAAATATGGCAAAGGTTGGATCCTGGGCTCGTTATAATCGGTTGGTTATATAATTATATACCCTACCGATTATGGTAGATTTCAAAATTCATCACGTGAAGGATTTTAGAAAAGACTCATTTTGGGGCAACTTATAATCGGTAGTGTATGTAACTGTTGATGGTGGTTTTTAAACAAAGGGTAAAATCGTAAAACCCAGATAACCTAATGGCACCGGTGACACATTTATTAGGACATTTAATGCATGTAGTCAGTAATTAATAGGGAGTATTTTTTTCAAATTAGGGTTACAACGAACAAAACCCTAAATTCCCCTCCGTGCCAATGGCAAATCATGCCAGCCACACCTAGCCCAAGCTAGCCGCACCATGCCAAACGCACTCTGCCTTGGCCCTAGCTATGCTAGTCACACCAAACGCGCCAAAGCATGCCATGCTATTCGCACCTCCGTGCCAATGGCAAATCATGACAGCCACACCTAGCCCAAGCTAGCCGCGCCATGCCAAACGCACTCTGCCTTGGCCCTAGCTATGCTAGTCACACCAAACGCGCCAAAGCATGCCAACCATGCTAACCGCACCTCCGTGCCAATGGCAAATCATGCCAGCCACACCTAGCCTAAGCTAGCCGCACCTCTATGCCAATGGAAAATCATGCCATCAAAACCAAGCGCGCCGAAGCATGCCAACCATGCTAGCCGCACCTCTATGCCAATGGCAAATCATGCCAGCCATACCAAACGCGCCAAAGCATGCCAACCATGCTAGCCGCACCTCCGTGCCAATGGCAAATCATGCCAGCCACACCTTGCCCAAGCTAGCCGCGCTATGCCAAACACACTCTGCCTTGGCCCTAGCTACGCTGGTCACGCCACGCCAAGCCAAACACCCTTACCTTGGACCTAGCCGCGCCATGCCAAAGTAGCGGCCGCACCTAGGCTTGCAAACCATGCAACCTAGGCCAAATTGGCCACGCATGCCATTGGCACATGCCAAACACACTCTGCCTTGGCCCTAGCTACGCTGGTCACGCCACACCAAGCCAAACACCCTTACCTTGGCCCTAGCTGCGCCATGCCAAAGTAGCGCCCGCACCTAGGCTTGCACACCCTGCAACCTAGGCCACATTGGCCACGCATGCCATTAGCACATGCCAACACGCTCGCTGGTAGCTTTTCCCTACCCAGGGCGCGACCCAAATTGGCCACGCATGCCATTGGCACATGCCAACACGCTCTCGGTATCTTTTCCTACTGTGGCGCGACCCAAATTGGCCACGCATGCCATTGGCACATGCCAACACGCTCGGCCGGTAGCTTTTCCTACTAGGACGCGACCCAAATTGGCCATTTAATGCCATTGGCACATGCCAACACGCTCATTTGGTAGCGTTTCCTACCATGGCGCGACCCAAATTGGCCACGCATGCCATTGGCACATGCCAACACGCTCATTTGGTAGCTTTTCCTACCAGGCGCGACCAAAATTGGCCACGCATGCCATTGGCACATGCCAACACGCTCGCTGGTAGCTTTTCCTACCAGGGCGTGACCCAAATTGGCCACGCATGCTATTGGCGCATGCCAACACGCTCGCTGGTAGCTTTTCCTACCAGGGCGCGACCCAAATTGGCCACGCATGCCATTGGCACATGCCAACACTCGCCGGTAGTTTTCCTACTGAGGCGCTACCCAAATTGGCCACGCATGCCAGCGGCACATGCCAACACGCTCGCTGGTAGCTTTTCCTACCAGGATGCGACCCAAATTGGCCATACATGCCATTGGCACATGCCAACACGCTTGTTGGTAGCTTTTCCTACTGTGTCGTGACCCAAGTTGGCCACGCATGCCATTGGCACATGCCAACATGCATCGCTGGTAGCTTTTCTTACCAGGACATAGCCCTAATGGCCATGCGTGCCATTGACACATGCCAAACACGCACGCTGGTAGCCTAACTTGCAAGCCGTGCAACCTACCATCAAGGCATTCCGCACATGCTATTGGCACTTTCCATACACGCCACTAGCAGCTCTGGCATTGCCACTTACACTCAACGTACAAGCATTCCGCACATGCCATTGGCACATGCCACACACGCCACTAGCAGCTCTGGCATTGCCACTAGCACTCAAGGTGCAACCCGCAACAAAGGCATTCCGCACATGCCAGTGGCACATGCCACACGCGCCTCTAGCAGCGCCACTTGCACTCAAGGTGCAACCAACACTCGAGACTCCAACACAAGCGGGGATGCTTTCAGGGTTTTGGTTTGGCGATCACAAACATGCATGCAGTGTACACTACGCTCACATTAAGAAAGCGTGAATAGGAATAAAGCGGTCAAATAAATGAGGAAATAATGGTGAAAACGTTTTCACCCATAAACACCTTGCGGTTACCACCTCCTCCCATTATTTCACCCTTTACTCTCTTCCTTCATGAGGACAGGGTACGTTTCAATCTCGACTTGTATAAATAGGTCTTACCTATTTCCACCAGATGACAGGTCTCAGTCAGGAGAAAAATACAACACTCTTAAAAGGCAACTTTGCAAGATCTCCAAAAGCTTTCATCTCTTGCAAGCTTCCTAAGCTTTCACTTTCCGATACAAGTCGAGACACTACTCTCCAGAATTATTCTGGTCTCAACACCTTTCTTCGCTTCCCTCCCCAAATCAACCCTTCTCCTCCATTTTGTGACCGAAGCAAGTATGGAACAGCCATTTCTTGGTTTAGGCCGGACTTGTACAGATTGATCTCTCGAATCTATAAAGTGCTCACGTGCAAAGCACATTTGTTTAGGGTTTAAACCGGCTTTCTCACTCACCTACCGAATTTACTAAAATCGGCGGAAACGATTTTTACCCATAAATAATTGGCGACCACGGCGGGAGGATTGATCTATCGGCTACAATGTTAGACTGTCGATCTCGTTCTTCGACCCAGATGTCAAGATGGTAGGGGAAGGCGACTCAATCTGACTCAACTGCCAGACAACCCGGTTACCAGTTGTAAAAACTACACCAGAAAACTGGGGACTCGCTGAAGATGCTACCAGCGATTGGGGACTTGCTGGCGATGCTACCAGCAAAGCTGCCTTTTACATGGAGAGGGGCGTGTTCGCAAAAACCTCTGGAGTGAGTAAATTTAGATAGGGCAAGATATACAATCTGTTTTAGGTTCTTAATAAAACCGTCATACACTGCGTCTTGTGCCTATTGCTAGCACACACTTTCATAAAAGCAATATTCCTTTCACAAAACATAATCAGAGTTATATTATCAAAACCATTCATCCCAGAAATGATCCAATATTCTCAAAAGCTACCATTGTCTATCAAAACCGGTCGAACTTTGAACCCGGACATCCAAAGTATGTTTTTCAAAAAAAAAAAAAAAAAAAGAACCTAAATGAAAGTTTAACAGAGAAACATTCAAGGAAAATCATCCAGAGGTCTACTTTTCTTGGAGAAATTCAACTTTGCGTCTTCAAGAGCCGCTCTCTTCATAGTCAACATCTTGGAAAGCTTTTCGAGTTCTACCTCCTGTCGTGCAATCTCCTCTACAGAAAGGCTTTCGATTGCTGCATCTTTCGACTTCTGGATCTCAGCAAGGCCTTCGACAAACCACGAAGTGTTGAACTCCTTTTCTACGCACACATCGCGATAGTGCTCCCAGTCGGCAATAACATCTTCAGAAACGGTGTGACCAGTCACCTCACGCATATCCTCGATGGAAGATAAAGCCTCTTCCACACGCTTAACCAGCGCAAATCGACTAGTGACCTTCTTGGTTGTGGCCATATGTCCGTACTTCTCCCAGATTCTGGTGTACAACGCCTCATACTTAGCCAGCACGCTGAAAACCGCCAACCAAAGACATGACCTAGATAAGGAACCAAGTACGGGGGATCAAAAATGGCGCCTGCAACTGGCCTCACGACTCGCAAAGGGTCTTCTTCCATGTCTACGGCAGCAACCATCAGAGAATCATCCACCTTTTGAACCACATTTGTGCCAGGCAATTGGCTAACTCCCATCTCCAAGTCACCGGCGATGGTCACCAAAGGCAAGTTTTCGTATGGCTCCACCCCAGAATAGTCCTCCGAACCGGATTCCTCCTGCGAACTTGAGTTAGACATTTTTCAAAAGAATAAACGGAAGAAGAAAGAAAAGAAGCGCGAAACTCACCCGAACCACTTCTAGAAAAAGAGCCAGTCTTTGCCAGAGGAATCACTCTCACTTGTCGAACTTTCTTCTTCTCTCGACTCATCACCGCTATGAGTAGGCTCGGTGTTTGGAATTCTTTGAAGAAATTGCCGTCTCCTGGCAACGTGCAAGGGCAGCGAAAGCATTAACACTACCGAAGCCCTAGAAGAAACAAGACACATGTTTTCAGCAGAAATTCACGTGTTTTGAGACAAACCAACAAGGAGGCGACACATACCTGGTTATTGGAATAAATGAAAGAAACGAGAGCTGCGGAAGGATCTTTTGAAACCGCCCGGAACCCGCCGACACGATTCTTCGTTCTCTGTTCCTTTGCCTGGGGACTTTCCGAGTTGCCAGGCAACTTTCGCTTGGGATCTCTCAACATTGGATACTTCTTCAAAGCTCGCTTGGGGAAGGTTTACAACGAAAATTCTCCACCACGTTATTTACAAAATCTTGGATCATAGTGAACTCCATCGTACCATAACTCATTATAGCCAAAAGTCGTCGAAGTTACTCTTCTCGTCGAAAGAATGGAAGGCGGATACTCGGCTCAAGGGCAATGGCATTGAGGGCGGCATGCAATGAATCCTTAGGAACCACCAGCTGGTAAGCAAGAGGCACCCTTGATCGGGGAAACCCATGTGACGAGTAAAGACGGTCAATATTGTAAGCAGCTATTCGGAAAGACCCCATGAAGAAAGACGGCATATAGTCAGGACATGCAGCTTTGAATAAACAAGTTTTCACCAACACTCAAGTTATCTTAAGATAAAGACATGATCGGAGCGAAGCAAAGGTGTCAATTTGAGTCACCGACCTATGGACCGGCTCCCAAGTGCGAAAACTGATTTCATGTGACTTATCGAGAAAACTAACCAAGCTCATGCCAACTCTTGGACGCTTGTTCACCCATCAAAGAATTCGGGAGCCGCCCCAACTCGCGGGAATCGAAGGCAACGGTTTCGGAGCATACTTCTCAAAGTGCTCCCATAGCGAGCTTGCGTAAAAGCAACGTGCACATATGAATCCACTTTCATGAAACCATTCGAAACTCGCATGTTCGCAACTAGGTGATCTAGATGCACTACGGGGAACCAAGGAATAGCTTGCCAATGGGAAGAACTTCACCTTTGCTAACTTCACAGCAATCACTAGCAACTCTGGTCTTATTTCCTTCTTGCCGGAACCGTCATCAAAAATGTCTCTAGACAACCAAAGAGCCAAAAATGCTGCAACATGAAGATCACTGCTTTTCTGCTTAGGTTCCAGCTCATCCGGAAACCATTGAGATATCCACCAGCTGTAAAAGCACCTTTCATCCTCTTTCTGGACAGAATCCTTCGACTTAAGGTGGATTCTTTTCGAGCGTAATCTCCCAACTTAGTGGCAAGGTCTTCCCGCATCTTCTCCTCACCTTCAGACAATCGGATATTAAGATTCCCTGTTTAGGAAGATTGACAAGAGAGCCACACTCTCAAAGGAGAAAGTTATTTCACCCCATCTACATATGATCGTATGGGTGTCCGAATACCATCCGGAGATGAAAGCAACCAAGCCCGGGATATCCTTCCTAATACGGAGATTTCCAAGCTCTGACAAACATCAATAATCTGCGCTCGAGTCAAGTTGGTATTTATGTGCTCCCTACTCACCATGAACTCAACCCATCTATCAAAAGAACGCAATGGGCTTTGACACATCCCGAAATCAATGTTGGAAGAAGAATATACCCTTTTATGAAGACAGAACCAGTATGGTGTTCTCGAGCCGAAGCCGAACGTGTCTTCTTTTCATCTTCACCACCGGTTAACAAAATTAGCAAGAAACCTGGGTGATTCTTCCGAGCAGGGGCGAGGGGTCTAGCAAAGAATTCATCATCCGTGATTGGTTTGGAACTATGAACATCCTTCGATGAGGCGAAATTTTGTTCAGGTAACATCTTGTCGGATTTCTTCATAACAACTTAGTAACGAGATATCTGCACACGGAGAAAGACGAAATTATCTCCCGGGCACATAACCGCACCGACAAAAAAAAAAAAAAAAAAAAGAGAGGGTGTATTCTCTACGGGTTCAAAATCGCATGATGATGGATTTTCTTGAGGAGTTCAAAATTATATACGCGGTATTTTCTACGGGCTCGAAATGCGTCTATGGTATCTTCTTCGGGTTCAAAATTATATATGAAGCATTTTTCTACGGGTTCAAAACTGCCCACGCAGTATTTTCTTCAAGTCCGAAATTCATATATGCAATATTTACTATGGGTTCGAAGTCATATGAAGCACATATACAGTATTCTCTACGGGTTCGAAAATGCACAAGCAATATCTTCTTCAGGGTTCAAAAAATTATATACGCAGTATTTTATACGGGCTCAAGTGCGTCTGCAGGTATTTTCTTCGGGTTCAAGACTATGTACGGTATTTTCTACGGGCTCGAATGCGTCATGGTATCCTTCTTCGGGTTCAAAATTATATATGGGAGCGTTTTCTACGGGTTCGAATCATATATCTGATATTTCCCTTAGGTGCATATATACAATATTTTCTACAAGAAGCACGCCAAGAAATCATATGCGCAATATCATTGCAAGGATTATAAAAACGCCTACTTTTAGGGTTTGCACCTACATGAAAAGGGAAACAAGAGAAGTCTTGGAAGACATGAAACCGGTTTTCTTTATGACTCTGCTGCTAGTATGAAAAGATGGAAGAACAAAGATGAGAGAAAGGGATTTTATATATATGGGCGTGGAGATTCAGAAATAGGGAAGAAATTCCCTATACCAAAAATCGTGCATATAAGGAACGGGCCCACAAGGGCGCCCAACTTCCCAACGTTGATGGTGGTTTTTAAACAAAGGGTAAAATCGTAAAACCCCAAATAACCTAATGTCACCGGAGACACATTTATTAGGACATTTAATGCATGTAGTCAGTAATTAATAGGGAGTATTTTTTCAAATTATGGTTACAACGAACAAAACCCTAAATTCCCCTCCGTGCCAATGGAAAATCATACAAGCCACACCTAGCCCAAGCTAGCTGCTCCATGCCAAACGCACTCTGCCTTGGCCCTAGCTATGCTAGTCACACCAAACGCGCCAAAGCATGCCATGCTAGCCGCACCTCCGTACCAATGGCAAATCATGCCAGCCACACCTAGCCCAAGCTAGCCGCGCCATGCCAAACGCACTCTGCCTTGGCCCTAGCTATGCTAGTCACACCAAACACGCCAAAGCATGCCAACCATGCTAACCGCACCTCCGTGCCAATGGCAAATCATGCCAGGCACACATAGCCTAAGCTAGCCGCACCTCTATGCCAATGGCAAATCATGCCAGCCACACCTAGCCTAAGCTAGCCGCACCTCTATGCCAATGGCAAATCATGCCAGCCATACCAAACGCGCCGAAGCATGCCAACCATGCTAGCCGCACCTCTATGCCAATGGGAAATCATGTCAGCCATACCAAACACGCCAAAGAATTCCAACCATGCTAGCCGCACCTCCGTGCCAATGGCAAATCATGCCAGCCACACCTTGCCCAAGCTAGCCGCGCCATGCCAAACACACTCTGTCTTGGCCCTAGCTACGCTGGTCACGCCACGCCAAGCTAAACACCTTTACCTTGGCACTAGCCGCACCATGCCAAAGTAACGCCCGCACCTAGGCTTGCAAACCATGCAACCTAGGCCAAATTGGCCACGCATGCCATTGGCACATGCCAAACACACTCTTCCTTGGCCCTAGCTACGCTGGTCACGCCACGCCAAGCCAAACACCCTTACCTTGGCCCTAGCCGCGCCATGCCAAAGTAGCGCCCGCACCTAGGCTTGCAAACCATGCAACCTAGGCCAAATTGGCCACGCATGCCATTGGTACATGCCAACACGCTCGCTAGTAGCTTTTCCTACCAGGGCGCGACCCAAATTGGCCACGCATGCCATTGGCACATGCCAACACGCTCGCTGGTAGCTTTTCCTACCAGGGCGCGACCCAAATTGGCCACGCATGCCATTGGCACATGCCAACACGCTCGCTGGTAGCTTTTCCTACGGCGCGACCCAAATTGGCCACGCATGCCATTGGCACATGCCAACACGCTCGCTGGTAGCTTTTCCTACCAGGGCGCGACCCAAATTGGCCACGCATGCGATTGTCACATGCCAACACGCTCGCTAGTAGCTTTTCCTACCAGGGCGCTACCCAAATTGGCCACGCATGCCATTGGCACATGCCAACACGCTCGCTGGTAGCTTTTCCTACCAGGGCGCGACCCAAATTGGCCACGCATGCCATTGGCATGCGTACGCTCACTGGTAGCTTTTCCTAACAGGGCGACCCAATTTTTCCACACATGCCATTGGCACATGCCAACACGCTACCGGTAGTTTTTCCTACCAGGGCGCTACCTAAATTGGCCACGCATGCCATCGGGGGCACATGCCAACACGCTTTTGGTAGCTTTTCCTACCAGGATGCGACCCAAATTGGCCATCCATGCCATTGGCACATGCCAACACGCTCGTTGGTAGCTTTTCCTACCAGATCGTGACCCAAGTTGGCCACGAATGCCATTGGAACATGCCAACATGCATCGCTGGTAGCTTTTCTTACGGGACATAGCCCTAATGGCCATGCGTGCCATTGACACATGCCAAACACGCATCTTTGGTAGCCTAACTTGCAAGCCGTGCAACCTACCATCAAGGCATTCCGCACACGCCATTGGCACTTTCCATACACGCCACTAGCAGCTCTGGCATTGCCACTTACACTCAACGTACAAGCATTCCGCACATGCCACACGCGCCTCTAGCAGCGCCACTTGCACTCAAGGTGCAACCAACACTCGAGACATCAACACAAACTGGGGGATGCTTTCTAGGGTTTTGGTTTGGTGGTCACAGCATGCAGCGTACACTATGCTCATATTAAGAAAGCGTGAATATGAATAAAGCAGTCAAATAAATGAGGAAATAATGGTGAAAACGTTTTCACCCATAAACACCTTGCGGTTACCACCTCCTCCCATTATTTCACCCTTTACTCTCTTCCTTCATGAGGCCAGGGTACGTTTCAATCTCGACTTGTATAAATAGGTCTTACCTATTTCTACTGGAGACAACGGTGTCCTCGGTCAGAGAGAAAATACAACACTCTCTTTAAAAGGCAACTTTGCAAGCTCTCCAAAAAGCTTTCATCTCTTGCAAGCTTCCTAAGCTTTCACTTTCTGATACAAGTCGAGACACTACTCTCCCAGAACTATTCTGGTCTCAACACCTTTCTTTGCTTTCATCCCCAAATCAACCTTTCTCCTCCACTTTGTGACCGAAACAAGTCCTGGAACGGCCATTTCTTGGTTTAGGCCGGACTTGTACAGATTGATCTCTCGAATCTATAAAGTGCTCACGTGCAGCACATTTGTTTAGGGTTTAAACCAGTTTCTCACTCACCTACCGAATTTACCAAAATCGGCGGAAACGATTTTTACCCTGCTTGATAACCTATTAGGCTTCCGATTATGTCTACATCCACAGCTCAAGCCAAGTGGTTATGGTTGGCTCTGCACCCCTCAAAACCTATGTAATTTGGCCAAGGTTGAATATGGTGCTCCTTAGAATCGGTAGTCTTACAAGTTGGATAAGCTACCGATTATAAAAGGGATTATTAGCCGAAGTATCTACACAATAATCGGTAGGTATTTTTCCAATTTAACCTACCGATTCACCTTTAAGCTACCGATTATGGTGTTGGCTACCAATTATATAAGGGCATATTGGCCATTTCGAAAAATCGAAGATAAGGGGTAGCTTAGATTTACGTTTGGGTGACCTTTTTTGTCTTTTAGTGTAGCCCCTAATTCGTGTTGGGTCGCCCCTAAAAATGCCAAGTTAATAAAGTGTTTTGCGTTCTAAAGAAGAAAAAATAAAAAAAAAACTTCGAAGAAAATTAACCTGGCTAAATTTGGGCCTATAGCTAGATAACAAAAAAGTTCATTAGAAATAACCTTCACACCACCCCTTATCAAAATAATTACCCAAATACCTATTTTACCCCTGATTAATTAGCATTAATTAATCATATTATGGGTTAATTATGTGTTGGATGTGAGATTAACTAATGTTAGAGAGTTCTTCAACATCAAAAATTTTGATTTTTCCAGCAAAAGCGATTACCCAGAGTCGGTTTACGTTCATGCAAATGTAAACCGATTAGATTGGTGTTTCCAAATTAATGAGGACATCCATAATCGGTTCACGTGGCCATATGTATAATCCGATTTTCATAATCGGGTTTTACGTATTACATATATAAACCGATTGTTTCCTTTCATACGAAATATTTTTTTCATTCATTCCATTATTATTGTAGGATGCATTTAGCACATGCATGAAGCCTTTAAACCCCTAGGCGACGCTAGTGGACGAGTTATAGTCTAGTGAGGGTTTACATAGAGGTCTACCCACAAAACCTATACAAAAACTTCTAAAGCCATCAATCTTCCTCCGAAGACGATACACGATCCATGAAGTCCGGGTCATCCTCCGGGATTTCTTCTGCCAAGAAGTGATAGCTTGAATCGAATGCGAATGCTTCCCCCTTTTCCTTCAAGTAGCGCGCTTTCACGACCGTGCCACAAAAACACAAAAACAAACTTACATTTGTTAGTGGTGTTTCATTGGAAGATAAAACAACATGGGTTACGTAAAACAAACCACAAAAATAGTTACAAATTGTTCAATGGACAAGTTGAAGTTGGTAGCGTTGAAAATCGGGGGTTAGAGAGCTAAAAAAGCAAGTATCGCATTTTCGATGACTAGGTGCCTATCATGGACTTGTTGAACACTTCTTCCATTAGGATTTCCAAATTCTTGGCTAAATTTGTTGGGTACTCTAGCCCAAAAGGTTACGTAATCCACCCTTACATAGGATTGACGTCTAACTCGAGTTTCCGCGTACCATGCTTTGGTGATTGCAAAATCTTCGTTTGAATCAAATGATGCCATTTCTTGTATGTGGAGGTATGAACTGAGTAGTTGTGGAGTATATGGAGTGAGGGGGAATAAATTGATCAATTTTGGGGCAAATGTGGTCCAAGGGTGAGGTCTCTATTATAGAGAAAGTCCCTAACGGCAATTGTTTTTGAAAAAACGTGAAACAATTTGGCATAATCGGTCTTCTAGAAGGTATACATAACCCGATTAAGTTTTAATGCCACAAGGAATCGGTCTTTTTTGTGACCAACATAAACCGATTGAAGACGTGTAAAATATTTTAATTTTCACCGAAACTAATCGGTTTATATATATTCATATGTGACCCGATTCTAGCTTGAAAAACATACAGGAAAAATATCTTGAACAATCGGTTTATATATAGGCAAATGTGATCCGATTATAGCTTGATAAACATACAAGAAAAATAGCTTGCATAATCGGTTTATGTTTACATATCGAGTAGAACGATTATTACAACACATAATTAAAATTAAAACTTCAAGTGCATTAAGTTGAACAAACCTTAAAAGGAGTTTTAAGAACTTAAAAGAATTGAACAGATATCATCCAAAATATAAACCTTAAAAGAGTATTAAGAACTTAAAAGTAAAAACTTAAAGTGCAGGAGCATGAGCATCCCGCATCAAAGACACCGGAGCATTTGCGGCACCACCATCGGCGGGAGCAGCGGCTTACGCCGGCCATTGTTCCCACATACCTTCCATTTCGCATGGAGCTCCTCTCTGCTGAAATGATGTTTCTCCTCATCCTAGTGAACCTCATGACCTCAAGAAGCTCCTCCAGTGCAAGCTTTTCAATCAACGCTAGGGCTTGTTCAAGATGGGTCTCACACCCATAGGCAAACTTGTAGAGGCTTCTTTCTGGCACTCGTTGTGGTTTCCTAAGGATGTCCTCAATGTGAGCTCTCGAGAGTAAAACGGTAGGTGTGAGAAGTCCATATCTACATAAACCGAAAAAAAAACTAGTCAACAATCGGTACATAATCATACAAATGTAATCCGATTCTCACTACAAAACATACAGGCCTTTGAAACATCTATAATCGGTTTATGTGGTACATATATAAAATCCGATTATTAAAAGGAATCTGATGAGTCAAACATAATCGGTAAATTATCAGGCACATAAAACCCGATTATGGGATCGCATAATTAAAAGAAAAAAATGTTTAGGAATCGGATTAATCTAAAGCACTTATAAACCTATTCTCGGTGATGTATTTTCATATTTCGTTTCTAACCCTAAAATCTGTTGATGTTAATCATCATATAAACCGATTCTGTGCATGCTCTTCATGGCGGAACCAAAACCCAGAATCGGTTGATGTTAATCATCATATAAACCGATTATGGGTTAATCAGAGATTTTGATTTTCAAAAATCGAAGATTTAAACATGTAAATCAATGAAGAAATGCAAATCATAGAATGGGTTGATGGAGATTTACCTTTTTCTTGGTTGGATCGAAGATCGTCGGAGAAAGAGGATGATTTTTTTTTGATTAGGGTTTTGAGAATTTGGAAAGTTTATGATGGAAGCAGAAAAGTTTTTTTAGGTTTAGGATTTTTTTGTTTTTGGATTTCTGAAAATGGTAAGGATTAGTATTTATATGAGATTTTGTTTTACGTTTAATGTTGGGGTAAATTAGTATTTGTTAGAAGTTTGGGTGCCTATAGTAATTTGGTGGTGTGGGAATTAAAATTTGATAGGCCCCCAATTAAGTCCTATAGGCCCCAATTTAGCCTGGGAAATTAACGACTTGGAAGCGCATTGTCCCGATATCATTTTCTTTTGTTGCCTATGCAGGCGAAGAAGACACCATTTAAGGTGGAATTTAGATCTGCTCTGATTAAGAAGGCTTTAGTTTAATTATTCGATTTGTAAATAATTAAGCTAGTGATGTGGAATTTAGTAGGCTTACGTTTAAGGGAATTCAATTTGTAGATATTGTACATAAACACTTGATGAAATATCATATTTTAAATTGCAAATGGTAAATACCAGTATTTATGCACCAAAGCAGAAAAGAGAACTCGCACTTAATTTTGAGCGCAATTATAAAATTAGAGGTGGAATTTCATAAAACTAAGGTATCTAACCAAACCAATTGAGGCAAGGGAGGTCCGAGCATAATAAAGCCTCAACTCGAAGAAAGCTAGGCTGTTTTTAATCGAGGGGTTAAAATCCATAAAACCAAATTTTTCCTGATGGAATTGGATGGTTCGTGCTTCGAACCAAACTTATCAACCGTGAACCAAAAAGTATGCCTTTAAATGCGATTTTCATTACTGAATAGAACAACAATTTTAATATGAACCATTGAAATGTAAAATGGGAAAAGAGTGGTTCAATAACTACCGCGTTTATTTTTGTGAGCACCCCTATGTGTCTATAAATTATTAATAACTCACCCGGCCCTCTTTAGAAATGGATAGTTCGTATATTCTCTCCACTCTACCACTCCTTTTGTCCTGCAAAGATTTTGATTGTTTATGGCACTTATATTTTCAGATTAATATACCGGTTAAAATATTGGGATATTGGAGAAAACCAAGTATAGAAAATAATTATCATCTCAACTTCGTGTGATCAGATCAAAGTTCTGGGTGGCGGTGAAATTAGGAAGGTTCATACTAAGTTGTACCTTGGATAGTGTCAACTCTGTAGTCAGAGTTCAATAGGGTAGTTATTCGGGAACAACATGAATGTTCGTGTTATAATAGTTTCCCGGAAGTAAATACCATAGTTTGATGACGCCCTTTTCGAATTCGTATGAATTAAATTCAAAGAATCTTTGGATGTGGCACTAGCTTATTGTTATCCACATTGGATATTGTTGTTAAAAGGAAACAAGAATTTTATCTTAGCGTTTGTTACTTATTGCTGGTAAATTGTTTACTCATAAACAGAATATTTCCTTCCAACAAAAATACACAAAAGATAAATATAGGAATCGCTTCAGAAATTACTTCAGAATTCGCTATCATCTTCTTTTAGACCTGAACATGTAGTTGTCTTAGTTAGCAATCCGGGTACGATAAAACTTTGGGGAGACAGACAAATGTACGAGGGAGACAGACAAAGGACTATAACAGTGTAAACAGTCGGTATTGCATTACAGTCGAATATATAATGGAAGCGACGTTTAAATGTAGCGATGATGATAACCAATAGACTCTTCAGAAGAATGAGGTAGTTAAAAATCTACCATTGATCGCATCTCAAGCATTTTTGAGCTACATTGATTTTCTTTTTTCTTTTTTTCATCTCTTTATCGATCTCTTGAATTTGTTTTGCAATTTTCTGTTTTTTTTTTCTTTTTAATTTAGAAGGAACAATTCGGTAATACCAAATTAAAATACCCCATAGCCAAAATCCATCCCCGCATAGCCGTGAGTATCTCCCAATTTGCAGACTATCCCCCAATTGTGCCTTCTTTTAAAAGTCAAAAATATAATAAAGAATAATAATTTTGTGATGCCATGATAAAATATTATACGGGCCGTATGTAAATCGTAAATACGCGTATAATATGTTTTAGGCTGGATATTCGAAAACTAAGTCGGGGTTCCAGAGATACGAATAATCCCTATGGATTCTGTCAATATGGAAGGATCCGCGAATTATACAGGTATAATTTGTGAATTTACTAACTACGGTAGTTGTATAGAATAAAAAAGGTCAAGCGCATGAGAGGGCGATTAACTTGCTACATTGACTCGTTTTCTGGTGAGATCTTTCCTTGATTTGAGTGTTCTCGAGATATTTGTGTCAAATGATTCAGTGTTCTCGCCTTTGTTTGGCTTTTTTCTTCTCGATTTCTTTCATTTTTTTCTTCATGATGGTTCTGATTTGCAATCTAATGATTTGGGGTTGATGTTAATCTGCCAGGTTGTGGTTTAGAGCTTAGTACTGGGAAATCTTATTTAAGTATGGGTGAGGGTTCTGGTAGGAAGAAGGTGCCTATCTAGGAATTGACCATCTCTT
The DNA here is from genome assembly GCA_023531295.1 of Papaver armeniacum. Lineage (NCBI taxonomy): Eukaryota > Viridiplantae > Streptophyta > Magnoliopsida > Ranunculales > Papaveraceae > Papaver > Papaver armeniacum. The sequence continues at coordinate 360,655 of JAJJWW010010502.1, forward strand.
TTTGAAAAGTGACAATTGGAATGTGTTTAATTTGATCCAATGGTAATTTGAGATTCATGTGTTGTGAATGGGGAAAGGATGATAGTGGATATTATTGAAGAGTTTAAGATTGATAATAGGATTTGTGGGTGGTGTGTAAGGTATCATTTGTCTTACATGGTGGTTCTTAGGGTTGTTAAAAAAGCTTGGAAAATGCAGGAAGAGTTCAAGATGGCTATACCTGGGGATTATGTATTTATATTTGAATTTGATACGGCATGAGGCAAGGACCATATCTCTTGAGCATTGATATTTCTTCATTGCAAATCATTTAGTCATGGTTTGGGCTTGATCTCCTTTGTTGGACCAGGAGATCGCAAAAATTTCCAATTTGGATGTGTCAAAGCTACTCAAGAACAATGTGATGAAGACTCTCAACTACAACAGATAAGTGAGCAGTGTGATAAACAAATAACCAAGTCTGGTCAGCAACAATAATATCCGTCTATTATCACGGATCTGTTATGCTTTTTTGAATTATTCTTCTCATTGTATCTTCCGCTAATGTAACTTTCTCTAATCTTCTATATAAATAGAAAACTTGATCTCCACTTGTTGGTGTGGAAGATATAAACCAAAATTCATATCCTAAGTTGGTATCAGCCTTCTCGATTCAACACACGCTTCAACATCAAAACCAAAACACAAAAAAATAGAAAACATATTCCATGGCAGCAAATACCAATAACCTCCGTCAAATCCAGATTCATCATCTGGTAACCATAAAACTTACAGGAATAAACTTTTTTATTGTGGAAAACACAATTGAAGACAATCCTTAAAGGATATGGACATATAGGCTTCGTTGATGGGACACATCAAAAAACCCCACGAACCCTACCTGATTCTGAAGATATTTATCCAGCATTTACTGAGTATGAAGCACATGATTCCCTTCTTATATGCTGGCTGAATTCTACACTGACACCTGAAGTACCTGGCAAAGTCAGTGGTTTAGAAACATCCAAAGAAGTATAGGATACCCTAGAAAGGCACTTTGCACCAAAAACAAAGGCACATCAATTGCATCTGAAGAAACAGTTGCATATCATGACTAAAGGTAACAAATCCTTAAAAGTTTTTCTCAATGAAGCTAAAAGTTTATTTGATCAGCTTGCAGCTTCAGGATATGTTGTGTCAACTAATGCGATGAAGCAATCCATAAGCAATGGGTTGAATCAAACTTATAACCATATTGTCACTTCCCTGAGTACAATTGAAGCTATGGACATGGAAACATTTTATACACACTTGCTCTCGTTTGATATGCGCCTAGAACAACAACTTGCTTTATTTGCAATTTGCCACTTGCCAATGTAGCCATGTCTAACTCAACTTCATCTGGAAGCAGACCTGATCAAAGAAGATTCAATAATCCAAGAAATTAATACCAGCAGAATAGTACTCCAAACTTTCAGAGAAACCAAAACAATCAGAGAGATCAAGGTCCTTGTCAAATCTGCAAAAAAACGCCATCACACTGCTGATAGGTGTTGGTTTCGTTATGACAATGGAAACACATCTCGAGGAAAAGCACCAGCAGCCTACATATCCTTCCTCTTAGGTCAAGCTGCCAATCAATGGGTTACGGAAACTGGCGCCACTCACCACTTGACTGAAGATATTCAAAAATTGAGCATACCTCATGAATATGATGGAACTAAACAAGTTAAAGTTGGAAACGGTAATGGCCTGTAGATTGTGAATGTTGGTAATGCATCATTTGCTCATAATACACGTAGTTATCCTTTGAATAACATTTATCATGTTCCACAAATCAAGTCGAATCTACTCTCAGTCTTTCAATTTTGCAAGGATAATAATGTGTATTTTGAGTTTCACACCAACTATTTTGTTGTGAACGACATTTCCACGGGAACCGCTCTGTTGGAGGGGAGGAATAGGAATGGGTTATACATATTCGATGGCGTAGGTGACATAAACGGTTCAATATCTCCAAAGTCTTTCATGTCTACCAGTTTACCAGTATGGCACCAGTGTCTAGGCCATCCCATGTTCAGCACAATCTCTAAGATTATTCAAAAATTTTCTCTAAGTTTCAAATAAAAAGTTGGAGTACTGTCATTCTTGTCAGATTAGTAAAAACACTAAGCTTCACTTTTCCATTAGTAAAACTACTTTTGATAAACATTTAAGCTTAATTGTGTCTAATATTTGGGTTTCTCCGTATTCCTCTAGAAATGGTTTTCGATATTACATGCTTATTATGGATGTTTTCTCTCACTTTACTTGGATATTTCCTTTGGTGCAAAAATCTGATGCTTTACTTATACTCATCCAGTTTCGCAAGCAAATACAATACATTACAGAACATAGAATAAAAGCTTTCCAATCTGATAATGCTTTGGAGTACAAAAAGTTTACTTCATATCTAAAAAATTCCGGTATCCAACACAAATTTTCATGTCTCCATACATCATCTCAAAATGGTTGTAGCGCCCCCAAATCTAGCAGCTGACTAATCCAAGAGATTAACTAAATAAAGAGGCACTAAGAATCTAAATCATTTACTTAAACATTCAATTAAGAAATCTGCTACAAAACTTAACCCAAAAACTTGCCCCGCTCCGTAATATATATATATATACAAGAACTCCTCTCAAATGATACATATACAATAGTCATTTGGTTTACAAATAGCATATACAACATAATAAAATATAGCCGAAGTTAACCAACTAATGAACTTAACGCTTGAAGTTATTGCTACTCAACTCTGATCTGTCTCTGAAACTGAAAGTGGGAATAGGTGAGCACATCATCCTTAAAAGGGGTGCCCAGTAGAAATAACATTTAACTTTCAAGAAATCATGGCATGACATGGAAAACAATACATGTACCCAAACATGAAAAAGTGACCAAGTCACTGAAATAAACAAACATGTATATGGACAAAATGCTTCTTCAAACAATGTATAATATGGTTGTAAATTCAGAACTCGCAAATTCACACCTAATAGCTATTGATGTCACCAATTCTGAACTCGCAAACTGATGATCTATAATATGCATAAAAGCTCGAAAGTAAGTAGGTATAAATGCGAAGGAGTGTATCCTATATACCACAGGTGGAAATTTTTATTTCCCATGACAATTCATAATAACATTCGAAACATTTCAAGTCCTTTCCAAATCATGGAAAGATTAAAAGAATCAACAGAACAATCATAATACAAACTGAACAATGCATGGAATGCAAAAATGGACGATGCATGAGTTTATAAACATAAACCTTTGTAAAAGCAACAACAATGATTTCAAAAGAGTTAAATGTAAATTCCCATCTTTTGATGACAAGCCACGCCTACCTCGAGATCAACAATCCACTGGTTCATCCTTTGAATCGATAGTTGTTAATAAAGACTAATTGTTAATCACACAAGAACTCTAAGAATCTAGCCAAAATGGCTCATACAAGAATCATACAAGTCTATCTAATGGTTCTAAGCCCATTTATGACTTGACACCTTTTCATTCTCTATCTTTCGCATAGCTAAGGATTACTAATTCATTTGGGTTGATTCTATAGTCTATTAGCTAAGTCTAATGAATATCTACAACATTGTAGAAGAAGTCCAAGGCTAATTCAGACCATAATGGGTCCAAGATATCAAACTAGGAAAACTAGTCCTAAGCCCAAATCCACTAAAGTAGCCCATTAACATAAGGCCTGGTCCATATAAGTCAACTAACGATCACTAACAGTCAATGTCTGGTCAGAGGAAGTCAAATAACAGTCCAAGATCAATGGTCAAGTCTGGTCAAAAGGTCAAGAATCAAGTCTAAGTCAGATCAGTTGAGTCAAGAAAACAGTTAGCTAGACAGCTGATAAGTCTGATTCACCTAAGCTTATTGGTCTTGTGGAACTAACAGTTCAATTTCTAACAACATTTCAACACTACAAGTTCCAGTTCTAGCACACATAGATTTTAGTTCAAACAATATAATCATTCTATTACTTTATAATTCTAACTACAAACACAATTACAAACTTACCTGCAATTGCAGCTTTAAGCAACACCTTTCTACATTCATACTTCTACACTCACAAAAACTCATTAGAACTCCCATTCCAATAATACATCTATCTTGAGATAACAATTTCAAAGATAATTCACTATTATTGAATCAACTCAAACAACAGTTCTCAGCTGAAACCACCACCATCTCTAACACTTACTGAAATAAACACTTCCTTGCTTCTCTGACTCTTCCCAATACACACACACACACACACAACACAAAAAGTTTATCTACTGAAGATTCATCCATGCCTGCAACATTTCTTACATTCACAACCACCACCATAAATTACAATTACAGCTCCACTGACATCAAAAACAACCACTACAATTCGTAACTCTCACATAAATAATATCTGCAACTGTAACACTATTATCAGTATCTACAACATAACAACTTCTCAACTTATCCTCCACCTGCATTCACAATATTGCACTACTACCCATTCATTCAATCCCAAATTCTGCAACACAGTACAACACAACTTGAAACTTCACTAGTTCAGTTGTCAACCACTACCATTCAACCTCCACAAGGTGTTTCTATCTCACTGCATAGATCATCCATACAAGCATCTCCACTAATTCCCTTAGTTTTTAAGCCTCCACCAGTTCACCTCTAACTCCATACTCCAATTACTGTTTCATTCAACTTCACAAAGAAGATATAACAAAACTCCATATCATTATTTCTGTCTCAATATAAACACAAACTCATCAACAATTAACTGAATCTAAGAAGTTTCTCAACAATTCAAAGTTAACTTTAGAAATTCTAACTCGACTTACATTCTCTTGAGCCTTTGATTCGATACTAATAATAGCTCCAACAGAATCGAACCCTAGCCTTTATCTCTCAATTTTCAGTTCTATCATTTATTCTCAGAAGAACCCTAAAACCAATTCTCAAATACCCTCTTCTCCAATATAATATCTACACTTCCATTCACTTCTAAAAACACCACACCCATCTAATAATTTTGTTTACTTCTTCGATTTACAGTTCAATCAAACCTTAATTCCCTAATAACTTCTTAATCTCAAATATAAGACACCCTAGTTCCAATTACGGTTGCATGAGATTCTACTTCACCTGAGATCAAAATCTCAATCCAGGTCTTCAATTAATGCAAACCCATCCTTCAATTCTCCTCTTACTCGATACTAACCAAATTCCCAATTGATTCCAAAACCATAACTTCAGATTCTCTTTGATTTATCACTTTCGAGTTAGAATCAATCCTCGAACCACAAACATCACCTTCAACTACTCATGATCCTACCGTTCTTCATCACAAACCAGTTCAACAACGTCGATCTCCATCATCGAATTAAACAACAGAGAAAAGAGAAGAAACATAGGAAAAGAAGAAAAAAGAAGAAAGAGAATAAAGAGGAGTTTATCTTCTCGATTTGTTCTAGATAATACCAAAAGGAATTTATGGAACACCCACTGAATTAGATAAGGGCAGTCCCATTCGGTCCAAAGGCATAAGATTATTTTGCCCTTCTCACTATTCCGATGTTTTATTCTTCGTCAAGTATCCGATTGACAAGTTCGAGTAGTATATTCTTGTAACTTTTCGAGATCTATTCAGCGGTACTAGTTTCATATCTAAATCGTTATTAGATTAATTCCTATTAACGTTCTTGTCAAACTAATCGATTTATTAGCGGCTAAGACGTCTCTTGACTAGTCTAATAGCGTTGACGAGCTTGAGGGTCTTTACAATGGCATTGCCGAGCGTAGGATTAAGCATGTAAGGAAGATTTGACTGGCATTACTATTTCATGCATCCATGCCGAAAGTTTTCTGGCCTGAAGCATTTTCAAAATCCTATTACCTTATAAATAGAATTCTTAAATCTGTTTCCGAACCTAAAACACCCCTTGAGTTATTGTTTCACAAGCAACCATACTACTCATTTATGCATGTTTTTGGTTGTTTGTATTATCCGTGTCTTCGTCCATATAACTATAACAAGTTAGATCCTCGTTCCTTACCTTATGTTTTCATAGGATATAACAATTCTCACAAAATTTATGTGTGTCTTCATCGTTAAACAAACATGAAGTACATATCTAGGTATGTTCACTTTGTTGAAGACTCATTCCCATTCGCTCCTTCTCAGCAGCCGGAATCTGTGAATTGCCAGGAAAGTGGATATACAAGTACGCAGATTCTGTCGTCACCATTATTCAGGCCTACACCTCAGCAATTTCCTCAACTGTCACATCATATTGTTCCAGACCAAATACATCTAGATTCTCCAGCTCATAATACTACAGTCATACCATCTATATCTGCGTCAAAACTGCTAGTACTGGAGAATCTAAGACATCACTTACTCACTCTGTGCAGAGCAACCAATCACCAAAAGTATCATTTCAAGCTACGAAACCACAACAGGGTCATACAATGGTGACACAAGCTAAATCAGGTATATCAAAACCTATTCAGAAACCGTGTCTTCTACTTAACACCCCTTACAAGATGGGGATTTTATGGAGCCAACATGTTACTCGAAGGCTTGTAAAAATCCTAAGTGGAGGAAAGCTATGGATGTCCAAATAAATCCGCTGATTCGGAATGGAATATGGTCACTTGTTAAGTTTGAAGATGGTATGAACGTTGTAGGCTCGAAGTGGGTGTTCCGTATAAAGCAGAACCCTGATGACAGTATTGATCGTTACAAGGCACGTTTAGTTGCGAAAGTCTTTCACCAGAAATAAGGAATTGATTACGGGGAAACGTTTAGTCCAGTGATCAAACCTCATACAATTGATAGGGTGTAGAATACATCCTATTTATTATCTATTGTTTATGCTTTCTCTGCTATTTTTCTTGTAAATTACGTATTTTACGCTTGTTTTGAGTTTTATAGGTATTTTGGAGTCATGCGAAAGAAAAGAAGAAGAAACCATCCAAAGTTGTGCTAAAGGGCGTAATTGTCATTTCACAAGCAAGTTATATATGGAGCCTGGCCACGGTTAAGGGATAGACATTTTTGTTTTGATGAAGAATTGTTAAAGGCACCCAAGGAAGTTACTCAGGGCACCATCTGGGGTGGTTCTTATTTGGGGTGCAAACAGTCGTCCCAATTTAAAGCCCTAGCTAGGTCGAGAAATCATTTCCTCCCCAATCATTCTACACCTGAAAGTGAGAAAGAAAGCAGCCATGGCTGCTGCTGTAAATTGAAGAGCAGATGAGTTTCTGAGATGATGTTGCTTCGATTAATGGTGGTATTGATCAAATTGAGAGGAAGAAAATGGGTGTGATTGATTCGTGGCTGTGAACGAGTAGGATTGGCAGAGGATTGATTTCAGAGATGGATTCGAAGATTTCAGGGATGAGATTTAGTGGTTGTCGCTGTTGTTGGTTGTATGACGGTGAGATGGAGATGTGGAGATCGGAAAGAGCAGATAAAATCAAGGCTTTTGAGCTCAAGAAAGGATGAAATCAAGATATCCATGGAATCAGTGAACTAGATAGAAGAAGCAACTGGGTTCGATTTAGTGTTGAACTTCAAGAGTTTGGTGTTGTTGTTAAGCCTGGGTTTGATTCGATCGAATGGGTTAGAGTTCCGCTGTGAAGAGAGAGTTGCAGTTCGAAGATGGGTTTCGACTGACATGGAAACAAGGGGATCTGGTGGTGATTTTGCTATTGACTGAAGGGCTGTATCTGTGCTGGTTGAGATTCAGAGAATGAAGCTGTTGTTGTTTGATTAGGCTTTGTTGGTTTAAAAGAAGAAAAAGATTGTAGGGATTGTGAATGTGGGTTTGTAGAGCGAGATAGGTTGAAGTTCTTGTGAGCAGATGAGCTGTGAGATTGTAAGGAATTATGAGCTGGTGGTGTTGTGAAGCTTTGCAACTGCAATGGAAGAGACAGTGCAACTGAGGGATTGTGTTTGAGTTGAGGCTGGTAATGGAACTGAAATTGGTTGAGCTCATGGAGGAGATGAAGCTGCAGAAATTGGTTGTGCAGGCATGATGATACAAGGGATTGGCAAATGGAGGTTGCAAGATGGTTTTGCAGGTGCTTAAATTTGTGTATGTGCAAGCGTGCTTCGAGTGTGGTTAGGGTGCGGAGTCGATAATAGGGGTTGCAGTCTGTTGGTGGTGATGAAATTGCTGGTGATTGCCATGGCTTCGGTGGTCTGTGCGGTTCAAGGAGAGTTTGAACAAAAAGATGGGCGGTGTCTCGGAAATGGAGTGATGGTTGTGAACCGGTTTCAAGTTTATTATCTTGGTGGTGGTCTTGTTACGGGAATACCGGAATGAAGCTATTGGCTGCGAGAACCGGGAGGTGGCAGTAGCAGTGTGGTGCTGGTGGTTTGAATGAAGGGCTATATGAACTGAAGTTGAGATGGCTCACATTTGCAGGGGTATAGGCTGCAGTGGAGATTGCAGGGCACAAATGTGTTTTCAGATCTGGGATGATGTAAATGGCTTGACTGAGATAATGAGGCTATAAGGAATGGGAATGCAAACCTAGAGGTTGCAGGCAATAAACCTAGAGGAATGGCTTGTGGATGAACTCAGGTGAGCTATTATGGGTTCTGAGATGTATGGTTGTCAATAAAGCTGATTGAGGTTGCAGGCAAGGTTGAGTTTTGCCATGAAATTGTGGCGATAGAGTTGATGTGTTTGCTGCTGCAAATGGAAGTTAATGAATGAAATGATGCAGCTCATAAACTGGCAGGTGCAAATGGCATAGGACAGAATGACTCAGACTGAGTCAGACCTGACTCGTCTGAGTAACTACCTGACTCGGCTGAGCTTTGACCCAGATTTGACTCAGTAGCTGACTGCTCTTCTGCCTTGACCCGGTTGACTGACGGTTGACCCGTTTGACCGTTATCTCTAACGGTGGACTGACGGAATATTCCGTCGAATATACCAGTGACGGTGAAATTTTTCAGGTGGCCGGCGGTGACGTTTTCCGGCCGGATTCCGGTCATAATACCAGTTTTCGAGCCAAAAATTCGAATTTTCTATGGACTTCTCTCATGGGTGTGAAGACTTGGACTAGGAATTGGGTGGAGAATTTGGCTCAAACTTGGAAAGAGAAGATGGAAGAAGAGAAAGACTTGAATTTGGAAATTGAATTGCTAAAGGAAAGGATTCTATTCCTTGGAAGATTTGGAGAATATTGAAGCCTATAAATAGAGAAGTTTTCTACATCTTTTACACACCTCTTTACACACACAACACTTGTGTTTTTGCTAGCTTTTGAAAATTCTTCTTCTTAATTATTTGTGTGAACTTGAAAATTCTCCTTTTAATAATTATTATTTGTGTGAATTTCAAAAGCATGAGTAGCTAATTTTCTTATTGATTGAGGATGAATTCCTAGTTCTTAATACATGATTTGAGTTTTGTTTTAATTCTATCTTGAGGTTTTTCACATAATTATCGTTTGTTTTTACTAATAGGAATGATCTTAATGACATTCATGATTGATTGATAGATTGTTTAGAGTGCACGCTAAATTGATTTGTTAATTTGATCTAAAGCTAGTGAAAGTTAGGAGATAAGTAATCGTTTCTTGACTCTTTACATAAGTAGCAAACACGAGACCTTGCGGAGGGATTCCGTGGAGCAATTGTGTGTGAAAACAACGTTAGCAAGTAGACCTTGATCTAAGAGTCTAACTACTAATATTGACCTAATAAGTTCATAAATCTTAATGCGTTTATTTAAATTACATCTAGAGTGATCTACTACTAGGTGGTTTGGTAAATAGAATCCGGTAGTCGAGAACTTCCGTGTCCCGGTGATACAAGGGATTTAGGGGTTTAGCACCGATCTAGCCGCTTTACCTACGGTTGGTGATAATTTGTGACTAATAACAAGTAGAAAAGAACATAACTTTAATCATTGTTTTGCAAACGAAGAAGGATTCCTTGATCTTGTCTCTCTTATTGATTTCAATTTTATCTTTTAATTGCTTTGTTTATTTTCTTTTGCTTTTTACATCCCCCTTTTGTGACAATTTTTACAACTAGAATCTCTTGCTCCTCGTGGGAACGAACTTGACTTCCATTATATTATTTTTAATTGAGTGGAAACATTAATTAATTTGATTGCACCTACGACACGCATCAAATTTTGGCGCCGCTTAGGGAGCAACGAGGCGATTTTTAGTTTTTATTTATTTTTCTTTTTGCTTTATTCTTGCTTTGTTAGATTCTTTACCGTATCTAACTTAGTTTTCGAGAATCTTATTTCGTGTGCTATACCTTTGGTGAATGCTTAAAGAGGGCAGACCGAGTCCAATACGTCTTCGATCCGGCACTCAACTAAAGGATTTCATTCGAGCGGTTAACACTCCACTTCCTCCGTCTTCATCAAGTGATTTCACGATTCGGACAAAGAGGAAGAAACGATGGCTGATCGTACACTCAAGGACCTAGCTTCTCACAGGCTTGATACACAACAATGGTGTATCCAAACTAACTCAACCTTCGAGATCAAGCCGGGGTTGATTAGAGAGTTACCAAAGTTCCATGGCATAGTGAATGAGGACCCAAACAAACATCTTATGGACTTCTATACCATAGTTATGGCCATGCTTCCACCGGAGACTAATGCGGATGGAGCAATGTTGAAAGCTTTCCCATTTTCTTTTCGGGCAATGCTAAGGAATGGTTATATTATTTTCCTTCCGGAAGTATCACAACATGGAATGGGATGAAGAAACTTTTCCTCGAGAGATATTTTCCCGCATCCAAAGCTACTCAAATTCGCAAGGAGATTTGTGGATTGAAACAACAAGTGGGAGAATCATTGTATGAATGTTGGGAGCGATACAAGAGGTTGGTGGCAAGCTGTCCACACCATCAATTTAGTGACGTTATGATACTCCAATACTTCTATGAAGCTCAACCCAAGTGATAGGTCTCTTCTTGACGCCATGGTGGTGGTGCACTAATGAACAAGACTTTGACCGAAGCTAGAGAGTTGATTGAAAGTATGGCTGCGAACTCGCAACAATTCTACACAAGGGATGAACCAATGGTTAGGCGAGTGCATGAAGTTAGTGATTCATCATCACATCTTGATCAAAGGATGAGTAACATGGAGATAATGATGCAAAGGATGGCCGCGGTAATTATTCCGGATGGTGAGACCGAACAAGTGAATGCTTTATATCCAAATCAAAGGCCAAGGTACGATCCATACTCCAATACCTATAATCCCGGTTGGAAGGATCATCCCAACTTTAGTTATGCAAACAAGCAAGCGGCGGCTCCCAATCCATATGCGCAACAAGGTGGTTTCCAACAATCACGCTTTCAACCTCAACAACAAGGTGGTTCTCAACAATTCCAACCACAACAAGTCAAGGAGCGTGATTCTTTGAATGATGACAAGCTCAATGCGTTAATGCAAGGTGTGCAAGGTCTTACTTCTATGTTCCAACAAAGCCAACAAAAGACCGATTCGGCCATCAAGGATTTACAAACTCAAATGGGACAATTGGCGACCGATGTGAACCTATTAAAATCTCAAGCATCCACAAAACTTCCTTCACAACCATTTGTGAATCCAAGAGAGAATGTTAATGCGTTACTTTAAGAAGTGGAAGACAAGTGGATAGTCCAAGTCATCATGAAGAAACTATTGAAGAGGTAGTCAAAGACAAGGAGGAAGTCGCACCAAAGGAGAATTCAACACCAACCGACCAATCCAAGGAACCGGTGCCTACTTTCACTACTCCACCTCCTTTTCCTAGTCGTTTTGCTAAATCCAAGAAAGAAGCTCAAGACAAGGCACTTATGGACATCTTCAAGAAGATTGAAATCAACATCCCATTCATTGAGGCCATTAAGACAATTCCAAGGTATGCCAAGTTCATGAAGGAATTATGCACAAAGAAGGATAGGTTGCTTGATAATGAAATTACTAAAGTTGGTGAGAGTGCATCGGCTATGCTATTGAAGAAGATGCCTACAAAGTGCACGGATCCCGGTGGTTTCACGGTGCCAATTACTATTGGTAAGCAAAGGTTTGAACATGCTTTACTTGACTTGGGTGCTTCCATTAGTGTGATGTCGGCCGATATATATGACTCCTTGAATCTTGGACCTTTGAAAGAGACGAGAGTTATTATTCAATTAGCAAACAAGTCTAACATATATCCAAAGGGGCTTGTAGAAGACGTGCTAGTGCAAGTAAATGAGCTTATCTTTCCGGTGGACTTCTTTGTGGTGGATATGGACAACAATGAGAACCGTTCATCTACTTCTTTACTTCTTGGGAGGAGGTTTATGAAGACCGCGAAGACGAAGATTGATGTTGATAAGGGTACACTCACTATGGAATTCGACAAGGAGATAATACACTTTAATATATTTGAAGCAAGTGATGTGCATTCCGTTTTACTCCATTGATGTGGTTGATTCATTAGCGCAACAAATGGTGGAATTGAACCAAGAGGATGAACTTGATGTGATGTTGTAAAAGAGCATTGAATTGGACGTCCATGGCTTGTCTAACTTGGATGTTGAAATCTCCAAGGAATTGGTGGAGATGTGTGGTGCCTTGGCGACATTGCAAGAAGCTAAAAAGGGTAATGTTTCATATATTCTTTACCCGTGAATGATGAAATACTTGTACCATCTATTGTGGAGGCGCCCAAACTAGAATTGAAGCCACTTCCGGATCATTTGAAGTATGCTTTCTTGGGAGATGGAGATGAGCTTCCGGTGATTATTTCTAAGAACCTCACACCAAGTAGAAAGAAGACCGTTTGCTTAGAGTCTTGAAAGAGCACAAAACGGCTATTGGGTGGACAATTGCGGACATCAAAGGCATTAGTCCATCCATGTGCATGCATAGGATTCTAATGGAAGAGAACGTGAAGCCGGTGACGTGATGCTCAACGTAGGCTTAATCCTCCCATGATGGAGGTTGTGAAAAAGAGATACTCAAATTGCTAAGTGTGGGGGTAATCTACCCATTTCCGATAGCAAGTGGGTTAGTCCGTACAAGTGGTACCAAAGAAGTCCTGGAGTTACGGTTGTTCGAAATCAAGACGATGAACTTGTTCCTACAAGAGTTCAAACCGGTTGGAGAGTGTGCATTGATTATAGAAAGCTTAATTCCGAACCCGAAAGGATCACTTTCCTTTACCTTTCATTGATCAAATGTTGGAGCGGTTATGGGCATTCTTATTATTGTTTCTTGGATGGTTATTCGGGATACAACCAAATTGTTATTGCACCGGAGGACCAAGAGAAGACCACTTTCACTTGTCCATTTGGAACGTTTGCATATAGACGGATGCCGTTTGGCCTTTGCAATGCGCCGGCTACTTTTCAAAGATGCATGGTAAGTATATTCTCGGATTATGTGGAGCGCATCATCGAGGTATTTATGGATGACTTTAGTGTTTATGGCAATTCTTTTGATGGTTGTTTAAACAACCTTGAACTAGTTCTTAAACGATGCATAGACACAAACCTTGTCCTTAATTGGGAGAAATGTCACTTTATGGTAAACACGGCATAGTACTTGGTCACATTGTGTCCTCTCGAGGGCTCGAAGTGGACAAGTCAAAGATAGATTTAATAAGAAACTTACAATATCCCACTTCGGTGAGGGAAATTCGTTCTTTTCTTGGCCATGCAGGTTTCTATAGGCGGTTTATCAAAGATTTCTCCAAAATCTCCATGCCGATGTGCAAGTTATTACAAAAGGAGGTACCTTTCGATTTCAACAAGGAATGCAAGGATGCTTTTGACAAATTGAAGGAAATGTTGACAAGTGCGCCAATTATCAAATCACCGGATTGGAATCTTCCATTTGAATTAATGTGTGATGCAAGTGATTATGCGGTTGGAGCCGTTTTGGGTCAAAGAGTGGACAAGTTGTCCCATGTTATCTATTATGCATCTAGGACCATTAATGATGCACAAATCAATTATTCTACCACGGAAAAGGAGTTATTGGCTATAGTTTTTGCGTTGGAAAAATTTCGATCATACTTGGTGGGTACAAAGGTTATTGTGTATTCCGATCATGCCGCACTAAGACACTTAATAAAGAAGAAAGAAGCTAAGCCAAGATTAATCCGGTGGATCCTATTGTTACAAGAGTTCGACATAGAAATTCGTGATAAGAGGGGTGTGGAGAATACCGTTGCGGATCATCTTAGTAGACTTGTTATGTCTCAAGAGGAACTTCCATTACATGACCGCTTCCTAGGATGAACAACTTTTCTCCATGGAAGAATCAACACCTTGGTATGCGGATATAGTGAATTACTTGGTAACAAGGAAAGTACCTAGTACAATGTCTAACTTCCAAAAGATGAAACTTAAGAAGGTAGCTAAGCAATATGTGTGGGATGAACCATACTTATGGAAATATGGCGTTGATCAAATAATGCGAAGGTGCGTGCCTAACTCCGAATTTCAATCCATTCTCTCCTTTTGCCACACTTTTGCTTGTGGTGGCCACTTTGGTTCGAAACGCACCGCTCTCAAAGTTCTCGAGAGTGGATTTTATTGGCCCACCTTGTTTGAAGATTCATATGTTTTTTTGTAAATCGTGTGATAGATGTCAACGAACGGGCAATCTAGGTGCTCGAAATCAAATGCCACTCACACCAATTCTCGCCGTTGAGATTTTTGATGTGTGGGGTATCGATTTTATGGGCCCTTTTGTCAATTCAAATGGGAACTTTTATATACTTCTTGCCGAGATTATGTTTGAAATGGGTGGAGGCTAGAGCCACCAAAACTAATGACTCTCAAGTTGTTTGTGATTTTGTAAGGGAAAACATATTCAATAGGCATGGTACACCAAGAGTGGTGATAAGCGATGGAGGCTCACATTTCAAGAAGGCTTTCCACGCTCTCCTCAAGAAGTACAACATAACACACAAAATTGGTACGCCTTACCATCCACAAACTAGTGGACAAGCGGAAATTTCAAATCGTGAGATCAAGTCCATTCTTGAGAAAACGTGAATACCACAAGGAAAGATTGGAGCTTTAAGCTCAATGATGCACTTTGGGCGTATAGAACGGCGTATAAGACACCTATTGGTATGTCTCCATATAGGTTGGTTTATGGCAAGGCTTGTCATCTTCCGGTTGAACTTGAACATAAGGCTTATTGGGCGATAAAGAAATTCAACATGGAGTATGATGAAGCTGGGAAACAAAGGAAGTTACAACTAAATGAGTTAGAGGAGATACGTAATGATGCTTACGAGAGTGCCCGGATTTACAAGGAAAAGACCAAGCTTTTTCATGATAAGATGATTTCTCGTAAAAGCTTCATCGTGGGACAAAAGTCCTTTTATATCATTCTCGCCTTAAACTATTTCCTGGAAAGTTAAGGTCTCGTTGGATTGGACCATATGTTGTTACTAATGTTTTTCCTCATGGTGCAGTTGAAATTACTAGTCTTAGAGACAATTCGGTTTCCAAAGTCAACGGCCATAGATTGAAGCCATACTATGAGAACATCGCTTATGTGAATGTTGATGAACTTTCATTTGGAGATGCACTCCCTCTGGAGGAGTAATGTGCCGCAAGAGCTAAGTCGGGGCCGTCGACTTTAAAACAAGCGCTTAATGGGAGGCAACCCATAGGTTTTGTATTTCTTATCCTTTTGCTTTTTATTTTTGTTATTTCTTTTTCTTGTTTCTTATCATGTTAAAATCTCCCACCTTGACTTTACTAGGAGGATTCAATTACATTGAGGACAATGTAAGGTTTAAGTGTGGGGAGTGGTTAAGCATGTTTTAAAAAAAATTACAAAAAAATTAAAAATTAAAAAAAAAAAAAAAAGTTTTACATAAAAACTCCAACTTTTAAAGATTTTAGAGTCACTAGCATACTTCTAGGTATGTTTACATAGAGATTTTGACCGACATAATTGAACTTGGAAATGTTAGGGAACTACATTCGGATTTCTTGCTTGTTAGAGTGTTAAATAATGGATTTAATCATGCCGGTGATGCGAATTTGGTGCGAGGGAGAAGTGCATTATTAGAGTTGCTGATCAATCATTAGTGGAGACTACCCATATTCATATCATGAGAGGCACCCGACCAGAAATTTTCCATCTACTAAAGAGCTTCTTTTGAGTGTGTGTCACCATACGTAAATTCCGGGTAGAATGGTGAGCTACCCAACCTCCCACCAATAGAAGCACTACTCTTTGATCTCTTGAGTGCTAATTTTGTCAATCATGAGGGTGACGTCCATGGATGAAAGCTTCCTTCTTGTAGTTCGATTTGCAGTTAGCACCATTCTCTCTCTCGACAACAACGGATCCATAGAAAAACCATCATCATCAACAAGGAGCGACATCAAAATCTACAAGGAAAGTTGGAAAAGTTTAAGGTTTACAAGCAACGGAACGAGAAAAAGAGCAAATTTCATATTCAAGTAAAGCAACATACAAATGAGCGGATTTTACATATATGTTGAGGACTTACAATACAATGAGGTAATTTTATATCCAAGTATGAAGACTTATTCATGAAAGCGAAGAAAATTAAAAGGTGAGAATTTTTGAAGTTTATGATTTCAAGACGATACAAGTTGTGAAGAATCAAGCGGTAAAATACTTCTCCCACGGCCATGGTTTAATTTTTGTTTTGTATTTTATTTCTCTTGTGTGAAAAAAAAAATTTGAAAATTCATAAAAAAAAAGAAAAGAAGAAAAAAAAAAAAGAGAAATATTTGTTTTGTTTTTTATTTATTTAATAAGCCGTGGGAAAGGAAAATTTATAAGGAAGTTTCAAGCGACAAGGATTTTTAAGGTACAAGAGTTAAAAATTGTCAAGGATTTATGAAATTCAAGGTTTATCATCAATAGTTGAAACCGAAGACGAAGACCAAGAAGATCAAGACGAGGAGCGGAAGACGTTTTCTATTGGATGCCGTGAGAGTGGTGTTATCATAATTGGCGATCGGATGTGAAGGTGAGTAAGTAATCTCATCCTCAATAATAAATGGTTGATTTCCTTTCTTAGAGATCGTCGAAAAATGGTTTTTCAAAATATAAAAGATGTGGGTTTTTAAAAATATTTGGAAGTTGTCCTTCCCACCATTCAACGTGTTGCAGAATTCTCTCTTCATTCCTACCGCACACATGTGAGACCCATAAAAGCCGTCTTTTTTGAGTGCAATTATTATAAAATCCTTTTGGTGAGGCGAAGTGAGGCGAAATGCTTATTGATCGTTTCTCGAACACGCGTTCTCTCATTATGGTGTGGTTATTTCTCACTCAACATTTAAGAATTAGAATATGTTCTTTAGTATTTCTAACTTCTTATTACTAGCATGCAGAAACTCTATGTCCTCATAACTCTTTGGATGCTTGGGACGCTTGAACGCTTTGAAGTTGTGGGTTTTTAGTTTGATTTGCTCGAGGACTAGCAAAGTCTAAGTGTGGGGGAATCTGATAGGGAGTAGAATACATCCTATTTATTATCTATTGTTTATGCTTTCTCTGCTATTTTTCTTGTAAATTACGTATTTTACGCTTGTTTTGAGTTTTATAGGTATTTTGGAGTCATGCGAAAGAAAAGAAGAAGAAACCATCCAAAGTTGTGCTAAAGGGCATAATTGTCATTTCACAAGCAAGTTATATATGGAGCCTGGCCACGGTTAAGGGATACACATTTTTGTTTTGATGAAGAATTGTTAAAGGCACCCAAGGAAGTTACTCGGGGCACCATCGGGGTGGTTCTTATTTGGGGTGCAAACAAATGTCCCAATTTAAAGCCCTAGCTAGGTCGAGAAATCATTTCCTCCCCAATCATTCAACACCTGAAAGTGAGAAAGAAAGCAGCCATGGCTGCTGCTGTAAATTGAAGAGCAAATGAGTTTCTGAGATGATGTTGCTTCGATTAATGGTGGTATTGATCAAATTGAGAGGAAGAAAATGGGTGTGATTGATTCATGGATGTGAACGAGTAGGATTGGCAGAGGATTGATTTCAGAGATGGATTCGAGATTTCGTGGATGAGATTTAGTGGTTGTCGCCTGTTGTTGGTTGTATGACGGTGAGATGGAGATGTGGAGATCGGAAAGAGCGAGATGAAATCAAGGCTTTTGAGCTCAAGCAAGGATGAAATCAAGATATCCATGGAATCAAGTGAACTAGATAAAAGAAGCAACTCGGGTTCGATTTAGTGTTGAACTTCAAGAGTTTGGTGTTGTTGTTAAGCCTGGGTTTGATTCGATCGAATGGGTTAGAGTTCCGCTGTGAAGAGAGAGTTGCAATTCGAAGATGGGTTTCGACTGACATGGAAACAAGGGGATCTGGTGGTGATTTTGCTATTGACTGAAGGGCTGTATCTGTGCTGGTTGAGATTCAGAGAATGAAGTTGTTGTTGTTTGATTAGGCTTTGTTGGTTTAAAAGAAGAAAGAATGATGAGCAGAGATAGGTTAGAATTTGAGATGAGCTGAGATTGTCGGAATTATGAGCTGGTGGTGTTGGAAGCTTTGCAACCGCAATGGAAGAGAAGATGGTGGTAACCGAGGGATTGTGTTTGAGTTGAGGTTTGGTAATGGAACCGAAATTGGTTGAGCTCATGGAGGAGATGAAGTTGAGCTCATGGAAATTGGTTGTGTGCATGATGATACAAGGGATTGGCAAATAGAGGTTGCAAGACGGTTTTGCGGTGTGCTTAAATTTGTGTATGTGCAAGCGTGCTTGAGTGTGGTTAGGGTGCAGGTCTGATAATAGGGGGTTACCAGGTCTGTTGGTGGTGATGAAATTGCTGGTGATTGCCATGGCTTCTGGTGGTCTGTGCAGTTCAAGGAGAGTTTGAACAAAAGATGGGTGTGAACTGAAATGGAGTGATGGTTGTGAACCAGTTTCAAGTTTTTTATCTTGGTGGTGATGTTGTTACGGTGGAATACTGGAATGAAGCTATTGAGCTGCAGAGACTGGGAGGTGGCGTAGCGAGTGTGGTCTTTGGTGGTTTGAATGAAGGGCTATATGAACTGAAGTTGAGATGGTTCACATTTGCGGGGGGTATATCTTTGCAGTGGAGATTGCAGGCACAAATGTGTTTTCAGATCTGGGATGATGTAAATGGCTTGACTGAGATAATGAGGCTATAAGGAATGGGAATGCAAACCTAGATGTATCTTTGCAGGATATGGATTATGGCTTGTGGATGAACTCAGGTGAGCTATTATGGGTTCTGAGATGTATGGTTGTCAATAAAGCTGATTGAGGTTGCAGGCAAGGTTGAGTTTTGCCATGAAATTGTGGCGATAGAGTTGATGTGTTTGCTGCTGCAAATGGAAGTTAATGAATGAAATGGTGCAGCTCATAAACTGGCAGGTGCAAATGGCATAGGACAGAATGACTCAGACTGAGTCAGACCTGACTCGTCTGAGTAACTACCTGACTCGGCTGAGCTTTGACCCAGATTTGACTCAGTAGCTGACTGCTCTTCTGCCTTGACCCGTTGACTGACGGTTGACCCGTTTGACCGTTATCTCTAACGGTGGGTGACGGAATATTCCGTCGAATATACCGATGACGGTAAAATTTTCAGGTGACCGGCGGTGACGTTTTCCGGCCGGATTCCGGTCATAATACCAGTTTTCCGGCGAGCCAAAAAATTCCAGAATTTTCTTTGGACTTCTCTCATGGGTGTGAAGACTTGGACTAGGAATTGGGTGGAGAATTTGGCTCAAACTTGGAAAGAGAAGATGGAAGAAGAGAAAGACTTGAATTTGGAAATTGAATTGCTAAAGGAAAAGGATTCTATTCCTTGGAAGATTTGGAGAATATTGAAGCCTATAAATAGAGAAGTTTTCTACATCTTTTACACACCTCTTTACACACACAACACTTGTGTTTTTGCTAGCTTTTGAAAATTCTTATTCTTAATTATTTGTGTGAACTTGAAAATTCTCCTTTTAATAATTATTATTTGTGTGAATTTCAAAAGCATGAGTAGCTAATTTTCTTATTGATTGAGGATGAATTCCTAGTTCTTAATACATGATTTGAGTTTTGTTTTAATTCTATCTTGAGATTTTTCACATAATTATCGTTTGTTTTTACTAATAGGAATGATCTTAATGACATTCATGATTGATTGATAGATTGTTTAGAGTGCACGCTAAATTGATTTGTTAATTTGATCTAAAGCTAGTGAAAGTTAGGAGATAAGTAATCGTTTCTTGACTCTTTACATAAGTAGCAAACACGAGACCTTATGGAGGATTCCGTGGAGCAATTGTGTGTGAAAACAACGTTAGCAAGTAGACCTTGATCTAAGAGTCTAACTACTAATATTGACCTAATAAGTTCATAAATCTTAATGCGTTTATTTAAATTACATCTAGAGTGATCTACTACTAGATGGTTTGGTAAATAGAATCCGGTAGTCGAGAACTTCCGTGTCCAGGTGATACAAGGGATTTAGGGGTTTAGCACCGATCTAGCCGCTTTACCTACGGTTGGTGATAATCTGTGACTAATAACAAGTAGAAAAGAACATAACTTTAATCATTGTTTTGCAACGAAGAAGGATTCCTTGATCTTGTCTCTCTTATTGATTTCAATTTTATCTTTTAATTGCTTTGTTTATTTTCTTTTGCTTTATACATCCCCCCTTTTTGTGACAATTTTTACAACTAGAATCTCTTGCTCCTCGTGGGAACGAACTTGACTTCCATTATATTATTTTTAATTGAGTGGAAACATTAATTAATTTGATTGCACCTACGACAGGCATCAACAATCCGGCTATTACTGTCGTTGGCGGTAATGAATAATTGGTCTATTCGCCAACTGGATGTGGAGAATGTCTTCTTACATGGAGTATTAGACGAAAAAGTATATATGAAACAACCTGCAGGCTATGTGGATCCCAATTACCCAAATCATGTTTGCAAGTTGCATAAGTCTCTCTTCGGACTTAAGAAAGCACCGAGAGCTTGGTTCTCACGGCTCAGTAGGCACCTTCTTCAACTTGGCTTCACTGGTTTCATTGCAGAAAGCTCGTTGTTTATCAATAAAACTGCCAGTTCAGTTACTTATGTTCTAATTTATGTTGATGACATAATAGTCACTAGATCTGATGTTGCGCAAATAGACGAGATTATTATGGAGTTGAGCATTGCCTTTGCAGTCCAATATATGGGAACTTTGTCCTACTTTCTGGGAGTTGAAGTTCTGAATCAAGATAAGGCTTTGGTGCTAACGCAATGGAAGTCGGTTGTTGATGAAAATACGAGGGTACCCAAATATACCTCAATCTAAAACTTTTCCACCTATAAGTCCTTTCTACGAAAGTGATTGCCTATGGACTGAGTCGAGACAATACAACTAATCGGTTTACACTTCGTGTGATCATCTATGGATACGAGATCGAGACAATACAACGACGAAGTATGTTTACTTGATAAAAGGTTCTGACTTAACCAAACACCATAGGATTACTATCAAGTAAATAGGAATTAACGTTTGTGTAATTTACTTTAAATTATAATAACAACAATTATAATTGCGGAAAATAAAAGTAAATGACATAGCAATATTTTGTTAACGTGGAAACCGCAAATGCAGAAAAACCCCAGGACCTTGTCCAGAATTGAATACTCTCAGGATTAAGCCGCTATACAAAATCAAACCAACTTAGTATAGTTGAGACCAAGCAACTAAACCTATAGTTCACCTAGTTCCATCTGTATTCCCACGCCTCCAACTTGTAATAAGTCATGTACTTGGAACAATTTCTTTGGTTCGTATTCCAAACAGTAAAGGAACAACAAATCTGTTTGGTATCAACTCTTTTCAACCAAGTGATGTGAGTTCGACAAATGGCTCTTCCGTTTATCACAATAAACTCCTTTGTCAGGTCCTTAGATCTATATTATCAACAACTACCAAAGTAATTGTTAAGATTTTGCAATCAACACTTTTAATCACAAAGAAACGTATTGATGCCAATCTACACAACTAATCAATCCAATCTATCACAAGGATAAACCGATTATAGTTGGATCCTCTTTAACCGAAACAAGTATTGTGCACACCAAAGATTATGAACCCAAATTAGAAATTTTCTTCGTCTTCAAATCTTCATAGATCTTCAATAAACACCTGCACAAAATCCACTTGAATCTCTTGTGATAAATCACGCACAGAACGGAGTCTGTTAACAATGGATTATCACAAGACCTCTTTAGATCTACATATAGTCTAAAGATCCCCGTCGAAACTTCGATCTAGTTTGAGTAAATCTTATATAGAGAAGATTCTCAAGCATAAACAAACTAGGTGCAATCAAAGTTCAACAACCGTTAGTAAATCAAATTAATCGAAAACTAATAATAAACCGCACTTATCTAGTTTCCCACCAACAATACTAATAGAGCTTCTCAATCCCAAAGAAGTCTTTAAACCGAGCGGCCGTAAGAAATTTCGCCTAATTGGGTTACCTTCCTCTCCGAATAGGCGGCTGCACTAGTAACAACACAACTAGGTAGTTTTGCTGGCTCTGAGGATTAGTTTGCTAGAAATGCAAACTTTGATATTTATAGATAAGGAAGTTTGGACACCTAGGAATTTCCAAAACCGAAAATATTCTCAAGATATGCAATAAATTCCAGATTCGGTTTCCATAATTCCTGGAAAAGCTTTGTCCAAACATTGACCGAAAATCTCTTTGAAAACCAATTAGTAAATGCACATTACTAATTTTCATTTTCCAAAAATAAAATTAAAAACCTTAATTAAAAGATTCTCCACTTATTTTTCGATCGGTTCCCCACGTATATATGGTATCTAACTTGTATTTACACATATTGGTAGTTCAACCAATACAAAAGTCAGGTCTTTGTGAATAGTTTTACCAAGAACATAAACAAGTCGAAATTGTTATACTAATCACACATATTGGTAGTTCAAAAGATATGCAATGAATAACAATACCAATAAGCCTGGCAATTTCCCTTTCGATTCACAAAACAAGTTTATGAATTTACTTGCTTTAAAGGAATGTAAAACATTGTTTCCTAGGATGAAATCTTTACCTCATACCCATACATAATCACAATAGCACTCATACGATTATGTCGATGTCTCATATACAAATTTTAATGGTTAAACAATAAACCTCGTATTGTATTCCTTAATACTACGTCTCACTAGAGTATAATCATTCATACTTCGCATTTATGTTTTCAATGTGCACGG
Source organism: Papaver armeniacum (assembly GCA_023531295.1). NCBI lineage: Eukaryota > Viridiplantae > Streptophyta > Magnoliopsida > Ranunculales > Papaveraceae > Papaver > Papaver armeniacum. Next base: position 383,938 of record JAJJWW010010502.1, read on the forward strand.
CTTAAAAGATACGTTAGGGAATGAAACAGTTCAAGTCAAATATCACTAACCTCAAGTGGAAGGATGATGTTGTCATTGTAGCTCCTTGCTTCTTCACTTCTTCAAGTCTTCGTAATACTTGTAATGTCTCATATCCTAATATTTTCAAGCTAACCTATACGAAGTTGACTCTAGTACATAATCAAGCGACTCTTTAATGATTTCTGGTTCACTAAAATATGACAACCAAACTTGACATACCAACGCTTGGTGGGTTCAACCGAGCTATGCTCTAACAGTTGACCTTATACGTCATACGAATTTGGATTGTATAAAACCTGTATGTAGACCCCTGCATGCCAATGCAAAGATGCATAAAGTTGGAAGTCAAAAGTTTGCAGATCCAACTCTTTACAGGAGTGTAGTTGGTTCTTTGCAGTACTTACATATAACTAGACCAGATATTTCAGTGGAAGTTAACAAAGCATATCAATATATGCATGAGCCATATATAGAGCACTGGGAGCTTGTTAAACGAATCCTGTGGTATTTGAAGAACACAATGGACTATGGTTTGTTTCTAAGACCCAATTCTGATTATTATCTGCGTGCTTATTTGAATGTCGATTGGGCTGGTAGTGTAGATGATCGCAGGTCCACAAGTGGGTATTGTATCTACTTTGGTGGAAATCTCATTTCCTGGAGTGCTAGAAAGCAGAAGACAGTCTCCAAGTCTAGCACATAGGAAAAATACCGTGGTGTCGCCATAGCTACGTCATAACTTATATGGATACAATCTTTACTAAAAGAATTGGGAATCCAGCCAAATACTCCCACATTGTGGTTTCACAACTTAGGAGCGACTTACCTTACATAAAATACAGTCTTCCATGCACGCAAATAAACATATCGTAATCAACTATCATTTTTTTCGGGAAAGAGTTGCAAACAGATCGGAGCTGCATGTGAAGTTTATAGGCTCCAAAGATCAACTGGCTGATGTGTTTACAAAAGGTCTAGCATCTCCGCATTTTTAGTTCATTCATGACAAGTTGAACATTCGTCAACTCAGGCTCAACTTGAGGGGGAGTGTCAAAGTTACTCAACAACAATGTGATGAAGACTTTCAACTACAACACATAAGTGAGCAGTGTGATAACAAAAATAACCAAGTCTGGTCAGAAACTATAATATCCGTATATTATCATGGATCTGTTATGCTTTTTTGAATTATTCTTCTCATTGTATCTTCCTCTAGTATAACTCTCTCTGATCTTCTGTGTATAAATATAAAACTTGATCTCCACCTGTTGGTGTGGATTATATTCACCAAAATTCATATCCTAAGTGGATGAATTTTTACAAGGTGCCATTCATAAGTGGAATAACAACGAGGATCAAATTTCAAAGCTTCTTCAAAATTTTAGTTGACAATCTAAGTGGAGGTTAAGATTTAAGAAAAGTTTGAATGATCACGAAGTAAAAGAGTTATCTTTTTTGTTTCAACTCAATCCTTCTCCTCCAGTTCATTCAAATAATATGGATCCAGTGTGTTTGAATTAAATCTCGGATAAACAATTTCAGTGTAAGAATGATATCTTTGGTTATTACAGGAAAATATTCTAAAAGAAAAAGAAACTAATAAGTATTCAGGAAAGATATATAATCTGGTTAAAGAACACTCAAGTGAAAATCTTCTTCGCGCTTTGGCAAGATTATGTTACATAAACTAGATACAAAAAATAATTTGATTCATGTTTCGCCTCTTCGCGGTTTGTGTTTGTAAAAAAAAAAATGCATATCTTTTGATGATGCATTCATGCAAACTAACAAATGATGTGTGGAAGGGTGCACAATTTTTTATGTCACTTCCGGGAAAACTGAGCTTGGGTACATCAGTGGAGCATTCCTGGAGAGAGTTATCAATGGAATTCAGAATCATTAAATATGGAAAATTCATATTGAAATTTTTTACTCTAATTTCTGGTTAATATGGAAAGAAATATATTTTAGAGTCTTTAATAACAATAAGAGGTAAAAGTTTGGAATTATGAGATAATTCACTCTTTTGATTTTAAATATTAAATTGGGGTGAAAACTTTTACTTAAAAATCACCATAGAAGGATGACTGTCTCTCGTTTCTCTTTATTGTATTTTTTTTAATTATTTTAATTGTTTATTTTTCTTCTTTTCCCTTTACAGGATTTTTTTATTTTATTTCATTTGTTTGTTCTTTACGACTCTGGTTGGGATCTCCTCTTTGTTCTGTTTTTTTTAATGAATTTCTAATATAAAAATAAAACATCCGCCCTAACTATGGATGTATTGACAAGGCGTTGAAAATATTTCACAGAGACGACAAGATAGGTAGTGATAATAACGTTCAAGGTAGATTTCAACTCTGTGGTGATTAACCCCGGTTAGTATGGTAAATAATAAACTGAATCACCTAAGATTATATTATAAAAATAAAAAAAATAAAAAAAATTGAACTACCCAAATCACGAAAGAAATTGGAATTTAAGTGTCATTTTGTCTAGTTAGGGTGGAATTTTGACATTTTCATGAAAAATAGGAATCTAACCAAAACCAAGTGAACATCTATAAACCTTAAGCTTGAAGAAAGCTCTTCAATTCATAAAGTAACAAACAAACAAAAAATGATACTAGTTTTTGTTTTGTAACGACTATGAACTAGTTATTTGTTATTTCATCAATGAACTTGTATTTTTTTTACATGTACAAGTGTTAGAGCACTGCTCGGTCGAACTCGCAAGCGTTTCTATTTCAAGCTTGTTTGTCAAGTTTAGTTGATCAAAACTATAGTCTTGATTTCTAGTCTACTTATAGGAGTTTCGTACTAGGATATATTGTGTAGTTGAGCTTTAGACTTCATGGCGCTTACAACTGAAGACAAAGATCTATTGAAGAACTCTGTGGAACTTCATCAAAAAAAGGTATGTGGAGACTAAAACTTATCTATCACTTAGAAGTATATTTTATTCTATTCTATCTTCTATATTAAAAGGTACGTGATATAGACTTTCATATCATACACATTTGTTACTTCGAGCTGAGTATAACTCGCTCATCTATTTCTCCAAATATGTGTTCGTAGCTTTTTACTTTATCTACATTCATCATTATTCTTGACGAGTTTAGCTGGAAGCAATTTATTTGTTGGAAACTAAATAATAAGTCAAAAGATGATCATGTGGAAATTTCTTTGAAACATCTTACATGATTTGTGTGAGACAATCATTTGATGTCAACTTGGAAAGTTTCGTATTGATCATTCGATCACTTGGAAATTGCTTATAAGCTAATGGTTTGTGTGAGACAACAATTATCGTTTTCTAAGAATTTTCAATGATTGAAATGGGAGTTTAGAACTAATAACCCATGTCTGGATACATCACAGTATGCGTACCTAGTGTACAAACTGTGTTGGTATGATTCAAGTTCGGAAACCAAGTTTGCATATCAGTATGCGAATGGTTTTAACTGAGAAGTCCAAGAACCAAGTTTGCATACCACTATGCGAACGGTTATACCGGGCATATAAAAATAATCTAAATAACATCTGAAAGGAGCCACATATTTCTCACGTTGAATGTAAGCCTTGTGCCATGGATCGGGTTGGTAAATGACGCCACATATTTCCCACATATTGGTTATTCGTTAGTTTCTTTTGTTCAGCGTTGTGAACATTTTTCTCTTTCTTAATAGATTTATCTACCGATCAAAAAAAAAAAACATAAGGCATGCAATAATAAGGAATATTTGATAACCTGGAAGATGGACTTAAACCCTCAACTCCAAGAAAGCTCATAATGTTTTTCGCAGTCGGAGTGATTCAAATCCATTAACCCAATATCACCTAATGGAATTAGACGATTCGTGCTTTGTCAAAGCTATCATCAACTAAACCAACATAATGACTAAAATTGTTCAGTAATATCATCTACAAAATAACTGAGAAAAATGGTTGACTCCTTTCAACCTAGTTATTTGTTATTTCTATTTTTACTAATGTATTCTACATGACAAGTAAAATAGTAATTTTAATAGAGAAAAAATAAGAAAAAAAAATGATCTAGTAGCTGTGAGATTTAGCATGAGTGATTCCCCATGACCTTAATTTAGAACGCGCAATTGGGGGATAAAAAAACTAATTGGGGGATAGAGGAAAAAGACAAAAACTGGATTTAAATATCAAATCAGGGTCACCCCTTATCTTAGTATTTTATCTAATTCCTAATCTACCCCTTACTAATCATGTTTAGTGGTTAAATATAATTAGTTAAGTTAATAGATTAGTTTAATAATCATTAGAATAAATCATTATCATTGAATTTGTTGATGCAACAACATCAAATCAAGATATTTATGATCATGAAGGTTTAGGTGAAGAACCAACCTAGGAAAGGAAACTAGCTGAACATATAAGTGCTCCAATTATTCATATATAGGTATTAATGTATTGAAATTTGATTATTTTTTTTCATTGAATTCGCCATTGTTGCGCCTGAAAAACTCAGTGCCGGCATGGTAAAAGTATGAATACCATGCCGGAAGTGACCAAACCGGCATGGTATTCATACTTTCACCATGCCGGTACACAATTTTGAAAATTGGAAGTACACTACCGGCATAGAAAGTTCATTATCGAGCATGCCGGTAGTAGTGCCGGCATGGTTGATTCCCAAGTGTACCGTGCCGGTTTGAGCACACAAACATACATATAACTTGTCTGAAATAACAAGTACCGACATGGTATTCATCTTAAAAAACCATGCCGGAACTAGTACCGGCATGGTATTCATCAAAAAAAAAAAAACCATGCCGGCACTAGTACCGGCATGATATTCATCCTAAAAACTACACCGGAACAAAAAAATAGTAGGGTATTCATCATAAACATAAGTCGTGAATGGATTGAAAGTTTATGATTCTAACCCAAACGAAGTTTTAAAACAACAACAACACTTTAAATATGATTAGGTATCATGTACCTTCTCAATAAAGCCATTTCTTCTTCTTCTTCTTCTTCTTTCTCAAGAACAATTCAATTTAACCTATCTTTAAGAACTTGTTAGGGTTTGATTTTGACTTTGATTTTTAGTTTTAAATTTTAAATTAGATGGAAGGGTATTTTAGTATTTCCTTCAAGAAATACCCCTTAAAGGATATTATTGTATGGGGTTAGTAATTCATATCCCCCAATTAGTTTTTATCCCCAATTGCGCGTTCTTAATTTACTTGGCCCTATTAATTTTTTAATGAAAGTTAAAGTTTTTCTAACCTTTTCTTTTATCGTACCAAAACACTATGATTCTTTCTGAAAGTTTACCATTAAATTTTTTATTACTTTTTTTCAATTAATAAACCACTTAAAATATGAGTTATCGGAGAAAACTAATTAATAATATAAATTTACAATATACTTAAATCCGGATGCATATATAATGAACGCGCAATTGGGGAATACTAAAACTAATTAAGGGATATAAATTACTTCCCCCAACCAATAGAGTTTGTTAAGGGGTGTTTTTCTTGGGGGATACGAAACTACCCTTTAAAACAATAAAAGCTAAATCAAACATAAAAATACCCTACTTCCTTTCAAATTTGAAACATTCCTCACTCCCTTTCAAATTCCCTTCTCCTTCTCTGTCGGCTCCTCACTTTGATTTTTTTTTTTACATTCGGTAGGGATGAAGACCATGCCGGTAGTGATGAAGACCATGCCGGTACTCAGTGCCGGCATGGTTATTTAGGATGAAGACCATGCCGATACTGAGTTCCGGCATGGTTATTTAGGATGAAGACCATGCCGATACTGAGTTCCGGCATGGTTATTCAGGATGAAGACCATGCCGATATTGGGTTCCTCAGTACCGGCATGGTTATTTAGGATGAAGACCATGCTGATACTGAGTTCCGGCATGGTTATTCAGGATGAATACCATGCACCATGCCGATACTTGCTATTTCAGACAAAATTTTTCTGTATGTTTTTGTCCTCAAACCGGCATGGTTCATTTTGGAATCGACCATGCCGGCACTGAGTTTTTCAGGCGTAACAATGGCGGATTAAATGAAAAAAAATAATCAAATTTCAATACATTAATACCTATATATGACTAATTGGAGCACTTGTATATTCAACTTGTTTACTTTCATGGTTAGCTCTTCCCATAAACTTTCATGATCATAAATATCTTAATTTAATGTTGTTGCATCAACAAATTCAATGATGATGATTTATTCTAATGATTATCAAACTAAACTATTAACTTACCTAATTATATTTAACCACTAAACATGATTAGTGAAGGGTAGATTAGGTATTACGTAAAACACTTAGATAAGGGGTGACCCTGAATTGATATTTGGATCCAGATTTTGTCATTTTCCTCTGTCCCCCAATTAGTTTTGATATCCCCAATTGTGGGTTCTATATAATTGGTAGTGCATTAGTGATGATGAAGGAGTTTTATTAGGAGCATCTCATAATTATTGTGATGGTTGGACAATAACTAGAGCTGAAAGTACAGATTTGGTGGGTAGTTTTACTCTTTTGGAATAATTATTCGTTTGATCAAAGAAAACATTCACATTTCTATGAACGGGTGGAGCACCAATTTTATTTATTAATTAAGTATTTTTCTTTAAGACGACAAATGATATTATTATTTCATTATTGGATAAAGAATATTACATTAACTAGTTGGAAGCCTAATAAGCTAAGCTCCAACGACATACTACTACATAAATCGAACAAGTTATCGTGCTAATCTACAAGTGAGCCTCAACCTAGTATTTTTCTTTAATATTTTAATAACTTATTAATTTTTTGATTATTAATGGTTGGATATTATTTAATAATCCCAAAACTAATTCATCGAAATTTCACCGCAGATTGTTTCTTGTTTTTCGATATTAATTTTCTGATAAAATTTCCTTTGTTTTTTTGTAAGATAGATAAGACTAGGTATCACCCGGCCTACGACCGGGCTCAACCTTTTATAATTACTAATGTTGTTTGGTCTGTTGCCTTTTCTTTTTTTCCTTTGCCCATAGTACGTTATTTTCACCCATTTCCATCTCTATCTACGTACCCAACAATGTTTGTCTTTGAACTCTGACTCCTCAGAAAACAATGTCTCATCTCATGGGCAAATTGGAGCTCCAATAATTTTACACGCAACAATCATATTGACCGATGTATTGCTAATATCATTGGTTTCATTTATGCCGAAATTGTTTACTGTTATATTGCACAAAACTTTCTTAGTATGTCGAAATTTATCTTTTGAGAGTTGTATTTTTTTTTTACTCAGCAAATTTGTCTGACCTAATTTGTCTTTTTAATAAGAGTTGTTATGTGAACCAAATTGTGTCATGTGGCCTGAAACTTGTACTATGACCTGAATCTTGATCTTTGTAATATCGGCCTGAAATGTACAGCATGACCCAGCTAATTTGTTTAGTCATCCAAGTTCCACACCAATGACATATTAATTTGTCATTGAGATTTGTGACCCTGTGTGCTAAATGTCCAGGATCACCGAAAAAATTTCACATGACACAGTCAGTCTTCCTGTCGATCTAAAATCTTCCGGGTAAGGCAAAATAAAAAATTTCATGGGACACAACCATCATAGGAGTTTGTGATTAGGGTACATTTTGATCACACGTTTTAGCGGTCTTTCATTTTGGTTTAAGATCTCCCGTTTAATTTTTCTAACTTTTAGTGCTCAATTTTTCCAACTTTTAGTGATCATAGGTTTTAGGGGTCTTTCATTTTGGTGTAATTTTCCCGGTGACTAATAATGGTTATGATCTAGTTAAATCCCTTGGATTATTTAAGGGCGTTGTTGGTGCGGGGGTGCGGGTGGGAGCTTAGAGGAACTTGTTTTCAAATTTTGAAGGCGTCAAAACTACATAACGACGTGTTTAAAACATTTCCTTTAATGAAGTCTATACATAAAGAATCGCGTTGGTGCTTGCTATCCAGTTATTCCAATCTAATCCCCACGGGTAGCAGCAGCGATAGAAACAACATGCCGGATAATTAAATAACACAGAAGTTGCATTCTCGTCTTTTCCAGTTGATTCGGTTCACCTTTCATCGCTAAGCCCATGTTTCCATCTTGCCTTCTATCGGAATGATGTTGCATTAACATCTTTCGACCACCATAGAGTCACAAAGCTCCTAAGGATTCCTATAAAGGTACATGAATCCAAAAAAGTACACTAATAAGGATTCACAACATCATATCTACCGTGGGTTCGTAGTACTTGGAGCAAGTGGAAACGGGCCAGGAAAGAGGCGACGGACTTGACACAGAGTTGGGTTAGATGGGATCAAGGAAAATTCACCGTCTCCTAACGTAATTAGGTTAAATGGATATGGATAAAATAGGCTGTCAATCTACACTGGAACAGATCCTCCAGAATGACTCGTGGTCGTGGGCAGGGACAATGGGCCTCTCCGCTCTCTCTATCCAGTTAGGGTTTTGGAAAGATAGGTCACATATAAAAAGTGAGAGTCGGTCAATGTACGTCTCACTCCATACACAGAACACTGCAGCCTCCATTTCTCTCTCTATCTCAAATCTAGATCTGGTCTTTTAAATCTTCATTGCTCAAACTCATTTCACAGAAATTTTCCCTTTACCTTAATTCTGCAAATTTTGGCTATGAATAAATTGTTAGTTTTATATCGGAACCCTCTCTACAAATCATCCATCCTCCTGATGGATTCACACTATGATTTTTCCTCTCAAATGAATAATTTCTTTTCACATCCTCCTTGTTTACTATGGCCATTGTCGTTTGTGTTCCACAAAATAGTTTATGAAATCAATTTTAAACTACATGTCTCTTTTTACTACTAGATTTTCTTTTTCATTTAAGAAATAACCATGTCTGTATGTATGTATTGTAGGAAAAATTGTTTTACATAATATGAGATCAACCATTACTGTTTAATAAATGTTTCTAGTTTTTATATTATAAAGCTTAAATTCTGTAGGGAATGAGTTTACTTACTAATGTAGCCAAAGGATCTTATTCTTGTTTCTGTGCAAAAATGTAGCATGCAAAATACCATACCAGTTATTCGTTCCAAACTTTGGTGCGATTTTAATTTGTATGGCTCAGATATTTGAGCCATTTGTATGTGAAAGATTTTGGATTTCATGACGTTTCAAGCATCTACTGTTGTTGAGATTATTAGTCCCATATTGTCTGGGCATCTAAGATCCTGCGGTTTATAATCTCTTAGGGCCTCTCCACTCATTGCCAATTGGTTTTGAGTTGGATGCCCGTATTCTAACACAGTATCGAGCCCGGACCCTGTATGAGACGTGAGACCCAAAGTAAGACCCAGAAGGCGGGGGCAACCATACGGTGGTACATATAATGTTGTGTGGAGCTACTCCACTTGTTGCCAATTGGTTTTGAGTTGGATGCCCGTATTCTAACAACTGTTGTTCATCCCTCAAGAATGAGGAAAATGGCATTAGCCAAACACACGAGGCTCATAGGTCCAACTTGCCCATGGATCACATCTCAAGCGCTTTTTTGGTTTGCGAGACTGAAATTGCTATTCCATTCGTGTTCTGCTGTTTCTCCCCTACTTTATGATAAATCAAATTCCACATTGGAAATAGCACTAACAGTAAACTCATTTTCTTGCTATTATCAGTCGATCGAAAATGTTTGTTGATATATTGATCTCAAGGTTCAGACTTCAACTAACAGTAAGATTATTTATTTACTCTCTTTCATTTGTTTCACTCAGTATTTGATGCACATGAGATTATATAGTTTTTCATTTTCATGGGAATTATATGTAGAGACTGCATGAAATGGGTGCAAGAAAGGTTGCCGTTGCAAACGTTGGACCTGCTGGTCGCATCGATCCCATTAGAAAGAGGTATAAATAGAATTTTGAATAAAACAGAATGGCATACGAAAAGTGATTCGTGCATTAGCGAAATGAATGATGCGGTCATGGAGTTGAACTCAAAATTTATTGAATCCGTCTGTCTTTTTGATGTTTTAACTAGGCTTTGACAATTATAAAGATTCATGTTGCCAAACACTTCCTGGTCCATTACGAGGTTTGTTTCCGTGCAATCCGAAGGGGGAGGTTTGTGAAGACCGATCCAAGTATGTTTTTTGGGATGAGGCTCATCCAACTGATGCTACTTATTTCGTTTTTGCGAAGAAGTTGCTCGAGCGCAATTCTAAATACATATACCCAATTAGTATTCAAGTCTACTACACGTGAGCCACGCATTGGTTCACTGTTTGCAGTACTCTAGGTGGAAAGTAAATTGTTGCAGAGAGCTTATCTTCTGGTACTTATTCACTAAATTTTGCCAAGATTCTTCATTTCAACTAATAAAAATACTGATTTTATGATTTTTATCTACAACAAGTGTATTTTATTTTTATGGTCTACAGGTCTCGCTCAGCCGTTCGGCCTAGGCTCAACTGTCGCCCTCTGAGCGTATTGATACGTGATTTGACCGTTAAATTTATCCCTCTTTTCTTTATTCCTAATTTTATTCGTTTTGTATCACCAATTTACACCCATGATTCATAAATACCACTGCCTATCAACAACATTGATAAAAAAAGGTCACTAGTCGGAAGTGGTGACTAGTGGACATGTTAATCCACCAACAACATTGATAGGCAGGATCATAAATACCACTGCCTATCAACTGTCCTAATTTTATCTTGAACAAATGTCAGAATCAAATTTGCAAAACCTTAGACATGGACATGTTAATCCACCAACTAGTCGGAAGTGTACAAGGACAAGGGTCCGTTCATGATCCTGATCTTTTTAAACATTTTTTCCCTATTTCATGTTTGGACTACTTCGAACAAAATTAATGAGTCAAAATTTCATGATCCAGACATCATTTTCCCTACGCCGGCCGAGAGGACACCATTCAAAATGGAGTTCAGCTGTGTGGTGATTAACTACATGGAATCAAGCGCTAAAAGGAATTAGAAGGCTTTAGTCTAATTATTCAATTTGTAAATATTGCTCATAAACATCTTTTCTAAATCGCAAATGGAACTGAAGGCACTTTTATGCACCAAAGATTAGAAAAAGAAAACTAGTACTTCATTTGAGCACAACTGTAAAGTGTAGAGGTGGAATTTCATGAAACTAGGGAATCTAACAAAACCCATTAAAACAAGGGATGCCCGCATAATAAACCCTCAACTTGAAGAAAGCTCGATCGTTTTTGATCGAGTGATTCAAATCCAATAATATTCACAAAAGGAGTCGGGTGAGTCGTGCTTTGAACCAAACTTCTCAACCGTGGACCAAAAGTATGACTTAAAATGCATTTTTCATTACTGAATAAAACAACAATTTTAGTATGAAATTTCGATAGCTGTCGCTTTTATTGTGAGCACCCCTACACGATAAGTCTATAAATTATTAGACCTAGTTCACTTGGCCCTCTTTAAAAATGGAGTTCGCACATTCTCTCCATTCCACAACCTTTTCCTTTTGTCATGCAAACATTTGTTTTGCTCATGGCGTTTATGTTTTCAGATTAGTTGCTATATGGGAGAAAACCAAGTGTAACTTATGGCGTTTATGTTTTCAGATTAATTAAAAATATTGGGCTATGGGAGAAAACCAAGTGTAACAAATGATTATTATCTCAAATTACATATCCTCAGATCAAAGTTGTGGGTGGCGGTGCAATGGTGAAACTGGCGGCAAGATTAGGGTTCTGGCAATGGGAAGGTTTCCACTTTCCATGGATTTCAACTCTTTCTTAGGGTTTTGTTTCATCTGTTTGGGCTTTAATGTGGGTTTTTCTTGGGCCATCTTTTAATTGATGGGTTTTTAGTGGGTTTCTTAAATACTTATGTATCGGGAAAATTAGGTGCAAGCCCAAAAAAAATAATATTCTCATTGTCAGGCCCACAATTAATTTTAGGTACCGTGACACCCATAATTATTTCCGTGACACCCATAATTATATGAAATTATTAAAAATGTCTGCATGACGGATTATGCATCCGCATGATGGGTTATGCATCAGGGGTATAATTGGCAACGCAACTTGGATATAACATATCTAAAAATCCGCGCCTTGGAATTTTACAAATTTATATCGTTGGAAATCTTTTTAAGAGAGCTACGCAACGAGTACAAACAAGAATATCAATTTTTTGTTTTTCACGAAAAAAATCGGAGGTGAACATCATTTTATGGAAAATTTCGAAAACTGACTACATATTCGTTATACAACCTCCAAAAATGACTGCATTATTTTGGTTTATGCAGCCACTAAAACGTTGTATATGCCTGAATCCAACAGAAAAAACAGACGCATAACGAGTTATGCAACCATTTTCTCAACTGCCTAACAAGTTAAGCATCTATAATAGGTTATGTAGCCATTGTTTTGGTTGATTTTAGTGTGTCCAGATAAAATTGATGCATAATGCATTATGCAGGCATATTTCTGGATGCATAATAGGTTACGCATCCATTTTCATGACTGCGCAACATATTATGCATATGTTATTGTAGGTGCATGACAAGTTATGCAGTTCTTTTTTTTTTTGTTGGTTTCAATAGTAACAAAAAAGTTGATGCATAACGTGTTATGCAAACGTTTTCTGGACTACATAAGAAGTTATGCATTAACTTTTGTAGATGCATAACAGGTTATCCATGCATTTTCATAGCTGCATTACATGTTATGCATACATTTTCCAAATTCACCAAGTTATATCCTCCAAATTCACCACCAACTCGATCAACAGTTGAAACACCCAAAAGAAGACCTAGAAATGGAGTCATAGCCCAGGGGCGGAGGCAGGTATTTAAGACAGGGGGTGCAAAAAAAAATGCACAGCTAAGAAAATTTTTCTTTAAGAGAACAAGGTACCAAGTTCAGACTAATGAGAGTTATGCTTTTGGTTTGCTTTTGCGAATACAAGCCTCCTGTGGATGAACGATTGAGGGAGACGGTCAAAGTGGACTTTTTTCTATTGGGCTGGTATTTTTTTGGGCTTAGGGTGTGTAAGTACTGAGATTTTAGGGGGTGCAAAGTCTTTTTCTTCTTCTTTTTGGCTTGAAAAATACTAAACTTCATTACGTTTTTGAAAATCAAGGGGGTGCAATCGCACCCCCTTGCAACACGTTTCCTCCGCCCCTGCATAGCCAGTAATCCCATGAGCTCGTGGACGTCTAGGCATGTTACTCCTATTCTTTAAAAATCACATGCAATAATATTATATTCACAAAATATTCTGAAACATTAAGAATACTTGCCTACGTGAAAACTAATTATGGGGGTGCCATTTTGATAATCCAAGGTCCAGATTGGTTTGGATCACATGCCGAAATACTTGCCCCTAACTAATCAGTCGTTCCCCCTCTGAATAAAGTGTTTTGGCATTAGCCTTGGAGAAACAAAGTCTCGTACCACTAAAAAAGGGATCACATTTCCTTAGTGGTCCACATGTGGCTAACATGAGATGCATAATCAACACGTCACAAATCAAGCACATTTTTAGCTGGAGTATACAATCTTAAAACAATAAAATTTCCTCTCTTCAGCAGCCGCAGTAGTTTTCCTCCATTGATATGTCGATGAAATCAATAACCTGCCAGCTCTACAAATCTTTTCTTTTTCGTTGCATTTCAGAACTCTCCACGGATGAAAACATCTATTTTCTTCCATTAAAGTTATCAATTTACACTACGTGATATGCGTCTACTCGTCTTCTATAATCGAAAAGATTTGGCTTTCTTCTTCTTCTTGATTGATTAATCAATGTTGTTCCAAATCCATTACCTCGTAATTTTTAGACTATGTAGATAAAATTGGTGAATGGGTTATTTGGAGAAGTTGATGTTAATTTAAAAAATTGATGAAAATTTTGTTGGAATGTGCCATGTTCTTCATTCTTTTTCTCTTTTTGTTTTTTGTTTGATTAGTCTCTTAATATCGAAACGATCCAATGGATGATTCGATGAACTGGTAAAGCATTTATTTGATTGCAGTTGGATAGAAGTTTAATCTCAGCTTGATTAAATTGTGAGAACATAAAAACAGATTTAGATATCACCGAATATTTTCTATGACGAAATCATAATTTCTGAAAATAAGGGCTTGTGAATAATTTTTTCTCAGAAAAAGGGTGCGCGCGTGAAGTTTTCCGTGGCTGGGTTTCTCTGTGAAAAAATTTGGAAAAATGGGTGTGACAGTAGTTTTCACTTTTATATAAGGTTGTTTCATTGGGCCGTCATTCAATTAATGGACATCTTATATACGTTTGTACGAGGGTTTCTATGTGAGTTACTTATCATGTACGAGGGTTGCGGACAATCACTAAGATAAACTTAGGATAGTGTTAACTCCCTGGTTAGAGTTCAATAGGTTAGGTTGTTTATCCACGAACCCTGTGAATGTTCGTGTTCTAATATAATATATATCATAGTTTGATAGCACCCTTTTTGAATTGCTATGAATTAAATTAAAAAAATATTAGGATTTGGCATTAATTTACTGTTGTCCACATTGGATAAAGTTGTTGAAAGGAACCAAGAATTTATTGGTGCGCTTGTTATTTCTTGCTTATAATTTTTTTTTTTTTGCATCAATAAAAAATTTGCTTCCAATAAAAAACACAAAAAATAAATAATGGAATTGCTTAAGGGATTCGAACACGCAAACGGTGATGGCAGTCGCACAACCTCTAGGAATCACCACGGCGCTAACAGCGGAAACTTGGGAAACAATAATAGCGACCAGGACGACGATTGAAAGAAATTGGACTAAAGTTATATTCAAGACGGATTCAGAAATCTCATGCATTTCATTACATCTTCGATAGAAACTCCATGGTATATTTATGAAATGATTCAAGAAATCAAACATCGAATGAATCAAATTCAATATTTTGCTATCCTGCACAATTACAGGGAAGGAAACCAGGCAGTAGATGGTCTAGCGTATTGCCTGAGATCTTGGATTAGTGATTTTAGTTGTGTATAATAAATTATCGTTGATTATATGTTAAAACTAGATTCAATCCTCGAAATACACAAGATGCATATGATTGCGTAATGTATCTCCGACAGAAAATAGGTTTTGGCCTAGATGCACCCGGGTGCATATTGTACATTTTTTTGAATATTTTGTTATTTCTCTTATTTTTCTTCTTTAATCTTGTTTTTGGTTGATGTTTTGATAGTGAATGGGATGGTAATGGTGGTGGATTTATTGCTCGAGATCATGAACTAATAATTTTGGTTGTGTACAATATATTGCAGGTAATTACTAGGATAAACCTAGATTTATCCGCGAAGTACTCAAGATGCACCTGAGTGCACAATGTATAAATTTGGTGGGAAATAGGTTTTTTCTGGTTGCACCCGAGTGCACAATGTATATTTTTTGATTGTTATAGGAAAAATGTTTTGGGTAATGCATATTCTTATTAGAAAATAAATTTTGGCCAGGTTGCACCTGGGTGCATAATGCATATTTTTTATATGAAATAAATTTTGGTCATGTTGCATTTGGGTGCATAATGCATATTTTTATATGAAATAAATTTTGGCGAAGTTGCACCTGGGTGCATAATGTATCATCGATCTGGTTTAAAATATTTTCAAATTTCATATCAACGATGGATCTTGTTTTGTAGAGATTTTCGAATCATTTCCAAAAAATATAAATTTTGTTAAAGTCCGACTTATATTTCGGAAGTTAAGACATTTCTTGCGATTAATTATAAATTAATTATAGAGAGAAAGGGATTTGATAAAGAATAAAGTTAAAAGTAATGGGTATATTTGTTTAGATTTTCTTGTGTGTTTTTCACTCAAGCCTATATTTACAAGTCAATTACTCTTGTACTTTATCGGTTTTAGGCAAATGACCAATTCTCCTAAACAAAATTTAAGGTATCACCTATTTGCCACCTTCGATTTTCCTATTTGCCACTCTCATTTATGCCACCCCCAATTTTCCTATTTGCTACCTATATATCTTTTCATATATCGTATCCGGCCCGCGAGTTATAAACACAAAAAAACCCATCAAAACAAAAGTAACACAAAAACTCATCAAGGTCATTATCCATCCACAAAAAAACCCATCAAAACAAAAGTAACACAAAAACCCAAAAAAACAAAAGTAACACAAAACTCCTAAAGAATTTGATGAAACCAATTTTGAAATTTTGAGTTTTTGCATCTAAGTTTTAAAAATTTGCGGTTTTTGTATCAATTTTGTTTAAGATGGAGTTTTAATGGATCCCAACATTTGAATGGGGTTTTTGTACTACAAGTTTGGTCACCTTGGGTTTTTATGACTAGTTTTGTATCCTAAATACTACTTCTTGACTTGTTATATACACCCAATAATAAGTGACTCAATAGCCAAAACCCACTTCTATTTTCATCTTTTAAACCCGACTCTTCTAGTTTGAGTGACCATTAATGATGAACATCAGGACTTAAGTGATACCGCTATACCATTACCATTAGAACAACCGATACTCGGACCATGATTACCAGCGTTAAAGTCACCACTGTTATGAGCACAGTTGCCACCCCCTTCTCCAAATCAAAATTTAATCAGTCAAAATTTGATTAGAAAACGAGACCAAACATATGTAACTCAGATTGTTTATTATCCCACGATAACTCAAACTTGATCGATGGGATTATTATTACTTTCAGTAATATGTAAAATCAATCATGTAGGCAAGCAACACTCAAACCTAAAAACTAGTAGGGATAAAACAAAAAGGAATTTCAAGTTCAATCGTGAACATATATTAATATCAAAATAATCACCGGACCATCATAATTAATGATCATCTGATTAGTCTATTTAAGAACTAAATGTCCTTGTTTTGAAATTCATAGGGACCATACATGTGAAATACAAGGATACGTGAAACAAACCCTAACATTTTAGGAGGAAGAAGACGCGGTATAGATAGGTTCGGATGCTCAATTTTCTCTGTTCATTTTTGATTTTAAACGGAATTGAAAGAAACCTAGCTAGGATTAATACCTTCTTAATGAGTTTTTAACGAAAATAGATATCAAACCAAGAAGACACAAATAAGGTGGTGATAATCATAGTCAAATTAAGTTGACCATTATAGGTGGTAAATAGGAAAACGCAGAATAAGAATAGAATTATCATACGAGGGTGGCAAATAGGAAAAGTGTGGGTGGCAAATAGGTGGAACCAAATTTAAAGGTGGAATCTCATGAAACTAAGAAATCTAACCAAACCCACTAAGGCAAAAAACTTCAATTATTTTTGATCGAGTGATTCAAATCCATACACCCGATAATATTGAACCAAACTTATCAACCGTGAACCAAAAGTATGACTTAAAGTGCTTTTTCCATTACTGAACAGAACAACAATTTTAATATGAAATTTGTGAAATGGGAAAAGAATGATTCAATAGTTGTCACATTTATTGTGAGCACCCCTATGCGATAAGTCTATAAATTATTAGACCTAGTTCACCTGGCCCTTTTAAGAAATGGAATTCGTACGTTCTCTCCATTCCATAACCTTTTCCGGTTTTCCCTTTCCTGGCGAGATTGGGGTATACCAAAACTAATTGGGGTATATCCAATTTTAAGTGGACATGTGACCTTACTAGGGGGAGGTCAAATTTGGTTGAAGTTACAATACTACCCTTGACCTTTATAATTCTATTACCATAATCGCTTTTTTTATTTTCATCTTCCTTCTTCTCTTCTTCTCTTCCATAACCAACCACACCGGATCCTTCCCCACCACCACCACCAAAACTCGTCGATTAATTCGTTAACATCGTCGATTCGAAAACTCCGAGTAATCTTCAACAATGGAACCACCACAGCGTAAGGGAACTCGTATGAAAGGCGCCAATCGCAAACCCAATCAATACAACCCTGAAATTGCAAAATTAGTTCAACAAAAAGAGAAGAAAAAAACCGTCGAAGAAGAAGAGATTGAACCCGCTCAAAACGAAGAAATGGTGCGATTAAGAAAGTAAGGGCCTACTTAAACTCACTCTAGTACTTCGATTTCATGTTTGCATGTCAAATTAGGTCAGAAAAATCGAATATTTGAATTTGCGGTTATTTCGCCGCAATGTGTTTGTTTCACGACCCTCGCCGGATTTCATATTTAGCGTTACCACGGATGCTCGTTGGTTGAATATCATGCCGGCGGTTTAGTTATTGTAACTGCTTTCACAGGGTCGGGATGTTATTCAACCTATAATCTTGCCGGCGAAAATTTTATTTTTTTAAGCCGGGTTGGTTAAAAATTTTAAACTTGCCGGCGGGATTTCAGATTTTTAGCGTCTCCTGATGCCTTGAATGATAAATGTCGGAATGGTATCTAAATAATACAACGCCGGCGTTATGTTAGCAGTGTTGTTTTTATTATATACGTTGTCGGGCGTTTGTAGTTGAAAACCCGACCATAGTTGTTAAAATCCCGGCAGGTTATTGGAATAAAACCCTCCCGACCCTTGTTTAGCCGGCTTGATGTTTAGATATCGACCCTTCCAACCTTAGTCCGCCGGAATGGTTATATATGTTGAGCCTTCCGATTTATTTTATTTTTCTTAATTGTTCTTGTTCAGGTTGCAAAAGGCAAACAAGAAAGCTCTGAAAGCTCTTAGTCCTCCTTCAAGACCTCCTCGTGTTGGTGACAAACTCTTGACTTCAAGACATCGAGGGGCATACGTTGTGGCGGGAACGACAAAGATCCGTGTGCCGAATGATGATTATCAACCACCATCAGAACCCAAGTGATTCAGACGAGACTCAGGATGAAGACCAATCAATTCCATCTCGGTAGAAGAGGTGAGGATGATGATGTTGATGAAAGAACTCCATCTTGGAGGAGGGAACAATGATGATGATGATGATGGTGATCAAGACATGCCTAATGTTGGAGGAGGTAATGATGATGATGATGATGGTAATGGAGATAAAGGTAAGGGTAGAGAAGATGAAATTGTTGAAGAGGCGGTGGAAGAAGAAGAAAAAGAAGAAGTTGGGGAACAAACCCAAGTCCGCAAGTACTAGTGCAACCGGAAGAAGAAAAGGGTTATCACTAAACCAAGCTAATTCCCACATGCCTCCCTCTCGAATTGAAGATTAAATTGAAACCAAACGAGCTTCCCGGGGGACCCCGTAAGATGGTGGACGTGTTCTTTTTGGATACAAAGACTCGTGGGCATGTGAATTCCAAAATACTATCGTAAGTAATCTCAATCCGTCTTTGTTTTTCATTTAAGTGTGTAACTATCTTAAATTTGTGTCAAGTATTTGTATTTCTTTTCATTTTGTGTTTTTGGTATTTAGGATCACAAGCATGCTATCCGTCTCATGAGGCGCCAAGCTTCATGTTCGGTGACTAAGACTTGGGATCTTGAGGATGAATGTGAGGAGGTGAAAGTGATTGTCAAGAACTCCGGGTTGTTGCCTGCGGTGGAGAGTTCGAATGTTGAGTATGATAGAGTTACCGTATCAGCATTCTGTGGAGAGGTTCTACGGAGAGACCGATACAATGTTATTCCCATTTGGTGAGATGGCGATAACTCCGATGACGCTCATCAAATTCTAGGCCTCGAGGTTGAGGGAAAAGCAATCAGTGAGGGCTTCGATAATAACATTTCTTGGGAGGATATCTTCAAATTGACCAACACTTTGTTCGGTTGGGATCAGATTAAGACGGAGTCTATGCTTGCGATGAAGGATGGTAATCTAAGCAAGAAGTTTAATCTGAAGAAGCTGAGGGATACATTGTCTGGGACCAAGAAAATCTTTGATGTGGAAGGAAGGGTGAACCCCGTGCGAATCAATGCTACCGCGTCAAGTTATTTGCTCTACGTCCTGGGCAGATGTATCTTCCCCCGACAGTTCTGGAAGCTTGGTCGACGCCAGTTATTTGCAACTATTGGATCCCTTAGATAAGATGCATGAGTATTCTTGGGGTACTCGCGGTGGTCGCCTTCTTGAACAATGAGTTGACAAAGGCTTCAAGGGCACTCCCTGCCAAGTTAACGGAAACATATGTCTCTTCCAGTAATTGTATTGTCTAAATCATTTATATTTGCCAAATGCTTGTAATGTTTGATTCTTACTAAACTTTGTGTTTGCATAGGTTTGGATATATGAGCACTTCCCTACTTTGGTGAAAACCAACTCCCACGTCAAAGTGAATGAAAAGCTTGCGATTGATAAGCCAAGAGCGCAAAGATACAGTTTTAAGGGTGCTCAGGAAAAGGATATGCCGCAGCTTCTTATTAACGTGCGAATCGCCTTGGACAAATTGATCACGGATGAGGTAATATTTGATCCTTACCGAGATGCTAGAAATCAAGGTTTAATCCAAAGGAGAGATGATGTTGCATTATACTACGGACCCTTGTTGTTCTCCCATGGATTTTCAATGTACGATCCACATCGGGTAATGCGACAATTGGGTTACGTCCAAGAAGAACCCCATTTCGATCTTGAGCCTTTCTTTAAAGTGTTAAGGGAGGACTGCAAAGCACATCCCAAAAAACTATTAACGCCGCTACGCTCCACCCCCAACTAGGACATTGGAACGAAAGACTTGACCGTAAAGTCGATACTGAGTCTTTTGGACGAGGTGACCGAAGGTCATGAAGCTCGGGAGAGATACATGTCGTGGTACTTGGGTTGGGCTCGTCCTCACCGTGATTAGGAAATGACTGGTGAACAATTGGCTCGTAAGAGGAAGATGGCATCGAATGACTCAACAACGGTTCCTAACTTCCTTGTAAGTATTTTGGAGTAGCTCTTCTTGTTTTAAGATTACATTATCGAATAATTCTATTAATTGTTTGTTGTTTAACCGAAAATAGAAGGGGCATTTGAAGACCTTTGTGAAGTTGTTGTGTTATGCGAGAGAAAGAGGAGAGCCTTTGTCGATTGAAGAGCAAACCAAGTACATTCACTATGCTAGCAATATTGACAATGAGGATTCCCATGAAATGTTCAAGCAAGGCGATCTTCAAGTAAAGAGGGAAGAAAAGGCCAGGAGGGAAGCACAAGCCAAGATGAATCCGACAAAAAGAGGGCTCGTAGTGGTCGTGGTGGTGAAGGTAGTAGTAGTCTTTGGTGTTCCTAAACGGGGCCGAGGTCGTGGTCGTGGTCGTGCTCGTGGTGAATGAATGCAGTCTCTAGTTTATTTCTTTATGTTGGGTTGGACAAATGTCAAGGTTAATGGTTGGACAAATGGTTTTTTAAGGTTTATGGGACATGTTTTCTTATTTTGGACAACAAGTGTTTGATTTCTAATTGTTGAATGAAAGTTTTGTTTAGCTACATAAAAGTTTCAAGACAAATAGCCGGTAAGGTTCTTTTAATTCACCATGCCGACCATACCAGAGGCCGGCAAGGTTTTAAGTGTCGATCGAAGCCTGTCGGCGGAAAATGCTTGCATACCGGGTCGGTAAAGTGTATTATGTTTTCGAATAAGCCGGCATTTTGTTACAGAAAATACCTTCTCCTGATGCCAAAACCATCATAACGCCGGCATGGTTTTAAATTTATACCCTTCCGACCATATCATCGCCGGCAGTAAAACTTCAAAATATATTGCCGGCGTATTGAAAGAAGAAAATGATTTATCGATGCCAAAACCATCATAACGCCGGGCATGGTTTTAAATTTATACCATTAAAATAGTGTCATAGCCTAGGCATATTGAGAAAAATAATCGCCGGCGAATTCAAAATTCAAATTTTTGGCAAGTACAATTTCATTGATTGACTTGTACTTGGGCACTATAACGGCCAAATTTAGACACCATCATATAAATACACTAATTCTCTCTACAAAACAACATACAAATAGTTTCATATACTCTCCAAAGCTCATATCATCATACAATCCATCAAACTCACCCAATAGCTAAACAACAATGACTTCATTTGATTCAAATGAAGATTTGGCAATCACCAAAGCATGGTATGCGGAAAATCGACTTAGACGTCAATCCTCCGAAAGGGAGGATTCCACGACCTTTTGGGCTAGGTACACAACAAATTTTTGCGGCGAGTTTGGTAATCCTAATGGAAGAAGTATTCAACAAGTCTGATCAATCTCGCCAGGTTCCCTTTGTCATGCATTTATAGCGTTTATATTTTCATATTAATATACCTGGCTTGATTGGGGTATACTCAAACTAATTGGGGTATACCCAATAAGACAAAATCTGATCATTATGAAGTAAAACCAAGCCACCCCTTAACCTTGTTTTTTCTAAATGGCTAATATGCCCTTGGTTAATTAATACTAAAATTCTGATTAGGTTAATTAATTGAGTTTAGATTAAAATTTTGAAATTTTGAATTGATAGATTAACCTTTTGATCCGTCTTATGAGTTCGATTTCGATCCAAAAATTTTGGTTTTGAAAATGCATTAAGCCGGCAAGGTCTCGGGTTGAATAAGCTGCCGACCATACGTCCGCCGGAATGTTAAACTTTTAATAAGCTGCCGATCTCTATTCCGCCGGCAGTGTCAACTTTGAATAAGCTGCCGACCATATATCCGCCGGAATGGTCCTCGGAAGAAGAACACGCCGACTATCTTGGGCAGCAATCTTACGGTCGGCATGTAAATATTTCCTACCCTTCCGGCTATATTAATCTCGGCATGCAAAAAAAATAAACCTTGCCGGATGACATAATATGGAAGATGTAATTTACTTTATTCATTCAATTTTGGTTACTACATTGATTGAAACATAAAACCTAATCCTTGTCGACGGAAAAACGAATGCACTTAGCATGTGCATCAAGCCTTTGAACCCCTAGGCGACCCTATTGGACGAGTTATAGTCTCGTGAGGGTTTACATAGAGGTCTACCCACAAAACCTATACTAAAACTTCTAAAGCCATCAATCTTCCTCCTCCGAAGACGATACACCTCTATTATCTCGGGGAATACTCCGGGATTTTGATTCCATGAATTGATAGCTTGCATCGAATGCGAATGCTTCCCCTTTTCCTCCAAGTAGCGCTTTGGCGACTTCATGCTACAAAAACAAAACACAAACTTACATTTGTTAGTGGTGTTTAATTTGGAAGATCAAACAACATGGATCACGTAAAATAAACCACAAAAATACTTACAAATTGTTCAATTGACAAGTTAAAGTGGGGAGCGTTGAAAATTGGTTTTTGGATAGCTAAATAGGCAAGTATCGCATTTTCAATAACTATGTGCCTATCGTGCACTTGTTGAACACTTGAGTTAGGATTCCCACACTCTTGGCTAAAAGTGTTGTGAACCCTAGCCCAAAAGGTTGTGGAATCCACCCTTACAGAGGACTGCCTTCGAACTCTAGTCTCCGCATACCAAGCTTTGGTGATTGCCAAATCTTCATTAGAATCAAATGAAGCCATTTCTTGTGTGTAGAGAGCTATTGGGTGAGTTAGATGGAGTGTGTTATGGTATGAGCTTTGGAGAGTATATGCAAATAGTTGTGTGTTGTTTTGTGGAGATAAGTAGTGCATTTATAGGATGGTGCCCAAATTTGGCCGTTATAGTGTCCAAGTACAAGTGAATCAATGCAATTGTACTTGCACAAATTTGAATTTTGAAACCGCCGGGGGTCAAAATTTGCTACAATGCGGGGTCGCAAAACGGCCGGAAATGTATGGGATCATTAGCATGCCGCCAAAATACCGCCGGCATTTTCTTGTTTTGTTTCCCTTCCGACCTTACATGATTTTACGCATCAGAAGAATGGTTTTTTTTTCAAGATATGGCCGGCAGGGTCTCTATTTTCGTACCCTTCTGGCGACAAAAACGTCGGCTTAGTAGGAATCGTATTACCTTACCGGCCCTGGTAACTAAACAACTTTTGTTGACAGTGGCCGTGAGTCTGACCTTTCACAGCTTTATAGGCCCGGTAACTACACAATTTTTTGTTGACAGTGGCCGCAGATCGGGCATTTCACAACCTTGCCGGCCCGGGACAGGTAAACAGAGTAGCTTAAAAAAGCATGCCTAAGCAAGGTAATACGACACTTTATATAGCTAAACGAACCATTCATTCATCCAACAATTTTTGTCCAAAATACGAAACATGTCCCATAAACCGTAAAAAAACATTTGTCCACACCATTAACTTAAACATTTGTCCACCACAACATAAAGAAATGAACTAGGAAAGAATTCATTGGCCACGACCACGACGAGCACGGACCGTTTAGGAACACTACCTTCACCACCAAGACCACCGTCGCTACCTTTTGCTACCTTCACCACCAGGAGCACTACGAGTCCTCTTTTTATCAGCCTTTGTCTTGGCTTGTGCATCCTTAATAGCTTTTTCTTCCGCCTTTACTTGAGCCTGAAGTTGCTTGAACAATAGATGGGCATCCTCATTGTCAACATTGCAAGCATAGTCAATGTGCTTGCTTTGCACAGGTTCTCCTCTATCTTTCGCGCAACATAACACCTCACAAAGGTCTTCAACTGATCCTTCTATATTCAATTAAACAATAAACAATTAATAGAATGATTCGGTAATGCAATCAATCTTAAAATAGTAAGAGCAACTCTAAAATTGTAGGAGCAGAATATCGCAACAAGGACATACTTGCGAAATCCTCACCAATGACACTTTGCGAGTGTCGCAGACTGATGACGCAATAGATAGTGGTGATAGAAATATGAAGAAAGCGCGAAGATCTTTCGAAAACTAGAGTGTCTGCGAGATTTAACATTTATACTCCTGCGAAATGACGCAAGTAAATCCGAAATTAAGGGAAATATTAGTTGTACATGAGCTGTCATCCACTATGTAAACACTATATAAAGAAGAGAGCAGGAGAGAGAAAGGGGAGATAATTTTGGGAGGAGAGAGAGAGATATTTTGGAGAGAGATATTTTTAGAGAGAGATTTATTTCCTTTATCATCTTCTTCTCTAAATAATTAGATCTAGAGCTCTACAAAATATCCATTAATGGAGATTGTAAATCTAATTCTTATGTAATCTCAATAATCATAGTGGAGAACCATGGATGTAGATCAAATTGATCGAACCATGTAAAAATCTTTGTGTCCATTTTATAATTTTAGCATTTTAATCTTTATTTTGATTATGAAATAGATTTAGATCTATGAAATATTATGAGGGGTGTAGTGTGGGATTTCCTGCAACTACATATGCGCTAGAAACAGGGAGAGAGTAATGGATTTTGTCCTTCCTGTAACTTGTTGGGTCAAGAAATTTCCATGAAAATTAGTTACTGTTCATACTTTTTATTTAGATCTATAAAATTTAGGTTCAAAAATGGAAGTTTTATGGAAGAAATCACACTTTCAGGGAGAAAACACCGTCAACAATTCAAGGACATGAAAAGAGGAAGAGAAAAAAATAGGTTGATGTGATGAAATTCAAGGAAGAAAGCTAATTTTTTAATGGAAGATTTCATATTCAGGAGAAAAAGCAAGAGGAAAATTGTTGAAGGAAATAAAGGAAGAACGAAGATAAGGATAAGAACAAAACGTTGTGATGGTTTGAGTTGGAGCGAATAAGCAAGAGGTCAAGGGTTCGAATTCGTAGAGACACATATTTTTATTTTTCAGTGGCGAATAAGAGAATAAGAAAAAAGTTGTGGGGTTAATTTCGCAGAGAGGTTCTTGAACAGTTGGTTCAGCGAGCAATATGTGATTTTGAGGTCGCAAGTTCGAATTCACTTGCGAGCATAATTTTCTTCTTTTTACAGAAGGGAAAAAATGGATTATTTCGCAAGGGAGTTTCATTATTTCGCAAGCAAGAGGCAGCACAGTTGGTCACCTGCGAGTTTAATGAGTTCATGGTCGCGAGTTCAAATCTCAATGAACATGCATTTTTCGCATGGATATTTCGCAAGGGAATTTCACACATAAGAAAGTAAGTTATTATTTCGCAGAGATAGTTCGCAAACAGAAGCCAGCAAAGTTGGTCAGAGGTAAAGACAATGAGCTTGAGGTCGCAGGTTCAATTCCCACCTCTCGCGAATTTTCGCATATTTTTGAACTTTCAAATGAGAAGAAATGGAATAAGGTTATGAAATTATGTGTTTCTTTCTGCAAAACAACAAGTAGCCTTGAGATGGTCTGGGATTAGGATTATGGGTTAGAGTTCGCATGATCAATTCTCGCAAAGCTCAATATTTTTCACACTTTTTGGAACTACTGAAAAGAAAGGAAGAATAATAGAGTGGCAATATGTGTTTTTTCGCAAGCTGAAGCTAGCTCAGATGGTCAGCAGTAAAGGGAAGGAGTTTGATGTCTAGGGTTCGAATCTCCTCATTCGCAAAGAGTTTTTGCACTTCGCAAATGTTTACCTTGCAAACGTTCGCAGCACGAACACTTCGCGAGATGTTCGTTTGCTTCACGCAAATGTTTACTTCGCATGATTTTGATAATTTCGCAAGGATATTTCGCAAGAAGAAAGTAGGTGGTTATTTCGCAGACACACTTCGCAGAGGCAGGGCTAGCACAGTTGGTTAGGAGGCATGAATGCAAGTAGCAGGTCGCAGGATCAATTCTTGCTTCTCGCACATTTATTTTTGTTATGCAAAATTTCGCATGAAATTTGATTATTTCCCACACAAGAAAGTTGATGATTATTTCGCAAGTTAATTTCGCAAGAAAGGGTTAGAACAGTTAGTATGGTGCGAGAATATGCAAGAGGCAGGTCAAGGGTTCAAATCTCATTTCTCATACTTCTTTTTGCTGCGAGATAATTATATTTTGTGCGATGTTTATACATTTCAAGGATGCTAGCTTCGCAACCAAATCATATACTTCGCAAGAGACAACAACAGCAGCAAACCACAAAAGCTAAGTACCTCTTTCCTTGAACATTTTACTTCTACAGAAAATAAAATATTTTTGATTTGATTACAAAAAACCGATTTAATCGCAAGATTACAAATATTACTAAGATTTCAGGATTATAAAGACTTCAAAATTACAAATATTTCTAGATTTAAAAATTATAAAAAACCCTGAAAATTCAATTTATATATTTCTCTAGAATATTTCTTTTATAGACAATAAAAGATTTTTTATTTAAATCACAAAATGCGATACGATCGCAGAATTATAAAGATTTTCACAACTACAAAGATTTCAGGACTATAATGTATTAGAATTTCTCTTGAATATTTACTTTGCTTCAAATGATATGATATTGGGAGAAAGAATGAAAGAAATTACAGAAATGAAGGGATGAATGAAAGGATGAATGAAAGAATGAAGACATGCGATAATTTCGCAAAGATAATGAGAAGAGATAATCAAAAATGAATGATTGAACGAATTGAAAAAAAAAATGAATGAGTGAGTGAATGGGACGAACCTTTATGGCGTACACCTTAGTTCGCGAATGATATTTCGTAAGAGGCAAATGTAAGACCTAAAGTGCATCATATAAGGGGATATCTCTTGACATGGCTCAGGGGAAAGGTTACACCGCTCCTGGAACCTGAGTCATGGAGATTTGGGGCCCATGAAAGCCTATCCGGGGGAGATACCTTGGATTTCCAACTATATATATAAGGTTATACCTGGTTGGACGCCCGAGGATCTCTTCCTAGGAGTCGGTGTATGCTCAAGGCGCCGGGGTACACGGTTGAGCCAAGAGTGCAGGGCATTTGAAGTGTCTCGGCCATTCTTGGCAAGTCTTGGTATATGCTTTGCACTCGCCCGAAGAAAACTCCACTTAGGGTGCAGTCTCGTAACCATAAACCATATAGGTATAAGGGATAAGAGGTGCAAAAACAACTGGTTGTTGTTAAGACCGGATGGGAGGAGCTAGTCTTGTATGGCCGATGTACGCCTCCTTGAAGGGGCAACCAGGGAGAAGATAAGGGCGGCACCCTCCATTAGGAGCTGATAAGTGTCAAAAGACGCAAATGTCATGAGGCTTTATTTTCGCAAGGGAATTTAGGCTTGTCATATTTGTGCGATGATCCTGAAGAGGCAATAATACAAAAGACAAAGATAAGGCGAGATCAATGGGTCTTTACATGAAAGTGTAAAGACGTCCTGCGATTTCGTCGCAAGACGGCAATGTCATGGGGATTTATGTTCGCAAGAATATTTAGGCCTGTCATATTGTCGCAATAATGAGGGTTGGCAAAATAAGACCTTTAACTAGGAAGGCGAAATAAGACCACACAAGAAAACTGATAAGGCAAGACCAATGGGTCATTACATGAAAATGTAAAGACGTCCTGCGATCTTGTCGCAATGACAAAATTCAACATAAACATTTTGAATGAAAGTAACAGAGATCTTTAATCGCAAAAAAGATTACATGATAAGCTTGCGAGCTTGATAAAATGATTAAATGATAAACTTGCAAACATAATAATGAGATCGAGGCAATGCAAATGCCACACACTTGATATTATGATCATATTATTATGCGATACTAATAGTGCAGAATAAGAAAAGATGAAGCACAAGTAAGAACTTAGAAAACAATAAATATGCAAAGAGGAATGCATATACTAGAGACAAAATCAGAGAAATGGAGAATGGAAGCGATTTAAAGTTACATCAATTTTAGAGCGGCAAAATGAGCTAAGTAACACAAACATTAGCTATACATTGCAGTAGATAAACATTCTCATCATACTCGCATCATGAAAGCATCGCATAAGCATTTCATGGCATAAACATCGCATACACATTTCATAACATAATCATTACATAAATATTATATTCGCACAAGTATTTTACAAAACTTCGCAGAGTTATTCAAAATTTCGCAGAATTATTCAAAACTTCGCAGAGATATTCAGAATTTCGCAGAGATATTCAGAATTTCGCAGAATTATTAAGAATCTCGCAGAATGTGATTATTTTACAAGATAAGATAAGCAACTTGAAGAGATTATACTATCGCATGAGCGCAAAGCATGAGACAGAGGCAAGATAAGAATGAAAAACAACTCGCTCATTCTTAAGGATTCTACCCTCATAGATAAAGAACAGAGGCAACTATGGATTACCAATTTTATGTTCTTTATCTTCTCGGCAAGAATCATTTCCAAAGAAGATGTTCACCGATGAACAACAAGAATTCTCACCAAAAATGGAATAATAATTTCGCATGAATAGAGGCAATAATTTCGCATGAATAGAGGCAATACTTACTACTCTCATTAAAGGATAAATACTTCTTATATTCCGAGGATTAATACTTCTAATATTTCATACTTCTAATTTCGCATGATTAGTTCGCAATACTTCTTATTCACTTCGCAAAGTTTCAGAACTTCGCAAAAGAATAGAGCATAGCATGAGGTAAAGAACATGGAGCGAGAGTTTCGCATGATGGATTCACAATACTTATTATATTTAGAGGATTAAATAATTCATACTTCTTATACTTCAAGGATACTTCATACTTCGCGTACTTCAAGAGTTGATACTTCTTATTTAATTCGCAAAGCTTTGGAACTTCGCAAAAGAATAAAGGCAAGTACGTACTTTTCAAGTCCAGTATTCTTTCGCTCGTTCCTTCATCAACAAAGATCAAAGATTGCTACAACAACGGATTTTTCCTTAAAGATCGCTCTTCAAGCAATATTCAAGGAAAAAGAGGCAAGATGTAGGAGCAGAATATCGCAGCAAGGACATACTTGCGAAATCCTCACCAATGACACTTTGCGAGTGTCGCAGACTGATGACGCAATAGATAGTGGTGATAGAAATATGAAGAAAGCGCGAAGATCTTGCGAAAACTAGAGTGTCTGCGAGACTTAACATTTATACTCCTGCGAAATGACGCAAGGTAAATCCGAAATTAAGGGAAATATTAGTTGTACATGAGCTGTCATCCACTATGTAAACACTATATAAAGAAGAGAGCAGGAGAGAGAAAGGGGAGATAATTTTGGGAGGAGAGAGAGATATTTTTAGAGAGAGATTTATTTCCTTTATCATCTTCTTCCCCAAATAATTAGATCTAGAGCTCTACAAAATCCATTAATGGAGATTGTAAATCTAATTCTTATGTAATCTCAATAATCATAGTGGAGAACCATGGATGTAGATCAAATTGATCGAACCATGTAAAAATCTTTGTGTCCATTTTATAATTTTAGCATTTTAATCTTTATTTTGATTATGAAATAGATTTAGATCTATGAAATATTATGAGGGGTGTAGTGTGGGATTTCCTGCAACTACAAAAATACTTACAAATATCTTAAGCAATGTTGCTGGGTCTTTCGATTCCATCTTCTTCTTACGAGCCAGTTCTTCAGTAGTCATTGGCCTAATCACAGTAGGACGAGCCCAACCCAAGTACCACTCCATGTATTTCTCAGTAGCTTCATGACCGGTGGTCACCTCGTCCAAAATACTCACATCGATGTTACGGCCCCGTCTATTGTCCCAATGTTCTTGAGTTTGCGCTGGATCGTAAGAGACGTTAATAGTTTTTTGGGAGGTGGTGCAGTCATCCCGGTTCACGGTAAAGAACGGTTCTTCATCGAAATGAGGTTCTTCTTGGACGTAACCCAATTGTCGCATTACCCGATGTGGACCGTACATTGAAAATCCTTCAAACACAGTCATCAAGGGTCCATAGTATAATACAACAACTTCATTTCTCCTTGGGATTAAACCTTGATTTTTATCCTCCGATACGGATCAAATATCACCTCTTTCGCAGTCAAATTGTCGATGGCGGCTCGGAGTTTCATAAGATTTTGCGGCATTTCCTTATCCCGAGTACCCTTAAAACCGTACCTTTGAGCTCTTGGCAAATGAACCGGGAACACCTTGTTATCCACTTTGACTTAAGAGTTGTCTTTGAACAAAGAAGGAAAGCGTTCATATATCCAAACCTATGCAAAAAGAAAAAAAAGTTTAGTAAGAACCCTTATCTTACGAGATTTGCAAATATAAATGTTTTAAACAATAAAATTACCTGGAAGAGACATGTGTTTCCGTTAACTTTCTTAGTGAGTGCCCTAGAAGATTTTGTCAACTCATTGTTCAAGAAGGCAACCACTGCAGTACCCCAAGAATACCCACGCATCTCATGTAAGGGATCCAATAGTTGCAAGTAACTGGCCTCGACTTGGTTTCCGGAACTGTCGGGGAAGATACATCTGCCCAGGGTGTATAGCAAATAAACGGCCGCGGTAGCATTGATTCGCACCGGGTGTACCATTCCTTCCCTATCAAGGATTTCCTGAGTCTTCCATAGTTTGTCCCTCAACTTCTTCACATTAAACTTCTTAATTAGTCGACCATCCTTCTTGTCAAGAATATCATCCGTCTGAACCTGACTCCAACCAAACAATTTCTTGCTCAATTCGTAAATCTTCCCGAAAGAAATGGCATTATCGAATCCCTCAGTGATTGCTTTTCCATCAACCTCGAGGCCTAGAATTTGTTGAGCATCATCGGAGTTATCGCCATCTCACCGAATGGGAATAACAGAGTATCGGTCTCTCCATAGAACCGCTCACAGAATGTAGAGATGGTAAATTTATCATGATTAATATTTGAACTATCCACCGCAGGCAACAACCCCGAGTTCCTCACAATCACTTTCACCTCCTCACATTCCAAGCCAAGATTCCAAGTATGCGTCACTGAACACGAAGCTTGGCGCCTCATGAGACGGATGGCATGCTTGTGATCCTAAATACCAAAAAAAAAGTCAATATTAATACAAACACTTGATGCAAATATAATTAAGATAGTTACACACTTGAATAAATAACAAAGACGGATTAAGATTACTTACGATAGTATTATGGACCGTACATGCCCATGAGTGTTTGTATCCAAAAAGAACATCTCCACCATCTGCTGGGGTCCCTTTTGGAGGCTCACCTTCTTTCAGTGCAACCATCAAGTGTTTGGAAGGCATGTGAGAATCAGCTGGTTTAGTGATCACCCTCTTCTTCGTTCCGGTTGAAGTTGAAGCCGAAGCTTTGGTGGCTTGAACAATAGCTAGAGTTTGTTCTCCTTCTCCATCTCCATCTCCTTCTTCTTCTTGTTCCTCTTCCTCTTCAACAATTTCATCTTCGATGATATTCTTACCTTTATCTCCATTACCATCATCATCATCACCATCACCATCATCATTACCTCCTCCAGCCTCAGGCATGTCTTGATCACCATCATCATCATCATCATTGTTACCTCCTCCAGCAGCCGGATTGGTTTCATCAACATCATCATCATCACCTCTTCTACCAGATGGAATTGATTGGTCTTCATCTGGAGTCTCGTCTGAATCATTGGGTTCAGATAGTGGTTCTAAGACCTTTGTCGTTCCGGACACAACATACACCCCTCGATGTTTTGAAGACAAGAGTTTATCACCAACACGAGGAGGGTTTGAAGGAGGACTAAGAGCTGCTTTCTTCTTTGCCATTCGCAATCTGAACAAGAACAATTCAGAAAAAAAACATTACAGGTCGACAGGTTAGATATATACAACATATCCGGCGGAACAATGGCCGGTAAGGTCGACCAAAAGATGAGTGCCGGCTAAAAAACGCGAAGCATTGTATCATCAAAATAGCCTTCCGGCGCATAAAAAAAACAAAAAAATTTCACTATACAGGTCGGCAAGGTCCATTACACATACATAGCCGGCTGACAAACCGCCGGCTTGGTACTATATAACTACCCTTCCGGATTTAAAAGTTCTAGGCATCAGGAAACATTCAAAAGAAGTAGCCGGAAGGGTAAAAAACAAAAACTTGCCGGCTTCATTAAAAGATAAAAGACGCCAAGCAATGTATACAGATTGAATAACCCGCCGGCCCCGCTAGTAGCGAGCATGAGAAACTATACAATAGGCAAGTTCTTCAACCTTATACCTTCCCTGGCCAAACCCTAACTATGAAATCCGGAAAGGTCGATAACCAAGAACCTTGCCGGCGCCGTAACTACCAATTCACAAATTCGATTTTCCCCGACCTAATTTGACATGCAAACATGAAATTGAAGTACTAGAGTGAGTTTAAATGTGCCCTTACTTTCTTAAGCGCACCATTTCACGTGTTTCCGCGGGTTCAATTCCTTCTTCTTCAACCGTTTTTCTCTTCACTTTCTTAGCAACCAAATTTGCAATTCCAGAGTTATATTCATTGGGTTTTCGATTAGTTTGTTTCATACGAGTTGCCTTCTTCCGTGGTGGATCCATTGATGAAGACTAATCGGAGTTTTCGAATCGACGATTTTAACGAATTGATCGACGAGTTTTGGTGGTGGTGGGGTGATGGAGCCGGTAAGGTTGTGGAGGATAAGAAGAAGAGAAGAAAATGAAGAAAGAAAACTGATTTTGGTAGTAATTAGACTTATAATGAGAAAGGGTAATTTTGTAACTTTACCCATTGACCTCCCCCTTTGCCCTTAAAAAAGAGTCCCTATAAAATTGGGTATACCCCAATTAGTTTGAGTATACCCCAATCAAGCCAGGTTAATATACCAGTCAGAAATATTTGGCTATTGGAGAAAACCAAATATAACAAATAATTATCATCTCAAATCACATATGCTTGTATTAAAGTTGTGGGTAGCTATGAAATTTTGCAAATTCGCACACGGGGCTTTACTTTGGATAGTGTTAATTCTCAGGTCAGAATTCAATAGGTAGTCATCTGCGAACACTGTAAATGTTCGTGTTATAATAGTTTTCTGGAAGTAAATATCATAGTTTGATGACACTCTTTTTGAATTGTTACGAGTTAATTCAAAGAATATTTGGATGAGGCATCAACTTATTGTTGTCCACATTGGATAGGGTTTAGGGTTGTTAGAAAGGAATCGAGAATTTTATTTGTGCGCTTGTTATTTATTGCTTGTAAATTCTTTATGCATATATAAATAGAAAATTTTCTTCCAAATAAAAAACGCAAAAAATAAATATAAGAATTGCTTCATAAACTTACTTTATTAATTTGGTAAAAATGGCAAAGGTCTGGTGACATTCTCAAAGCCAAGCAAATCAATGTTTTTTTCCTCGCCAATTCATAAAGAAAACTTAAATAAGAATAATTATGCGAGTAACATTTAATGAACTATTCTTTTTTTCTAATCTTTTTTTTTTGACCAATTACCAATAATTTAAATGGGGAGTGTATCATTTTTTCTTCTTCTTCTTTTCGACCCTTCTTCATTCCCAACTTGATTCATTTTGTATACCAATTTACATAAGTACCACTGCTTCCGTAACCACTAACTAAAAACTCACCATCATCTTCTCTCAGATATGAACGTGTAGTTGTAAAGAATAAAAATGGTCAAGAGCATGAGAGGGCGATTTTCTGGCTACGTTGACTCGTTTTATGGTGAGATATTCCCTTGATTTGAGTGTTCTTCAGGTGTTTCTACTTTCCAATGATTGGTGTTTATTGATTAAGTGTTCTCGCCCGTGTTTGGCTTTTTTTCTTCTGGATTTCTTTCTTTTTTTCTTCATGATTTCTGGTTCTGATTTGCTATCTGATGATTTTGGGGTATATGCTAATGTGCCTCGTTGTCGTTTAAAGATTGGTACTGGGTAATAGCAGGTGTATGTGACTGTGTGTATGTAAGGTGTAAGTCTGGTTATGAGAGTGTGCCGTGTGCACGTTTGCTGTGTAAGAGTTGAATGAGTTGAGAGAGTCTGAGTATATATACTCAGGTCCATTGTAAGATCAAAATAATCTTCTTCTATTATATCAAATCATATCATATTTGATCAAAACCGTATTGCAGAGATGTAGATTCATAAATCTATCATGGTATCAGCCCTGAGAAATTGATTTCTCAGGGGTATCGATCCTTCTTCCGCTGTGTGAAATCTTAAATTCTTTAACACATCTTCAAACTTCTGTTCTGCAACAAAAATTCTTCTGCTGCTGTGCAACTCAGAAATCAACTTCATTAATGTGATTCGTCCGAGTTAACTCTCTTAAAAAATGGATTGACCTTGAATTAGATTTTAGTTTATGCATTTCTAGCAACATCAGGTTTGATTCCTATTGTTAATGGAGGTTTGGTTTAAAGATTCATGGAGTTCTCTGAAGATTTTTTATCGGTGGTTTTTCGGTGTGGAGTTTGATTTGATCCTGGTGCTTCACTGCTACATCTTCAAATTGAATCAAGCATACTTCTCAGATCTAGAATTTGGTTTTTCTTCTTCGTTAGGAAAACTAGGTCAAAGTTGGTAATCTCGAATTTGATCTTTTGATTACTTTAGATCTGATTTTATGTGTTCGATTTATGATTCACTACCTCAACAACGTTCAATTCCTCGTCATAATTTGTTTCTTCATCATAATTAGTTGTTTCATCTAATTTTTGAATCAAGATTTACTGTTCTTGATTCTTGTTGCTATTTGAGTCTGCCACAAAGTTGATGGTTAGATGACGACTTAAAGTTGTTCCACTAAATAGATTCAGTAGAAGGTTGAGATTATTGTTGGTGAATTGTTGCTGCACAAATCTAGTGCTTAAATTTCTCTTATTCATACTCATGATTCAATCCTTGCTTCAAGACAGTCCTCACTTGCGTCGTGTTGAAAATCTTGTGTGTTTCAATGATGGAGCTGAGAGTGAGGAGTGGATTTGGAATTGATTTGGTACTACATCAAAGATTGAAGTTCTCTTTGATGAGTATACATTCAATTCTGATGTAGCCTGGTTTAGTTATCTTTTACGTTCATGTTTGTCATTGAATAAGAAAAGGTTCAGCTAAGATCATGCTGTGAATAAAAGACTGAAATAATTGGAGAAATGGAATTCTTTTAATGCTTGTTGTTGGCTTGACAAATTGAGTATTACAGCTGAGAATGGTAATTGGAATTGGTATTTTTCAGTGCTAGATTAGTTGGCAGGTGCTTCTATTGAGATTCTTTTGTTTGAGCTTTGTCATGAGATGTGTGTGTGCTGCCCTATACCTTTACTACTCATGTTCCTGGCCTGCTATGGTGTTCTCTACTGGTACTACTTACTTCTACTGCCATACTTATCCCATATTGCCTACTTCTCAACTATTGGTCACTTGGTAAACAACTGCTTTCTACACCAATTGTTAATGTTGCTGTTGTACCTATTTGATTTTATCTACAACCACTACTGCAACTACTGATTACTTCTAAGCTGTCACCACTGTTCACGTTGTATGCCTTTACATCAACAATTATAGCCTAGTCTCCACCAACTTTCACTAGTCCTGCTACAACACTCCGTACTATCTTGCTTATTGTTGATGTTCCATTTTTTCAACCTCTGCAACACGATGTGTTACTTACTCTTTTTGCATTGTCACTCCTACTTCTCTGGCAACTTTTTAGGTTCTGGTACTGCTACTTTCTACTACTGCTACTGCCGTTGTCTTATCTCATAGTATGTGTATGTGACTGAGTGTATGTGCAATCTTAAGTGTTCTTTTTCAAGCCCCCTTGAGCTTGAAGGGGGGTAATAGCATGCGTATGTGACTGAGTGTATGTGAGGTGTAAGTCTGGTTATGAGAGTGTGTCGTGTGCACGTTTGTTGTGTAAGAGTTGAATGAGTTGAAAGAGTCTGAGTATATATACTCAGGTCCATTGTAATATCAAAATAATCTTCTTCTATTATATCAAATCATATTTGATCAAAAACATATTGCAGAGATGTAGATTCATAAATCTATCACTGGGGAGCCTTATTTTACTATGGGTGAGGGTTCTAGTATGAAGCAAGGGCCTAGATCTCGGAATCGGTCATCTCTTTTTGCGAAAGAACAATAGGAATGTTCTTAATTTGCTCAAATGGTTATTCGAGATTCATGTTATGAATCGGGAAAGGATGATGGTGGATAGGGAAAGGACGATGGTGGATACTCTTGAAGAGTTTGAGCTTGATATTAGTCTTTGCAAGGAGTTGGTTGTTGGGTGGTGTGTAGGGCGTCATTTATATTACATGATGGTCTTTAGGGTTGTTCAAACAATCTTGGAGAATGCAGGATGAGTTCAATATGGATATACATGGGGATTCTGTAGTTTTATTTGACTTTCATACTGTTGAGGCAAGGACGATTGCTCATGAACATTGGGATTTGTTCATTGCAAATCAGTTATTCATGGTTAGGGATTGGTCTCATTTGTTGGACAAGGAGATCGCAAAGATAACTACATTTCCAATTTGGATGAACTTTTACACGGTGCCAATTCATATGTGGAATAACGGGGCCCAAATTTCCAAGCTTTTTCAAAAGTTTAGTTGACAATCGAAGTTCGATACATCAACATGTTACAGGGGAGCAAATATATAACTGGAGGTTAAGATTTAAGAAAAGTTTGAATGATCAAGAAGTAGAAGAGTTATATATCTTTGTTGTTTCAACTTAATCCTTATCCTCCAATTCTTTCAGATAATATGGATTTAGTGTATTGGAATTCTATCTCAGATAAACATTTTCAGTCCAAGAACGTTATCTTTGGTTATTACAGGAATGTTCTAACAGAGGAACAAACTAATAAGTATCGGGGAAAGATAATCATTTTCAGTCTAAGAATGAAATCTTTGGTTATTACAGGAAAATGTTATTGCGAAGGAAGAAACTAATAAGTATCTAGGAAAGATAATCTGCTTCAACAAAATTCTAATGAAAATCTGCTTCATGCCTTGGCAAGGTATGTTAAATAAACTAGCTACAAAAAATAATTTGATTCATGTTTTGCCTCGTTGCGGTTTGTGACGGTAAAAAGAAAAAAAACGCATATCATTTGATGCCACATTGCAAACAAAAGAAAATGATGTGCGGAAGGGCATACTCTTTTTTTTAACCTAAGGAAAACAGAGCTCAGGTACATCCATGGAGCATTCTTGACCTGAATTACCAATGGAATTCATATGCACTCAATAAGGAAAACCAGCATATGCATTTTGGATAATATGGAAAGAGAAATCTTAGAGTCTTTAATAACAAAAAGATGAAAAGCCATGAATTTCTCATGGGTAAAAATATGGAATCATGAGATAATTCACTTTTTTGAATTTTGGGTATTAATTGGGATAAATCTTTTTACTTAAAACCACCATAGAAAGACGGTCTCTCTTTTCTCTTCATTGTGTTTTTTATTTTATTTCATTTGTTTTTGTTTGTTTTTCTTTCACTATATTTTTTCTTTTATTTATTTTTGTTTATTTTCCTTTTCATTTTATATTTTATTTCATTTTATTGTTTTTTTTATGACACTGTTTGAGATATCTTCTTCAGTACTGTCTTTTTTTATTTTATTTTATTTTCATGACTGTCCTATGTGTGAGTGATGGGTTGCACGGACGCTCCGTTTTTTGAGTCGTGTCCGCGTCCGACTCGTGTCGGACACAGGACGCGCGTTGGACTCTGACACGACGCGTGTCCGACGCACCAATATGGGTGTCCCGCGCGCATCTTGTTTGGACGCACTGATGACTCGGATTTGAATTTTTTTTTTTTTTTTTCATTTTCATTTAAACTTCTTCCTTTATTTTTACTATTACTAACTAAATGAAGAAAGACAAACATTTAGATCAATCATTTAAGTCTTTAATAGGGTTTTGTAATTGGAAATGACATCACGTATACCCTTAATTTGACATGTGTTGTTCTAAGAATGCATTTTGATTGTGCCATGTGTTTAATAGTGATTGTTGCTTGACCTTCGGCTTGTATAAACAAATGATCTCTCCTTATTTTTTCGAAATTTATACACATGTAGCATTATTTTCTAATTTTTAGGATCGAAACACTTGATTTTGTTGTATAAATACATAATTGTATATATAAATAAAATATGTATATACGTGTTCGCGTCCTAGTTTTCTGAGAATTTTATAGTGTCCGCGTCGTGTCGTGTCCGCGTCTGTGCAACCCAGTGTGAGTGTATTGACAAGCCACTGAAAATATTTCACAAAGACCGCAAGATAAGTACTGACAATAGCGCTCAAGGTGGAGTTCATCTCTGTGGTGATTAACCACGCCTAGTCTGGTAAATAATAAATTGAATCCACCTAATATTACAAAACAAAACTAAATTACCTAAATCACAAAATAAATTGAAATTTAAGTGTCATTTTGTCTAATTAGAGGTGGAATTTCGACAGTTTCACGAAAATTAAGAATCTAACCAAACCGAAGTGAACATCTATAAACCTTAAGCTTCAAGAAAGCTCGTGTCATTCCAATTCATAAAGTAAACAAACAATAAATCACATAGTAACAAAGAAACAAAAAATGATTCCTAGTTTTTGTTTTGTAACGACTATGAAACCGATTTTGTTCTTTCAATGAAATCGTATTTGTTTTACATGTTAGGGAAAACAATTTCAATGAAGAGCTTGTCAAACAGGAAAAAACTGATCCAGGTTACAGTTTCAGTTTCTATCACATTTTTTTTAGAGTACTTCATGTCATTCATGTCGCAAGCCTATAAATTGTTAAATCTTAAAAGTGAAAGTTACCTAAGTTTATGTAACTTTTTATTTTATCCTTTAAAAGCATTTCGATTCTTTCCCAAATTTCCAATTAAAATCATATTACAGTATGTATTTTAAGATAAGCATACCGTTTGGAATATTCAGCTATTGGAGAAAACTATAAATGGAGTGATGTGCTAACGATTATGTAAATAGAGATAATCATGGAGCTTTTATTAGGGGCGATTCATGACAATGCAAAAATCGTCAGTGGTTGTTATAATGATGGGACAATAAATCTACCTGAAACCAAAACTTTGGATTGAATAATTTGATTTACTGTAAGAGGTTAGTAGCTGGATACGAGGGAATATAAAAATGATCCAAATAACACACTGAAAAGGTGACACCTATTCAAGCTCACCACCATGAATTGAATCGAGAATTAATGGCACCTATATCCCACTAGATTTTGTGCCCGTGCTACGCACCGGGCGGGCCCGACAACCATCCACCCTGAACCCTGAACCCTGAATTAAGCCAAACTCTTAGATGTGATGTGGCTTCGCTTCGCCCGTCATGCATTTTTGATTTGGACTCGCAGGGTTTCGTCCCGATGCATTTTTGATTTGGTGTGGCTCGGCTTCGTTTCACCACATCCCGATGCATGCTTAGGGTTTTTGATTTGTGTGGCTTGGCTTCATTTTTGCCACATCCCGATGCATGCTTCGGATTTTTGATTTGGTGTGGCTCGGCTTCGCCTCGCCCCGTCGCTTAGGATTTTAATTTAATTTTAGTGTCACATGATTTTGATGTAGTAAACCTCTAATTTCTGTTAGCATACGCATACTTTAGCTAGGCTGCACTCAGAATTTAAAAGCGAAAATCAGTAATCAAAATAAGATTAAGCTAGATTAAGAAAGGAGAAAACTATTACAAAAAAGAGTTAAACAAATAAGAAAATGAGATATGAATGTTAAGAAAATTTAGCTTCGTATGCAGATGTTAAGAAGGAGAGTTAAATACTATTCTCTGCACCAACCTGACATCTTATGTCATAGACAAAACAAAACAAAAATTTACGAAACATTGTCTACACTTTCCATGACCTTGTAGAAACAGTAATACCTTTTAACGGAACTCATGAGCAGCACAACAAAACTGATCCCTGACTTAAAATTACCATCTTAGCATTGTGCGTAATATTACACCTAGATTTTGTGCACGTGCTACGCACCAGGCGGGCCCTAGAAGCCAATTTACCTCGCCCCGTCCCGATACACGCTTAGTATTTTTTATTTGGTGTGGTTGGCTTCGCCTCGCCCCGTCATCTATTTCTGATTTCGTGTGGCTCGGCTTAGGATTTCTGATTTCGTGTGGCTCGGCTTCGCCTCGCCCCGCAACCGCAAGGGAATCGCAAACTTTACATTTTAAAACCCATAAAAAAAGTTTTAAGTAAAAGTAAAAAAATAAGACAGGAAAACATAATCCTCATATAATAGTTGCCTTCTTTTAACAGAACTGGCATGTGGCCAGTGTTACGAAATGGTTGGCGGCCCCGCCCCGTTGCAATTGACTCTTATACACAGAGAAATGCAATTGTGAACAAAAACTGAAAAACGAAATCTTATTGCTTGGTTAAGTTAATTCAACTTCAGGTACAGCCATACAATATTCTAAACTATAATGTCACCGCCAGATTTTAAAACCATACCAGGTACAACCGTTGGCTTAGCTCTTTCGCAAGGCGGTTGCACTGTCACTCTTACTCTCATGCTTGACCATAGAATATTTATTTCTACAACTGCTATCATTATTACTTGGTACATATGAAAACATGACTACATCACAGACACTGACCTTACAATTTATAGTAGCACTACTGTTGTTGCTGCATGGATCACCTTTGACTGTTTTCTCAATATGTCTTGAACCTGACGTCGAGTACCCTCACTTGAGTCATTCCAACATGTTACTGCTGATCGGTAAATCATTCCTGTAACCTGTGGATGCGGTAGGTGCCAACCCTTGCACTATTATACGCTGTAGGTACTTATAGGCTGTGAAAGCTTAGCTCTTTAAGAAATTTAATCTGAAATCATCTAGCTTCCCATCTGGCTTCCTAAAGCATATTTGACTGCCATGCATGCATTAATATGCTTTCATCATAGAGGATTCCCGGTTGACCTGACCTGTCTCACTCTCCTAGCAACATAAGTTAATACTAACTATTAGATCTGAAGTAACCAATCTAACAAAATTCACGGGAAAAGTACAGTGATTAAAACATGATGATAAGAATTGTTAGCAAGTTACAGCCCATAATCAATAGAGAACAACTGGTATTCTAAATGAGCAGATTCTGTATGAAGGTCCGGATCAAAGTGAGTATCAAGAGAAGAATTGCAACAAAGACTACAATTGTAGTTCGTGAAGATATATAACTAAAAAAACTTCTGAAATCCAAATCCTACGCACTATTATTTAGTGCACCTGAATCAACCTATGAGTGCCTCCTTTATCTCATGACATCGCAACCGTAAATACTCAATGGGACCAAGATCATTAACATACATCTATTGGATGCTTATTTAAGTTTATGTTGAGAAAGTTTCCTACTCTTCCTGACATATTTACTAAATAAAAAGGATATTTGATTCAGAAAAGTCCCTCTCCATAGCATACCTATTCCACCGCCGCATTTCACAAATTAAGCAGGTACAATTAAGAAAATGCCATTCACTTCATATGAAAAAAAAAAAAAAAAAACAAAAATATGTAATTGTCTAAATAGCTTTTCCTAAAATGACTACTTACTATGAAAAGAGGAGAGGTACCATCTTCGGAAAAATTGAGAACATAATATTGCCATTTTCATTTTCAACAAACAAAACTTCTTCAGGATTCTCCATACAACAGACCAAAGGCGGGACAGCATAGAGTTGTCATGATTCCACAAATGCCAATGCATTCTGGCCATGGCACGGGGAACATAAATAATTGATTAATTCCATTTTTCACTGCCAACAGTTTGATACCTACAACCTTGATGAAAAAACCTGTGTCACTGTATAAAGCTAGCTCTAGAAGAAGCAACTAAATCATGCTTCAAAAAAAAAAAAATCAATTAAAGTATCTCCCATTAGAAGAACATTGGGATATCATTTACATGGAAATAGCAAATCTGGCAGTGGTATTGGGTATGAAAATAAACGAAAATAAATAGTCACACATTTTAGCTAAAAGACAATGTAATAGGGCGAAAGGAGAGGTTGCAGCTAAATATAAATACATTCCTGGATTTGGTATTGCTTGGAGGTGTCAAGCCATTGTTGATGGGCTAAGCAACAATGTAATAGGGTACTCAATTATTGTTCCCAGGACCACTGCAAAAGACGTTATAGACACGGTTCTAAAAGGAAATCAAAGCACAAACTAATTTGGAGTTTGACATGTAATCAGAAGCATCAGTTGGTTATCAGATCAAGTGATCTACCATCTAAACTATGCAAATGATTTTGGTAGCTTATCGATTATATGTAGAGCTTATCATACACTCGCATAACTCTCTGTGTGTGCCACAAAAAAAATACAGTTAGCGTAACCTGTACCTGCTGAATGGACATGCGATCAGTATTCTTTCACCAGTTGACCAAGCAACGACCCAATCTCCTCCATCAACTTCATTGATTTATCGTACTCCACTATTTTACATGTACGTAGGATAACAAATAACCGGGCGGCCCTAGAAGCCAATTTGCCTCGCCCCATCAAATTCAGAAATTAAAGACATAATATTGGACAACAAAAAAAAAGGGTTAGGGTTGATAGATTCAGAGAATCAAAGAGACATAAACAAAAGGGTCAGAGTTCTAATATCAACTTGCAGCATAATGGGTCTTGATTTGTTACCTTAGCAGCATGGAAATCCCCTTCTGATTTTTGTGTACTAAAATTTTCATCGTAGTCACATAAAAAAGGAGAACAGAAGAAACGAAATTAGTGTTACGGTTTACCAACAAACAAAATCATAATCGAAATCCCCTTTTGAGCGAATAACGTACCTTGAAAATAAAATCAAACACATTAGGGTTAGGGTTTACGAACCTTCGTTCACATATCCCTTTGAGCATACCAGGAAAATAAAATCAAACACATTAGGGGTTAGGGTTTACAAACAAATTATTAATCGTATATGATGAAAAGAACAACTAAAACTGTTAAGAAAACTGAAACCATAACTGATATCTTATTCTTGTTAACAAAAAGAGAAGAATGAGTCTGATAACTGATATCTTATTGCCTGTGTGAGTCCTGGAATCTCTTGTTGAGTAAAAGAGAAAGCATATTGCTCCTTACAATCTTGCGTTTTGCTTGATCAAACATTATTGTGTATTTTAGGGTTTTAGGTTTGCCTGCGTTTTCTCTTCTGGAGTGAAAGAGAAAGTCTATATTTTTTTTTCCTCCGGTGTTTCACCCGTTTTTTTCACCGGTGTTTCTCTCGTTTTTTTCAACCGAAAAAGTTATTTAGTGTTACATTCATATAATTTGAGGAAAAGTGGAATGGTGAATTTTCAAGGGGGCGGGGACGCTCACCCAAGGGTGGGTATTCTCACCGCGCAACGCATGGCCTCGCATGGCTTAGGACTTTAAAGGAGTTGATGTGTTTAGAGGATACTCCCTCCGTCCCACTAATAAGTGACCTAGTTACTTTTAGATTTTGTCCCACCATTAAGTGACCTATATTACTAAACAAGGAGATATTTCTAAAATTATCCTTTTAATTGATTATAAGAAATATAATAAATATGCATAATTTGATAGTCATGTTTATATTCGTTACGTAGGTATTTTAAAATGCTTTTCAATGGTACGAAGTTTGCGAACGTCCGTGGTGTAGCTTGAGAGATAAATCATTTCAAAATTTCATTATTTAAGGGTATAATTGTAAAAAATGCTTAAAAATACTTTCTCCCTTGCTTGCCTTAAAAATTGTGCAAACTTGAACTAGGTCACTTAATAGTGGGACAGAGGGAGTATTAAATAAAAAACCAAGTTAAGGAGGAGAAAGCCGAAAAAAATAGGCATCTCAAGATTTTCAACCTTGCTGCCAATGCCGGCGAAGATCACATCATTCAAGGAAGAGGTCAGCCCTGTGGTGATTAACTATGGCTAGTCCCTGATTATTAATCATATAATGTGGATATATACGGGT
Organism: Papaver armeniacum; assembly: GCA_023531295.1. Lineage (NCBI taxonomy): Eukaryota > Viridiplantae > Streptophyta > Magnoliopsida > Ranunculales > Papaveraceae > Papaver > Papaver armeniacum. The sequence continues at coordinate 428,633 of JAJJWW010010502.1, forward strand.
AACATGAAATCAAGTTACAAGGATTTGGAAGGGTTTAATTTGATTAATCAATTTGTAAATACGGCTCATACGCATCAGAACAATCGCCCTTTAAATTGCAAATGATAAATACTGGTAAATTGGATTCACCTATGCAACAAAGATTATAAAAAAATATTTGACTACCTAAATAATGAAGAAATTTTATAATTTGAGCAGAATTTTGCCTTGTTAGCAGTGATGTTTCATTAAAATTAGGAATCTAACCAAACCTATTATGGCAAGGGAGGTGCGCATAGAAACCCTCATCTTCAAGGAAGTTCGGTTGTTATCAAACACCACTGAACATCTCAACTACCATATGTGTGAGAGAGTAAATCTTCCGATCAAGAGAAAATGGGTCATTTGTCCAAAAAAAATTAAAACACGGTTCAAATGGACGAGTAAAAAAAAATACGGGTGAAATAGCCAAAATAAATATAGCAAGGATGAAACTGGATTCATCCTATCTTATACTTAAAAAATAGCAAGGATGAAACTGGATGCATCCTGTGTAAAATAAAAATAAGAAAAAAATATTTGAAAATGTACAGGATGAAACTCGCAACCTTGCTACATGAACAGCTAGGTAACAGCTATTTGACAGCTGATGTTACGTGGCAAGTACAGTTGTGAGATGACATGTTTGTTTTCTAGTACCACGTCATCAAAAAAAACTTGCTGGACAAATTCTTACTGCTCCGTGAAACCATCGCCTCCTTTTTGTTGGTGTCTACGCAAGAAGTTGTTGATTTTTGCCTCTTATAAAATCTAAAAATCATCAGCCAAAAGAACTTTAATCTTCTATTCATTCATCTCTCTCTGATAGACAGTGAAAAAACCTTCCAATCTTCTCAATTAATGAACCTATAGTGTAAGCAACACAAATCTGTTAAGGTAGACAATACAAAATTAATTTAGGTCTACAGTGATGATAAAAAAGAAATTTGATCTCCATGATGATAAAAAAAAATGATTTCCGATTTTCTCAGGAATTCAGTCTATCAAAAATTTCTTTGAATTCCTTCAACTTCATTCCTCTATTTATCAAAATTTTAACATCTTTTTAATCTTCCAATCACAACAATGAATTGATTTGACCTAGGTTTAAAATTTTAATCCCATTTTTAATCTCTGAAAAAATAATTCATTTTCATATATAGAAAAGCATTTGAAGGTTTCAAAAATGGATGATATCGTTCATCGAGTCTTCTCTGATTTCATCTAGTAATCACCCATGTTACTCAATCTTCAACATTTTCAAAACCCTATAATGATAGGAAATATCTATAAGTAAGTTCTGAAAAGACTTAACGATTTTGGAGAAGAACAAAAAGAAAAAAAAGTAGAACTATAAGGATTATAATCCATTCCATAGAAGATACAGATTCATGGAGTTTTCTGTTGTAAACTAAAGAGATAATAGTAAGGGAGAGAAAATTATAGATGACGTGGTTAAAGAGAAAAAAATAACTTCTCGCCACTGCGCATGCCACGTATAATCAGCTGTCAAATGGCTGTTATCAAGCGGGTCATATAGCAAAATCGATGAAACTCGTTACATCCTGCCTATTTTTAAATTTTTGTCCATTTAAACAGTATCTTTTTAATTTTTGGCTATTTAAACAGTATCAAAACCTAAGTGTCTTTTTCACCCAGGAATTGTTGATTTTGGTCTTTTTAACCAATTTTGTGTCCGATCAACCATGAACCAAAATTATGACTGAAATGCGTTTTTCATGACTGAGCAGAACAACAATTTTAATATGAAATCGGTGAAGTGGGTAAAAAAGTGATTCAATTTAATGGCTGTTGCACTTATTGTGAGTACCCTGGCCAAGCCCTTCATGGCCGTGAGTCTATATATTGTTGGACATAATTTACTTGGCCATCTTAAGAAATGGAGTTCACTTGGTCTTTCCATTCTGTAACTTTTTTTCATTCATCACGTACATAAGCATTTTGATTGTTCGTGGAGCTTATCTTTTCAGATGAATATATTAATAAGAAGTACTGGGTCATTAGAGAAAACTAAATAAAAGAAATAATTATAACATTTAATTACAAAAGATCAGACAAAATTGTGAGTGGTAGTGTAGTTAGGACTTAAAAGGCTGATTGTCCGGTGACATCCACAAATTACGTTAGGCAATTCTTTGGCCATCTATGATTAAAAAGGACTTAAATTTTTGCTTTTATATTTATTTTTTCTTTGGTACCCATCCAAGAATTTTTATTATTTTTTGAAGCACATAGGCATTTATTATTCTTTTTTTTCTGAAAAAAAAAAACAAAACTAGCAATTGTCAAAAATCTAGATTCAAACAGAGCCGCAGCCGCTAACAATTTTTAACATTTTCTTGTCTTGTTTACTCTCTGCCCTACTTCATTCTTTGATTAATTCATTTTCTTGTTGTGTCTGATAAACACCGCTGCTGCGATTAAGAATGCCCCACCACGGATTAGATTTTGGTTTATATGCACATATATCTTTAGCCGTAAGAGTTCATTTCTTCTTTAATTCCTCCAACGTTGTAAGAGCAACCGCAGTCATACGACTATAACTAAAAAAAATGAGTTTAGTCAGGGGTGAGACGTTACGGTGGTGGAGTAAATTTGGTGGAGCGGATATATAAGAGTTCTCTAGATGTAGTTGCAAATTAACTTGATCTTCTTCTATGCACGTGTTCCTTTGACTGCACAGTTTCCTCGGTCCTTCTTTGCATGGTAACCTCGGCTACTTGTATGCTATACTCCAATATATTGATGATCATCAGTACTTACTGAGATCACTACCCTCGTTTAACTTGAACTCCAATACATACGTTTTCGAGAACACTACCTTCGTCTACGTCTTACCTTTAAAGGGTAGAACCATCTTTTGGCGAAAAGACTCTTTCCCATTTTTGAAGTGTCTCTAGATGCCGACTAGATTTTGGTCTCTCTCAACAAACTTCGATTATTGGAGAGTGGCGATATACTCAATAACCTTTCTCCCGTTGTAGGACTGAGTTTTTAAAAGGGTTTTGGGGTCGTAAGAGTTTTTAAAGAAAGTAATAAAAAGGAAAGTGAATAAACTTTAAGGTTTTAAGCCATGAAGCTTATTTCAACTCTCATAGACTCAGAATATCTCTAAGAGGTTTATAAGTTTGCTTCCTTACCAACACAATCATGTAGGAGGTTTTTCAGCTTTCACCATAGGTCATAGACATCTTGGCGCTCTAACCGTTAACTCTAATGGGTATATTTAGGAAGGCGGAAAAAATGGTTTTGATAAGGAGAAACGAGATTTTCACAAAATAAATTATTTCATCATAAATCTAGTGCTCTTTTCAAGGACCACAAAGAACTTTTCAGCCACAAAATCATTGAGATCCAATTGTGTCCGAGATCAACTTGAAGTGCTTAAAGGAAATGAGAAAAAGAAGAACTTTTAGGGTTTTGAAAAACTTTTCAACGAGAGTAGAATAAATCTTTGCACCTCCCTATTTCTACCGCAAAAATGTAGTTGCATAAAATCTGCACACTACATCCATATAGATCTAACGACCGATAAAGAATGAATATCAAAGGTAAAACAAAATAACAAGATCTAATAACATTAAATATGAACACAATAACTTAACGTGGTTCAACTATTAAAGACCTACGTCCACGGTGGGAAAGTATCATCTTTATTAATATCTCTTAATAAGGTTTTACCCTTTCACTTAAGTTTACAAGTATGGATCCCTTTTTACTATTCTGTCACTAGTATTCTCTATTCTGGAAGATAACTATGAAAAAGAAACATGTTCATCTCCTTCTACATGAACAGGTATTTATAGACAAATGGAAACTTCATAAGATATGTATGGTGTTTCACAGTTGATCGGGGTGTGGTATGCTTTATGATCGCTCTGGTTATGCCCTTCCTTCTTACTTCTTTAAGGTGTATCGTGTTGATCCCTTCATCAGATATCATTCTATGAAACAATGAGTATGAAGAAGAAAATTGATATATTCAATCTTAGTTAAACTCTTACAATTATAGAGAATATATAGATGATCTACACAACATATAGAAAGGAAATAAAACAACTCAAAAGATATCATACTGTATACATCTAATATCTTGCCTAAGATACGTATATACTCCCCTAAGAATGAATATAATGAATATATGCATAATATATAGAGTATATTTCCTAATACTCCCCTCACGTTGGAGCATGAAGGTCGCGAATGCCCAACTTGCGAAGAAGAAACTCGAATCGTGGACGTCCAAGCGCCTTGGTGAAAATGTCACTAGGCGCAGGTTGTACGAACATGAGAAGTGACAATGGTACCAGCCTGAATATGATCACGAATGTAATGACAATCAATCTCTATGTGTTTGATGCGCTCATGAAAAACAGGATTGACAGCGATATGAAGTGCGGCTTGGCTGTCACAATAAAGTTGCATGGATTGTGAGTGGAAAACACCAAGAGACTTTAATAGAGACTTGGAGCGGTGTGAGCTCACCGCAAGTGAACGCCATAGAGCGATATTCTCAGCAGAAGATCGTGAAACAAAGATGTTGCTTCTTAGTTTTCCAAGATATAGGAGATCCTCCCAAAAATATAAAATAGCCTCGTAAGAGAACGACGACTAAGTGGACATGAAGCCCAATCAGAATCGCAATATGCAATAAGCTGTAGAGCACTATCCCTACGCAATAGAATACCTTGGCCAGGATGACCCTTGATATAACGAAGAACCCGAATAGTCGCCTCCCAGTGAGACATACGAGAAGATTGCAAAAATTGAGTCAAAATATGAACTGAATAGCAAAGTTCCGGACGAGTAATAGTCAAGTAAATCAACCGCCCAATGAGTCTACGATACTGAGATGGGTTCGAATACATAGGCCCGTCGTCAAGAGCTAGACGATGATGTTCATCTATGAGAGAGTTAGCTGGCTTCGCTCCAAGAAGCCCCGTTTCAGATAATATATCTAGTGCATATTTTCTCTGCGACAAGAACAAGCCATCGTGTCCCTGGATATTTCAATTCCTTTAAAATACTTGAGGATTCCCAAATCCTTCATATGGAAGCATTGACTTAAATAGGCTTTAAAAGAAGCAATAGCAAAGGGAATTGTTCCTAAATAATCAAATCATCAACATAAATTAAAACGTGAAGCTCACTATCATGACGTTTTAATGTGAATAGTGAGTAATCGGAATATGATTGCACAAACCCAAAATTTTTTAGAGCACCTGTAAGTTTAGCAAACCAATTGCGAGGAGCCTGACGAAGACCATATAAAGACTTACGGAGACGACACACTTTACTGGGAGAATCACTAGAAAAACCAGGTGGAGTTGCATATACACTTCCTCATCAAGATCACCATGAAGAAAAGCATTATTTACATCCATCTGATGTAGCTCCCAATCACGAGCAACAGCAACTGCTAAAAATATCCGAACAGAAACCATTTTAGCAACTGGTGCAAATGTCTCATGATAATCAATACCTTCCACTTGATTATTACCAAGAATAACTAAACGAGCTTTGAACCGCTCAATAGTACCATCTGAATTATACTTGATCTTAAATACCCATTTGCAATCAATTGCCTTTTTGCCGGGAGGAAGATCAACAATATCCCATGTGCCATTCTTAATAAGCGCATCAATCTTTTTGATCATTGCCTCGATCCAACGTGGGTCACGCACTGCCTCGGCATACCTAGTAGGTTCAATACAAGCAGTAATGGCTGCCAAAAAATGTGCATGCTTCGCCGAAAAATTAGCACAAGAAAAATAATTAGCTATTGGATAAGGCGTACCTGAGGACGTTGTTGGGAGTGAGGAGGTTGATGCGGGGTCTATAACTCGAGTTGTGTTGCAGACGTAATCACGTAAACGAGTATTAGGAATTCTGGATCTATCACTGCGACGGACAGAAACTTCATGATTTTCAGTATCCACAACGGGTGGAGAACACTGAGAATTAATACTCCCCCTGTCATGTAGCGAACTTGTTTCTTCTGGAAAATGAGCAACACAAGTAGGTGATTTACTTACATCCATATCATTGGACGGAGAAAACTCATGTCCAGTAGTGGGGGAATATACTTCCGTTGGCAAATTAGACCCATTTCCCATATCTTGACAATCCTCGATTAGTGGAGATACATGAGCTTGCATAAAGTCAGCTGGTGGAGTATCCAGTGTCATTTCCTGGTAAGGGAATTTATCTTCAAAAAATACCACATCGCGCGACACAAAAAAATTCATGGTTTTCCAAATCAAAACCCGCCAACCTTTCTTTCCATGAGGATATCCAACAAAGATACATCGACGACTTCTTGGATTAAATTTATTCTTGTCGCGAGGCACTATACGAGCATAACACAAACATCCGAAAATTCGCAAATGAGCATACAGAGGAGGTTTTCCATGTAATAAATCATATGGATTTTTTCCATTAAGCAACGGAGTAGGTGTACGATTGATAATATATGCAGCACTCAAAATGCATTCACCCCAAAATTTTAAAGGCAAATTAGCCTGGAACCGTAGAGCTCGCCCGACATTAAGTAAATGACGATGTTTACGTTCAACACGCCCATTTTGCTGAGGCGTATCTACACACGAGGTCTGGAACTCTATACCGTATTCAGCAAAATAAGGAACCAGTGGTCGAAATTCTGTACCATTATCACTTCATACCACTTTAACCTGCTTATTAAATTGAGTCTTAGCCATAGCACAAAAGTTTTTGAAGATTTGAGTCACTTCAGATTTATGTGCCATCAAATAAACCCAGACACCTCTAGAATGATCATCGACTATGGAAACAAAATAATGTGCACCACAAGAAGAATGAGTACTATAAGCACCCCACACATCACAATGAACTAAACCAAATAGGTCATTAGCTTTATTAGTACTAATTGGAAAAGCATCACGAGTTTGTTTTGCTTTTAAACAAACATCACATGGTTCACCACGAAAATTTTCACAATCATCTTTACCGACACTAGGAAGCAATGAAACAATTTTATTTGACGTATGACCTAAGCGTTTATGCCATAAATGATAAGTATTTCCTATAGTTACTCGATTTTCCATCGTTGGTGTTGCACTCCGAAATATATAGACCCCATCCTCTTGCTCACCCACTCCAATCAAGGTCCTCGTAGTGCGGTCCTGTATCAAACATATCTTATCAGTTAGCGTCACCATGCATTTCATGTCGTTAATCAAACATTCCAAGGAGACTAAATTGCAATTGAGTGCAGGAACAAATAAATCATGATTCAGTTTTAAATTTGGCCCAAGCACAACAGTTCCCTCGCATTGAGCGTGCAAGTATGTGCCATTTGGAAGTCCAATAGGAGACAAGCATATCTGCTGCAAGTGAAGTAATAATTCTTTACGTCCGGTATGTCTCGATGCCCCTGTATCAAGTATCCACTTACCAGTAAGATTTCCTTTCGAACTCTCCTTGTTCGATGAGTTGAGCACATTCGCTATGGTTGTCAATTGAGAATCTGTAAGAGTATTCATAAGTGCTGCCCGATCTTGTGTTGATAGGGAGATGCCACTAAAATTTTCACCACCACTGGTTGGAAAAATAGTGGCATTAGCAACAGCAGAATGTGTCTTTCCTTGGCTGTTATTTGATCCTTGATATGCACGTCCTCCATTTCCTTTACCATGTTTTTCTAGCCACCACTCTGGATAACCAACGAGTTTGAAACAATTTACCGTTTCATGACCAGTTTTACCACAGTTCTTACAAGTTGGTTTATCAACAGACGTTATGGACATCCTAGAAGGAGGTCCCTTTGTCTCCCTTGGAGCTTGTACTGCAAATCCCACAGCTTCCACACGTACATCGCGTGTCCTAGCAATAGTATGGTGTCTTTGCTCCTGCACAAACAATGCATATACACGACTGAGTGATGGAAGAGGATCTTGAGCAATTATATGAGAACGAACATTCACATATATAGCATCATCAAGACCCATCAAGAACTGATGAACACGTTCTTCTTCTCGCTGTTTATCCCATTGGGAAGCAAGAGAACATGTACACTTATTACAGCTGCACATGGGAGGTCTAACATGATTACTAAGTTCTTCCCAAAGAACTTTTAGTCGTCCAAAATAAGCAGCAACCGCCTGTCCATCTTGCCTGCATTTGGCCAAATCTGAACGCAATTGGAGCATCCTTGGTCCATTCCCAATCGAAAAACGATTCTTCAAATCATCCCAAAGTTCCTTGGCTGTCTCATAATAGGTAATTGTTGATCGCAGATTCGTCTCAATGGATGTAGCAATCCACCCAACAAGCATCGAATTAACACTCCACCAGTCTTCAATATCAGGATCACCTTCTTTAGGTTGCGTGATTTTCCCTTCCAAAAAAGAATATTTTCTTCTGTCTCGAAACGCATTACGCATAGATCGAAACCATTCCTCATAGTTATCATCATTCAGTTTCACCGGAGAAATAACCATACCCGTGTGATCTGAAGAATGCAGGTAATACGGTGAAGATGAATCAATTTTCTTTTCACCATTGGATGTCGTTTTATTTTCAAAGTTCTTTCTCACCTTCTTTCTACCATGATGCAATGCTTCGGCACAAACAAAGAAAAGAAAAACTCTAATAAAAGATTTGATTATTTTGTTTTGGCTCAGATGCCATGAAACAATGAGTATGAAGAAGAGAATTGATATATTCAATCTTAATTAAACTCTTACAATTACAGAGAATATATAGATGTTGTACACAACATATAGAAAGGAAATAAAACAACTCAAAATATATCATACTGTATACATCTAATATCTTGCCTAAGATACGTATATACTCCCTAAGAATGATTATAACAGAATATATGCATAATATATAGAGTATATTTCCTAATATTCTATTAATCCTTTGTCGACGCTCTAAGACGTCGTACCTTCCTTTGCGGCTGTTTCAGATCTCTTCTGTTACCTCATTCAATGTATTGTCTCCATTTTGAACTTGACAGTCCGATGATTTTACTGACTTTCCACGTGCCGTCCATAAGGAAAAGTAGTAAATATCTTGGTTTTAGTGTAACCATATTTAGCTTATCTTTGTGTATTATCTCAATCATTTTTTTATCATGCAATCGCCTCCCGATACTTCCACATAACGAGTTGATATTTACCACTCATGGTAACTTTTCCGATCCAAAGATCTGAGCCTTCTGATTCTTGTGAACACAACCTTAAAGCGATAACTCGATATTTTGATTATGAATTTGATGACTCAATAAAACAACCATCTTATTTAGCTATAGGTTTTTTCTTTAAAAATTAACGAAGAATATTACTCAAAAAGGTTACCTCTACTTCGTCCATTACAACCGAGATTAACCATTGATTAAGATTATTAACTAATTAATAATTCTATCTATTTTACTATATACTAACAAGGATACTTTTCTTCTCACCATAATTGTATGTACATGAAAGTTCCACAAATACACGGAGAGTTAAATTATAAGAAAGTAATGGAAACTACTCTTGAATATATATTCTTTAGCAAGCAACTATATTTTCACAGTTATTCTAGACAAATGGGGATTATATTTGATTAATAGTTTTCTTAAGGTGCTCAACTGCATAGTAATATAGATGAAAAAGAAAATATCAAATATCAAATCTTACACTATAACTCATAATTTTCATCGTGACTTAAAGCCTACAACTTTAACCCGATCTACTTTGGAAATACGAATTCAAAATTTGGCCTGAATTTACAGTATAACACATCATTTGTTTCTTGATCCGAAACAAATTCAGATTTTAGAAAGTAAATCAAAAACTTCTAGTATAATAGAACTTTTTTTTTAGTGCCACACACATAATTTTGCATTGCAATATAAATTTGGCTACGGTGAGTCAAGATATACTTCGTTCAATCTGGAAATATCAAAATTGTTTTGCATGACACAATAATTTCACTTTAAGCTTATCCCATCTTAACACAAAGTCAGTTGCACAATTCACCAAGAACTTAATTAATTAACCAAAATACATCCCGATGTCAAAAGGTCGGCTAAGAAATTGCCACCAATTAGAAATGGGAAAAAAACGGTTCAGTCCAAAACCGCTCAAAAAACGACAGTTTAGTCCAGACCTAGTTGACTAGGTACAATTTAATCCAAATAATGTACAAAGACGCTACTAACCTTCGCACGCTTTTATTAAAGCACACGTGCAATCAAATGAATCATTTTTTGTAATCGACACAGCCTCTCGTGATTGCGACACGTTAGCCCATAATTAAAAAACTAATTAAAGTGGCGTAACGGACAATTTCTTTAATCGCACCATTTCGCTTTTATCGAAACTTCAAGAAAAAATCAAAGAGAAAATCAAACCCTAGAAAACTCACAGACTAAAACCCTAAATTCATCAAGAAAACTCAATTCTATGAAGCATCATTAGCATAATGTTGAAAAGAAACAAAGTAGTTTCTAAGAATAACACACCAATAGTTGAAGATTCATCATCAACTGAAGAACAAAATCCATCACTAGCAGGAGACGAAATCACAAAATCAACTTCACCAACGACGAGATCGAAGTCGGCATCAAAAGATTCAACACCAATTTTAACACCAACACCAAAATCAGAGGTCCAAAAACGAGATCTAAGAGAAGTTTAGAAGTACCAACATCAAAATCAGTAGTGAGTAAACCTCAAGAACATCACCAATTAAGAAGAAACCAAAGACAAAGAAAGCCTTCAACATCAAAGCCTTGTACCGTAAAAACATCACAGCCTAATAAGAAATCAAAGCATTCAAAGGCTTCAACAACTCGTTAATTAAAAAAAAAAAAAGGTAACAATTCAAGTCCAGTTCAGATATTTTTGAGCAATTTTTATGATATTTCTTGTATGTGTACTAATCTGTACACCACCATGCTACTGCTGTGTTTCATGTGCAGTTCTATATTTTTCTGAGCAATTTTATACTGTTTTGTTGTTGGTGTGTACACATCTTTACACCGCCATGTTGTTGCAGTGCTTCATGTCTAGTTGTGCCTGTTTTGTAGCAATTTTTATGATAATTTCTTGTATGTGTGTAAATACTGGTACACCAGCATGTTGTTGCAGTGCTTCATTTCATGGTATGTATGTTTTGTAGCAATTTTGTGAGAATTGCCATGTGTGTAAATACCGGGTACACCAAAGATGTTGTTGCAGTGCTTCGTGTCCAGGTTGTATGTTTTGTAGCAATTTTTATGATATTTTCTTGTATGTGTGTAAATAATGGTACACCAAAGATGTTGTTGCAAGTGCTTCATTTCATGGTATGTATGTTTTGTAGCAATTTTTGTGAGAATTGTTGTCAGTGTGTAAATACTGGTACACCAGCATGTTGTTGTAGTGCTTCGTGTACAGTTCTGCCTGTTTTAGACCAATTTTTATGATATTTTCTTGTATGTGTGTAAATAATGGTACACCAAAGATGTTGTATGCTCATATCTCGTACCAGTGTACCGGGTTTGTACACCAAAGATTTTGCGTATGCTCTGGCCTCTGCTTTTTTTCTCACTGTAATAAAGTTGTACTTGTTTGTACACCAAAGATTTTTGTATGAGTATCATGTGCTATGCTTCTCTTTTCTTATTCTCATTCGTCTATTTTCGTAGATACAAACAAACCTTATAGAGGTGTTTTAATGCAATCGTGAGTTTGTGAACAAGCACTTTGAAAAGGATGGAGAGGTACGTAAAAAGGATTGTGACAAAGTCCGGTTCACGTAATTTCAGCTTAGAGAAGCAAAAAGAGAGCCCTTTTGGCTTGTAGTAGATGCCTTTATTAACAAGAAAGTTGAAAAGGAGGAGGAGGAAAACTCGTAAAAGAAAAAGGAGAAGAAGAGAGATGATGTTTGGTTCAAGAGTCCGTAATCAATCTTGAAGATTGTGCAAAATTTCCGCCATGATCATTCGTAAAGAAATGTCTTTATGTTCAATACCGCCGATGAGAAAACTTTGTGGAAGTAGAGACTATGCCAGAAGATTTGTTCTTAATTTTTGAATTAGAAATGGTGGGATCGAATCGATGAAGGAGAATGTGCCAAAACTAGAGCCGAGCAAACATACGGTCCACTAATAAACCGAATAAATCAAGTAAATCTAAGTTGGGGAAACTTGATGTGGAGAGTGAAATCTTGCGTATAATGAAGCTAAAATCAAAGTTGGATAAGGAGATTGAGAGAAATGTTGAGGACTTGGTAGTGTTGTTTGCGATGTATCGTGCATCAACTGTTTTTTTTTACCACAAAGAAATGGAAGCGGGATTACGAAGAGCAAATTTGCTCCCTACTTTGAATCATTTGAAAGAATGAAGAAAACCAACTGGCTAGTGCATATACATAAATATTTAATGGATAGCATAAGGAAAATGTTGGTGATCCACTTAAAGTTAATGGTTGTACGGTGTACTGTTGTGAGAGTACACACATGTATAGTATGTGTACATTGTTTTACACAAGTATTAAGTTGTACCAATTTACATGCTTTTGTTCACTGTATTTGTTGGGTCCTAAGATTTCTAACTCTTTAACTTTTTGTCAATGCAGTATTGGTTTGCTGAACATAACAACAACATGACGCCAAACAATGAACAAGGTTTCCCTAGATTTCTAAGGTGGGTAATAAGTGACATCAGCAATACAATAGAGAAAGATATTAATGAAGCCATGAAAAAGGTAACTTCATAACTTTCTTTATGATAGTGATTTCTTCCTATATGTGTACAACAATATACACCTTGAAAATGGTGAGAAAATTTTGTCATGTGCACAACAATATACACTCCGTAACACAGGTGTAAAAAGATGTACACCGTTATACATATTGACACTTTGGCATGTTTTCGATGCAACCCGGATGGGTAAAAGCTTGGAGTGATGAACAACAAATGATTCTGGAAGAGTACGTAAAGAGCATGGGAGAAAATAGCAGAGATGTACTGAAAGAAAAGTTGTACATAGCAGCACAGCAAAGAGATGAAGCATTGGAAGAGCTTTCTGAGTTGTAGCTTAAACATCAAAAGCTTGTTAGCTTCATTGAAGAAAAAGCTAAGATACTTTATTCAGCTAATCTGAAGACTGTGGAAAAAGATCGGGATGCTGTTGATTTAATTGCTGAGACCTTGCAAGAAATCATTTCATTGAACAAAAAGTTACAAAGTGAGGAAGAGGATGATGAGGAGGAGGAGTTGGAGGTTGAGGAAGAGGATGATGATGAGGAGGAAGAGGTTGAGGAGAAATAGGAAAATGAGAAGAAGGAGGACGATGATGGTGGCAAAGGTGATAATAGTGATGGCGATGGCGATGACGATGACAATGATGGTGGCAAAGGTGGTGATATGCAGGGTGGTGCTGGCGAAGGTGGTGATATGCATGATCATGATGACCAAGGTGGCAAAGGTGGTGATATGCATGGTGGTGATGACGAGGGTGCCAATTCTGAAAAGCGAAGGTATAAAATCACTCTTACTAAATGTGGCGCTCATTTGTTTTTATGTGTGTAGATAGTTGTACACCAAGATGTTATAACTCATACCTTTTCTCTAAACTTGCATATTTTAGCTCCCTTCATCAAAGACCAATAATGGAAATGAAGCAAAAGATATGGATGATGGAAGTGAATATGATAAAGGAGTTGAGTCGAAATTGCTAACAAGCCGAGGTATGGTATCAACATACTTGTATCATGTATGTTGTATGATGTACATACTTGTACACCACCGATATAATTCAATCAAAATTATATTTTTCAAAAGCAGCCTCACAAAGTCAAATGAAGAAGAGGATGGAACAAGGCTTGAAGTTGAGTCCGAAAATGCTAACAAACCGAGGTATAAAAAAATTTTTTTGTTAGGCTCAGCTTGTTTTCATTTTTATATGTGTACCAAGTGTACACCTTAGTGATTTCTTCAGATATATGTGTGTGTACAAAGATGTACACTTTTGTAGAACCTAACAAAAATTTCATTTTTTTTATGTGTACCAAGTCTGTACACCTTAGTGATTTCTTCGTGTACCAAGTTGTACACCTTAGTAATTTCATTTTTGTTTTCATTTTTATATGTGTACCAAGTCGTACACCTTAGTGATTTCTTCGTATATGTGTGTGTACAAAGATGTACACTTTTGTAGAACCTAACAAAAATTTCATTTTTTTCAAAGACTTCTCTTCCGAGACATCTCGCATATAAAGAAGACCAAAGTTGCAACTCAAACAAATTGAAATTGATGAGGCTTCAATCATCGCAACTGAAGCCTTAGCTCACTGACCCTAAAGGCATGCCGCGGTTGAAGGAGATGTGCTTTTACTCACTCAAGGAGAAGATCAACTCGGATGATCCTTATTCAACAATTGAGGAACTTCTAGACAACTTGTCCGAAAGTGTCTTCATAAAGCTTGAAAAAGGTTGTTACAGAATGGCAAGGCGTTCGACGTGAAGGAAAAGATGGCAACCGTGATCAACGAATGTCCAAGCTTTCAATTGTTGAGCCAAGAAGATCCTAAAGAAGAGTCGTCCCAAAGATCATTATCCAAAGAAGACATAAGAGAAATGATTGTTGTCTTTGCAAAGGGCAATTCATCCAACAACATGGAGATGAATTTTTAGTAGTCAAGAAGAGCAGAAGAAGACACCACCAAAGAAAGACAAGAGATGGAAGGATGAAGGAAGCGTAAATTTTGAAGACAAGATGGCCGGGTGGTGTCCAAGACACCACCAAAGAGAGTTGCAAAAAAAAACTTGATGCTGATTTCACTGCCGAGGGCAAAAACAGACAAGTTAGGCCGAAAATGGATGACAAAGGAGTTGAAAAGGGCAAGAGGATCCAAATTGAGGACGAAGAACAAACACTCTATCCTTATCCGAAAAAGAGAAAGGACAATGAGTATCATCCTTATCGCCCACTGCCAGATATCCGTCAATCACCACTTTACCATGCCATGGACACAGGACCTGGACAAGAAAAGGGTACAGTAAATTCTTCGATTATGCAAGCCCGACGTAAGTTCACAAAACAATACCTCGTACTATATGAATGATTGAATCTTATTGAAAAAGCTTATGTGCACCACTATGTACACCATGTTAACATTTCCTTTATGATTATGCAGCTCTGTAGCTTGGGAACTAACAAGGCTCCAAGATCCAACAGTCAAGGAAGATGTTATGATTGTGGGGAAAGTACTTTGTGAACTGATGTTCAACAAGTATTTGGATCAAGCGGTACTCCAGTTTTACATCCATCGACGTTGCAATGCAATGGTCAGAGACAGCATCCGTCATCCTGGTGACCATAAGTACATGAGATGCGAAATTATGAGTCCTACTGCATGTGTAAGTTTCTCAAAAAACAAATAAAAAATGTCATATATAGATAATTTAATGATGTGTACATACTAGTACACATGATTGACATAGATATATACACCAAAGATGCCTTTGTAGATTTATTTTTAGGAGTGGACATAGATATACACCAGTATGCCATATGATTGACGAATGCTATATTAAGTGTTTGCATGAATGTTTGATTGATAGATTTTATATAGGTATGATTTAGGTGTACCTTATTTTCCAACAAATTATTGATTGTAGTACTATGTGAAGAACAACAACATCAGTGAGACACAAAGGCTTGTGGTAGATTTCATACGGGACATGCCTGACGATTTGGAAGTTCTTCTAATCCCCCTCAATCACTCTACAATACAAAATGCAGTGGGGATTCACTGGTCGCTTTTGAAGTTTGATTTCATAGCTGAGGAGTGGAAGTGGTACAACTCGCTGCACTCAAATGAGCACTACAAAAATGATGCACAACAACTGGCAAATGTGGTGCAGTTGGAACTCAACAAAAAGAGAGTGCTAAAGGGTGATGCGCCTATAGAACCGCATGAGATAAACATCATGAAGTGTCCTTCTCAAGGTACCAATCCAGATTGCCTGCTGTATACTTGCTACTTTATAAAACGAGGTATGAAGAAGAGAAAGAGTATGGAAAGAGATCAGCAGAGGGCCGAAAAAATCTGTCAGGATATGAGAGCGACATTGGTGGCAAAGATGCTGAAAAAAAGTCGGATACTATGAACAGGTGTGGGATGTAGCAACTGATGAAGCGCACAAGCAGTGGCGCCTGAGTATGGAAAAGAATCCATTGAGGAGGAAGAAGAGTTTATTTTCCTAATTCATTATACAAGATCAATTTGTGAATTGCTTACTTCTAAACATTTTCTATCTTTTGCATAAACGTAATCAAATTTCAGCTTTTATAACTTTGTTTATGACTTATCAAGACCTTGAATTAATATTTTTATTAGTTGGAAATTTGTTGGTTTGAAATCTTATTAGTTTTCAATATTGATGTTATTGATGTTACAAATTTATGACTTGTCACTACCATTTGAAATGTATATTTCAGGTTTTGAAATCTGAAGGTGTACTTGATTGTACACAAATGTACCGACATAGCAGTAAACTGTTCATAAGGTGTACATAAAGGTACACATACCAAAGATTTTCATACTTTATCAAAAGTATAAAAATGAAAGACATAAGTATATTACTAAAATTTTTATATCATGCGAATCGAAAAATTGAACATAACAAAAGTAATAAGTAATTACTAAACAAAATAGACTAGTAGCATCCATTGTACACCAAGGTGTACATAGTGGTACACATGTAAAAAGACAGAAATAAAAATCGAAGTTCACAGGGAAGGTGTACAGTAATGGTACACATGTCCTTGCACTTATTATCCACGCCAAAGAAAATCGAAAAGACATTACCAAAAGTAAAGACCAAACACATAGAATCTTTTGAAAAAATGAAACATAGAAAAAGTCATCAAATCATGGGGTGTAGCTCGTTGTGGTGACCAAGTGTGAAGCACTTTGTGCACATCATTTTGCTCTTTTGCTTCTCATAAGGATGCTTGATTCGTTGTGTTCTTCGCCTACCCGGTGGAGGAACAGAATAGGAACAATAACCCTATCACTAGGATCATAAGTCCATGGCTTGTCATAATTGGGGATTGGCAAGATGATCTCCCCGGTATGTCCCGTTATACCACTCGGTGGTGAAGTATGGCTCAACAAAATCATAGATGTCTTCTCTAGTAGCTTGAATTGCAAAGACAAGCATGTGCACAAGGAAAACCATTAACTCGCCACCCGTGACATGTACAAGTTTTCTCGCAATAGATCTACGTAATGAGTCCGGGGAGACATGACTTCATACAATCTTTCCATGGACCGAACAACGGTCCAAGTACGACCAATGTCGATGTTTTCCTTTAGTAAAGCCTCATATTCAGGAGTGAGCCTAGTGTTGAATGTTTCAGCACCTAGTATCCTTCTCTCGAGACATTTTGTCCATAACCTTCAAACCGACATGATAAAAACACAAACCATAAAATCAAAAAAATGTGTACAACAAAAATGAATACAGATAAAACATGTGTACAACAATGTACACATCAAGGAAATCAATGTGTACAACAATGTACACACAGTTGGATACATGTATCTACAGATCAAAGCAAACACATGTATGCAAAACAATGTAGACATAGTTGCATAAATAAAAAACTAAACATAAAACTCACCGTATCGCATCGAGAAGAACAAATGCGTGCAACTTTTTAAAAGGAAGAACCCATTTGTTGAAGGACTCAAGAAGAGTTGAAGAGTGAGCACCATATCTGCATACAGTGAAAAACGCATTTGCCCATTTCTCCTTTGGAATAGTTCTGATATAGTTAGCAACATGCCCAGCTCCAATTGCATGTATTCCCTTCAAAGCTTCTTCAAGTTTGCTGGTGTGTAAGAGTACGCAGCTTTGTAAAACAAATCAAGAACGGTCTTCGAATTCGCATCACCCGATCCAATGGGGAGATTGCATTTGATGTGATAAAAGCAATAGCCGTGATGTGAATTAGGAAAATATTTTGGAATGCCCCGCAAGAGTCCTTCTCCACGATCACTAAGGAAAACAATCTGACGATCATCGACCATCGACAATAGTTTTTGAAGATTCTCCGTAAACCAAAACCAATTATATTTGTTTTCGACTCGTACAATGGCAAAAGCAAATGGGTAAAACTCATTGTTTCCGTTGATACATGTTGCAGCCATAAGAGTACCCCGTATCTACCAAGAAGAAAAGTAGCGTCCAAGTAAATCATGGGCCCGAGATACTTATAGCTATGCTTGCAAGCACCGTAACAAACAAATATCCTCTCGAAATCTATTTGTTCCATCCTCAACTTCAAACTTCACATAGCTATCGGGATTACTTTCCTCAATTGCTTTGACATACCAAGTAAAATCACTATACGACTTCTCATCATCGCCATACTGTTCTTCAAACACAACTTCTTTCCCTCTACGGGCATGGTGATACTTAATATTGGACCCATAAGTTTTCTTGAAAAGTGATATGATCTGATTGGGTTTTAAGCTAGGATCACCCCGTAAATTGTCGCCGATCAAATGCTTGATTAACTTGGTTGTCACCGCAGACTCTTCAACCTCAAACCAACACCACAACTACACAAAAATAAATAAAATGGAATAAGTAATGTGCACCACAATTCACACCTAATAAGATTTCAAAAACAACAATATGAACATAAACAAAAACCAAGCAAGAACATGTATTTTAAGAGTACAACAAGTACAGTGCACCACAATGTACACCTAAAACAAATCAACATAAAAACTAATAAGGTACACCACAATGTACACCACATGACTAAGGAGTGGGTGACTCGTAGCAGTTTCATGTGTTGGTACTTCAGCACTACAGCTCCAAGATCAAATGGATAAATTGTTGAAAAGATGGTATGGACAAGAAGAGTACACCTAAAACAAATCAACATAAAAACTAACCAGAGCAAGATCTAAGATCGTAGCAGTGCACCACATATACTTGTTACAAGTACCAACAAGATCTACATGTGTTGGTACTTCAGGACTCTACTCGTAGCAGTGCACCACAATGTACACCTAAAACAAATCAACATAAAAACTAACCAGAGCAAGTAAACTAACTATTTCAAAGAATGTGGACTAGTATGAAAACCACTAACCCGTGAGCGTTAGAATCTTTCAAAGACGAACCGAGAAGTATCACCATTCAAAGGCCCAAAATGAATCCTCCAAGCACAACCATCTTCTTCGCATTTTGCAAAGAAAAACGAGTTCTATCATTTTTAAGAATAATAGGCTTGTGACCAGAGCCATCTTGTATTCATCAAGAGCAATCCTAACAACTTTAACACCACCCACGAATTCTCTACCAATCTCGTCAAATATATAATTCCATTCATCGATAATAAGAGGCTTACCCTTGTATGCATCATGATCTAACACCCTTACCATCTTAGGACTTTCATTACACAAGCGCAGACTTAGAACAAGAAGCTTTAACTACATCGCAACTGCACTTAGAACTTAACTATCGCTAATGCTACTACCATACTTAGAACGAGAAGTATGATTCGGAATTATTCCCACACGCAAATACACATCTTCGTTATCGATAAGAATCATGAAACCAATTAAGCTTTGAAGTTGTATATCACCTGTCACATAAACTACTTGAGCATTGTCCATATAACTGAAACATATACTCCTAGGAGACAAAGACCTCCAGTGCTTGCATGTTAAATGCTTCAATTCTTCTACGGTTATTTTAGTATTAACACGAAAAAACAGCAGAATGCTCACCATGATTCAAAACAGCATTAATGAACTTGTCAGGCTTATTTGGAACCCATACATATTACAAAAGAAATGATAATAAAACATTTGAAGCTTCAAAATTCATAAAACCTAAAAAGTAAACAGTGTACATGAAAGTACACATTTAAAAAATGCCAAAAACATCAACTAACGTTAAACCTAGATAAAAATACTCCATCAATTAAGCTCCTAATCTTAATGGAACAAAAAATAGAAGACTAGGATATAGTATCACCGTCGATTTCTTATCATGCATCATAAAACTAAAAAAATCAACATCAAGTAACAAAAATCGAATTTATCTAGTATTTACAAGAAATCATCATCATCAAGAGAATCAAAAAGCTAGTATATAACAAAATATCAACTCAAGATTATACAAATTGATATCATCAACTCATAAACTCAGAAAAACTAAAAATCAAACAAAACCCGAAAATTAGATGAAATACAACCAAAAGAGAACTAACTGAAGTTGAATTTCGCTCCATTAGAAATCAAAATCCAATCTAATCCTCGGATCGATCTATCTCTCACTCGTGGTTTCTTCAAACCTGAGATTAAGAATTTTGGACTATAGAACAAACAAATCTCTTTGAAACTGTTAAAGTTACTGGACTAAGAACGTAAACTGAGTTGAAGTATGATGAAGAAACGATCAAAATCTCTCTGAAACTGTTAAATCGCCTCCCAAATCATCTCTGAGCTGCATCCTGTTTTGAATTGAAGTTTCAGATCCAAAAGTTTCGATTTCAAAATCACATTTTATATAGAAGGAATCGTTCGAGGTTAATTATGGTATATCCAAAAATCGGAAACTCGGGACTCGTACGCGGTTTTGGACTAAATCGTCCAAGTTTGGACTAAAGTGTTCTGGGCGGGTTTTTTTTGGATTAAACTGTACTGGGCTTCAGATGGATGGAATAAAGCGTCCTAAGCCCAGTAACTTTGGGACTAAACGTCAATTTCTACATTAGAAATTCAGTAGTATTCTTTTTTTGCCTTCACTCAGTAAACCATTCTCACATCTCTCCCTCAAAACATAACTAATCACAGTATCACTCATCTTAATTAACTTTTTCTTGAACCCTTTACGGCTTCCCCGTCTCGATTTCATAAAATCCTACCAAAATTCTTAAATCAATATTTGCACCCACTAAAGACTGAATTTACTGGGTATCAAGCAATTTTACAGTAATAACCTATTTGGATATACATTGAGAAGTAACTTTTCAAATTTTAAAAGTTAAAAACAAGAAGTTAGTTTCACGATTTATAAAGGGGAAACCAGTCTTACGAAGTGTTGATACCATTTCATCGATCCAAAGACCAGGATCGAGGGGATTCTTTTATCCTATATGAAACGGTATCAGCACTTAGTAGGACTGGTATCCCCTTTATGAATCATGGTTAGTTTGACGATAATATTTCAAAAAAATTTTGAGAAACAAACAAGTTATAACTTTTTGTGAAGCAAATGTTTTTAGTTCTCGTACCCAAACATCCCATAATGGTATCAAAAAAAAAAAAAAAAAAACATCCCTTAAAGTTCAAAAACAAGTTAGGTGCACCCACTTCTATATCCCTTGGACAATTGAATTCTATCGGTTAAGAAATTACCGAAAATCAGAACACGGGCACAGATTTGTTTTGTGATTTCAATCGTCTACAGCGAGCTCGAAAACTCTCTGCAACCTTATTTGGAAAAGTTAGTTATCGTCATCGAGAAAACAATTATCTTCATATACTGCAGATAGTTACCGTCATCTAAAGACAGTTATCTTCATCCCATTACTTGATCTTCTCCATAACAATCTCACTGGTTCAACAAAGTTAAATCACATTACTGATTCACTCGCTGAATCAGTAATTGATTCTCCTTAATCGTTTCACCCAAAAATCCTATACAACTAAAATTGGAAAATTCTAAAAATTTTCCATAACTGATCAAAACCGCCAATATAACTAACCTTATCAGTTCTTGTTGAACTTTTTCTTTATAAGCCATAAGTGGTTTCTTAATCAGAACACTTTATTCTTGTCAATCATGTCTTCAAACCAAGAAAACTTTGAGTCTCATTTGCGAATGATCTCTTACTTGATTTTGCAAATCTTCTTGCCCAAGAAAATCTTCATCCACAATCAATATCACTACCTACTTCCCAGATCCAAGCTAAACCATCATATGTGTTTGGTTCTTAAGATTATCACCAACAAATCCCTACAAATAACCACGGTGAGAGAAATTCTTCGTAAATTCCGGAAAACAAACCATGCATTTTACGACGCCCTTCATCGATGACACTTTTCGATAAAATTTGAATCTCGTGCTGATACTGATATGATAATGGATGGTATTCCATGGATAATCAAGGAGGATTTATATGCTTTAGAGAGATGCGTCTTGGGAAAGTTACCGTGTGACTATAAGTTTAATACAGTGGAGTTTGGTCTACAAATCCATGGCCTCAAAGGAAAATTTAAGTGCAATGTTTGTACACGAATTTGTCTCTCAAATTGGCGAAACTCGACCAATTCCCATTTTATGAAGCAACTACATGGGGGAAATTTGCAAGAACTAAAACTCACATTGATATACAACATCCCCTTCCTCAGAAAATTGCTTTCCCATTACCAAACAATCGCAAGTATGTTGTTACTATTAAGTATGACATGCTGCCAAAATTCTGTCTTTTTTGTGGTATTATTGGTCATCTGATGAGATCATGTCCAAAAGTTAGTAGTTACAAGGATTTTATCTTTCGTAACCATCCAGGAATATCTTCATCAACAGCATTGGATATGATAAAGCTTAGGTATATCATCCATCAATTAATGTTTCGCAAAATCCCAAGTTAATGAGGTACCAGAATTCAAAGATATTTATATTGTGGGTGAAGCTCCGGCAAGGGAAACAAGAGGGAATGTTCAGTTTCAACAAAACAATTTCTCTACTTCCTAACCTAATGCGACTGAGGAAGTATTTTCATCGGTGGAACACAGATACGAAAGAACAAATTTTGTTTTTGGATACCAGCCACAAAGTCGTGTTAGGTCTGAAATTGTTGATCCAAACAACAATAATCTAGTCAGGAATTCACGAGTGGCATCTTTTTCAAGGGGAATATCTTCTTCTTCTTCAAGGGAGTTTCAGGTTGAAGAAACACGTATGAACATATTGATGAATAGGGGAAAGCAGATTATGCATGGTGATAATGTGGAAGGAATTAATATGGCCAGGAATGTTAGTGTACCTAACAATTTCAGACTGCAAGAACATGATCAAGTAATCATTGAGAGTCCTTTATGCCTTAATCCCATTGTTACCTATGCTAAGAATCATGAGTTGGTGAAATTGAAGAAGGTGGTTGCTAAACCGTTACCAAAAGGGATTTCTAATTATCATGAATGGCGATTACAAAGTGAGTTCTCAAGGACAATCCTCTACATCATTCATGGAAGAAAACAATGGTTCTCTTAATTCTAAGAGAAGTCGGGATGAGGAATATATTAGACGGAATTCTCCTAAACCAAAAATACAAAGAAAGTTTTCTTCAAAATCCACATCGCAAATGGTAAGGCGGCTAATCCTCAAATGCCGCATGATAAATGTTAATCTTTAGTTGGAATTGTTGGGGTTTGAGGAATAACCCAACAACTCGAACTTTACATTCATTCCTCAGAGGAACAAGTCCTTCCATTGCTTTTTTATCTGAGACTAAGATGTCTGAAGAAGTTTCATCTCAAAGAGTTGATCAGTTTGGATTTGAAAATCATTGTTTTGTTTCTTCGGTTGGCAGAAGTGGAGGTCTCTGGCTTTTATGGAAACAAGAAATCAATATTGAAATCATATTTAAATCTTCAAACCTAATTCATGCTCTGGTTCATAGTGAAGGTCCCTGTCAATCTTGGCATCTTTTCTGCATATATGGGCCTCCTATTTCAAATCAGATAGCAAGGTTTTGGTCGTCTCTAACCAGTTATGTGCAAAACTTTCAGGGGTGTAAAGCATTCATTGGAGATTTCAATGCAATTGTGTCTAATGAAGAGAAATTTGGAGGATTACCTGTTCTTAATTCTAATATTTCTTACTTTCATAACTTCATTCAACAAAATCATCTGTTAGACTTGGGGTTTTCGGGTCCTGCTTATACCTGGAGTAATGGAAGAGTTTATGGAAGTCTTATACGTCAGCGGTTGGATCGTGTTCTAGCAAATCCTGAGTGGTGCGTGGCTTATCATTCTGCTGCTGTTTTGCATCTACCTAGACTCTCAAGCGATCATGCTCCTATATTGTTAAATACCTCTAGAAATCTACCAAGGGCTCCACCAAATTACAAATTCAAGCTTTAATCGGATTTCTCATCCAATTTTTAGAAAAAGTTGGTGATTGTTGGTCTCAAAATCCTAATGAAGATATTCAATCAAAGTTAAGGAAACTGGGTGGATTTCTTACAGATTGGAGCCGAAAGAGAATTGGATGTGTTAAACATAAGATTAGTTTCCTTAAGGCAAAACTTTTAAGAGTACAATCTAAAAGACCAACTCCTCTCACGACTCAACAGGAAAAGATGATCACTGAGCAGTTGAATGATTATCTAATCATGGAAGCTACGTACTGGGACCAAAGGATGAAACAATTGTGGGCTAAGGATGGTGACAGGAACACTAGACATTTCCATTTATCTGTGCAACGTAGAAGAAGGAAGAATAATATATCCCATTTAAAGATGGATGATGGTACGTGGATAACAGATCAAGGCGAGATTTCTACAACTCTTGTTCAACACTTTCGAACTCTATTCCGAGAAGAAACTGGTAATCAACGGAGGCTTTTTAATATTCAAAGTCTCAGTCCTACCCTTCATATTGATAATGATGAAATTACTAGAATTCCAATACAGGAAGAAGTTTGGTCTGTTATTGTTCAAATGGGGTCGTACACAGCACCAGGTCCTGATGGGTTTTGTCCAGTTTTTTATAAGAAATGTTGGCAAATCGTTTGTAATGATGTTATGAATTTAATCAAAGATATTTTTCAGTATCATCTGTTTCCTGCATCTTCCGAATCATACCCATATCTCCTTGATACCTAAAGTGAAGAATCCAGAATATGCTTCAGATTATAGGCCTATATCATTGTGCAATGTCTTGTATAAGATTGTAGCAAAACTTTTATCTTTAAGGATCATGCCATACTTGGATGAATTCATAAGCTGGTCTCAGAATGATTTTGTACCAGGAAGACAAATACTGGATAATATCATTGTAGCAAAAGAATTAATGCATTCTATGAATAATTTTATGTTGTTAATGGTCACTTTGCATTAAAAGTGGATATGGCGAAAGCATACGATAGAGTTAATTGGAAGTTCTTAGAAGATATGCTACAACTGATGGGGATTCAAGGTACTGCTAGCTAAATCTCTTATAATGACCTGTGTTACTTCAGCAAGCTTCTCTATAAATCTGAATGGTGCACCGCAAGGTTTTTTCAAAGGTGACAGGGGGATTCGGCAAGGATGCCCTCTTTCTGCATCGCTCTTTATTATTTGCTCACGGTGGGCTCTCGATCCTTATGCATCAGTATGAACAAAAATGGCTTATTTCAAGGTTACAAGTTAAATAGATGGGCTCTAAACATAAGCCATTTAACGTTTGCAGATGATCTGCTTTTCTTTGGTGAACATTCAAGGGTTAATGTTAATAACCTAAAGAAAATTCTAGAGGATTATGCTTCTTTATCAGGCCAGAGGATCAATTATAATAAATCTTCTATACATTTTAGTAGAGGAGTTTCAGATGTGAGAAAATAGGCATCAATACAGGATCTTGGAGTTAAGGAAATGGATGTTGAAGATAAATATTTGGGTATTTATCCTTTGAAGTCTGATTATAGAATATCAAGTTTCAATTTTTTTGATGAGATAAGGTAAATTCTAGATATTCTGGTTGGAGACAGCACTTCTCTAATCATGCTGGAAGAACAGTTCTATGCAAGTCTACTCTAACTTCAATTCCAGTGTTCTTTATGGAAATCTGCTTATTACCAAAAGGCGTTACAAATCATATAGACAAAGTAATAAGGAGTTTTTGGTGGGGGCATTCGTCTGAGATAAAGAAAATGCATTTCTTCAAATGGGAAAAGGCAAACTTGCTAAAAGAATTTGGAGGTTTGGGTATTCGCAATGCTGAACTAATCAATAAATCTTTAATATGTAAACTGGTTTGGCGATTCCTGGAGAATGAAGAGGCAGTGTGGGTTCAGTTACTTTCAGCAAAATATTTAAAGGATGAAGTTTTTGGACGGTTAATGCACATCCTAAAAACTTTGCCGTTTGGAATAGTATGCTAGAAGTTAAACCGATTCTGGAAGGTAGGATATTCTGGCAAATCTCAAATGGAAGGAAAGTTAGGATTTGGGATGATCCTTGGATACCAAATCTTCTGGGAAATCTTATTCCTAGAAATATCCTATCTCCTTCAAACTTACAAAGAGTTTCGGATCTTATTGTGCAAGATACAAACACATGGGATTTCAATTTGATAGAATCTATTTTTCCCCCAGACATTGTTCAAAAGATCACTGCAATTGTCTTAAGTCCACACGATGAAGATATTCTCACATGGTCTTGCTCTCCATCGTAAATTCTCAGCAAATTCATGTTATCATCTTCTTTCTCAAAATATCCCGATTTCATCTTCATATTCTCAATTCCCATTGAAGAAATTCTGTTCGTTATCCGGAATATTACCAAAAATCCTGATTTTTGTATGGAGATTTTAAATAATGGAATTGCAGTTAAACAAAATCTGCAAAAAGGAAGTATGAATCGAGATGTTGCCTGCACATTTTGTAATCAAGAAGCAGAAACAATCTTCCATCTTCTTTTTGATTGTCAGATGACAAAATGGTATTTGCTTCGGCTGATTTATGTAATGTTTCTGGTGAAGTAAATGGAAATCCTTTTGAGATCCTCAAACTTTGGATACAATCTTTATCAATACCAGAGTTTACATATAGGGTTTGTGTCCTATGGAATATATGGAAGATGAGGAATGATATGGTTTTTCTCCGTGCGAACTTTTTTCAAACCTAATTTCGAAAAAAAAGGCTTCGATAGATTTAGACCTATGCAGGTCTATCTCATATAGTGGTCAAAATAATGATACTGTTTCTCCTCAAGTACAGCAATGGGTTCCTCCGGAAGAGTCTTATGTGAAGATTAATGTCGATGCAGCCTTTGTTCCTAATAAAGGAGCAGCAGGAGCAGTAGCACAAGATCGTACAGGTTGCTTCTTAGGCTGTGAAACTGAAACTTTTGATGCTACGTCCTCTTTACTCGCAGAAGCAATTGCCTGCAATCTGGGTGTGTCGTTGGCAAAGAGGTTAGCTTTTCCCAAAGTGATTATTGAAGGTGATGCTAGCGGGGTCACTAAGGCGATTCTTGGGAAACACAGGACATACCATGGAGTATAAGATCTGGTCATTTTGAAGATCCGCAATGACTCTTCTTCTTTTGTAGATATTAAGTTTCAACATGTGCCAAAATCAAGAAACTATGTTGCTCATGCTTTATGTCGGGTTGCTATGCATGATGATGTAATGTTTAGGTGGAATGCTAATGAACCACCTAGTTGTATCTCTTCAAACCTCAATTTCAATGAGGTAGTTTAATAAAGTTCTGGGGCTTGCTTTAAGCCCCTTTTCCCTTAAAAAAAAAAAAAAAAAAAAAAAAAAAAAAATTACCGAGTGGTAAAAGTAGCAGTCATTTTTTTTTAACGTCAGTGAAGATAAAAGATAAAAAACCATTCTCTCATCATCCCTCCCCAAAACATCAGAAATCACCCTTATCTCTTTCCACTTCCCCAGACAGAACCCCAATTTTCCAATTCCTTTCTCAAAACCCTAACAAATTTCTTGAATCAAACTGCTGTTTCTCTGTAAAAAGACAATCCGAGACAGCTAACAAATTTCTTGAATCAAATTGTTGTTTCTCTGTACAAAGATTTTAAGAATTTCATGGATCATTTCAACAAACTACCATTCGAGATTGCATCAAAGATATTAACCCGTGTACCAGCAAAATCGGTGCTTGCTTGTAAATTAGTCTGTAAATCTTGGAAAAATGTTGTTTCTAATGATCGATCATTCAACAGGATGCACTTACATCATTCATCTGCTGCTGCTGAAGATTCTTGTAAGTTGGGGTTTCTTGCTTTTACTGCGAATGATAGATTTTACTTTTTTGAATATAATGATGATCAGAATCATGAGTTAACAAAACCCATTGAGAGAATTAGAAGGATGATTACAACACCAACTAAGGGTACTTTTTGTAGGATCTTGTAATGGTTTAATCTGTCTTGTTCGAGAAAAAGAGTGTAGACCTGTTTGTATTTGTAATCCTTTCACCAAAGAATATGTCCAGCTTCCAGAAATCAGGATAGATGGTGATGATTTTCAGTTTTGCTCTTTCGGATTTGGTTACCTTCCTTCAACAAATGAGTACAAAGTGGTAGCAATACATAAGTTGAAGACCGAGTTTATAGAAGTCCACATATACACTCTAGGCAGTGTCAATGGATGGAGAAACCTTGGAAAGTTCAATTCTGAATTCTTCCCTATGTATAATGAAGACAATGAAAATGGTAGCTTTGCCGATGGATCTATGTATTGGCCTGGCGCTAATCTAGATACGATCTTGACCTTCGACTTGATTGAGGAAAAGTTCTGCGAACATCTTGCACCTCCTCCTTTCCCACCAGGCACTAATTTGATAGATCATATAATAGGGGTTTTGGATGGATTTTTGTATATTTCGGCATCAGACAAAGGAGAAACAGGTTTCGACGTATGGCTATTGAAAAAGAAGAATGATAATCAAGACAAAAAGGAGGGAGAGGAACATCAGTCATTGGGTTGGAGTAAAGAGTTTAGGGTTGAAGACAGACATTCATTAGCCATTACGAAGAGGGGGGATGTTTTAACTTACAGTAATTTCGATAACGATCTCAATATCTACAACCCAAAAGCATCAACCTTAAAAAGGCTAGTGGATTTTAAGGAATGGATTCGTCGAGTGTTCCCTCACCAGAACACCTTAGTATCGTTGAAAGAATTAGGGGAAAAGATACGGAAATAATGAAGTCAGTTGAAGCAGGCACAAATCCGTGATTCACCTTTCAAGCAGCTACAGGAGGATGCGAAGCCTGCCTACATATAAACTGGTAATCCTCATTGAGTTTTGGCAGTAGTATTCATATCATTCTGTAGACTTATGAGTTTCATCAATAAGTAACCCTGTGACCCTCAATGTTATTGACATTGCGTTAGTGAGTCAAATACATTGGTTCTCTTTTATTCTGTCTCTATATCATTGATCCAACTTTATGGGAGTGTTTCTCTTTTGGGTTAAACTATATTGCTTTGTAAATTGTGCATTTTGTTAGTGACCCGACCTTGTTTTAATGGGCGTGAAGTACACTGTAGTGACTTATTTTGTTTACACTTGCAAGTCGAGTAAGCATATTCAGGAAAGGTCATAATTTTGAATAGGAAACTGCATTGAAGCTTATCTCCATCTAACATGAATTACGTATCCATTCAGGCATTTCTGTCATTAACTACAACAAACCTAATTGTTTATCATCAATTAAGCTACTTTTCCACCTCCATGGGAAGGGTCAATGAGCCACTTACCTTGTAGGCTACAACCAGGATTCTAAACAATGATTCCATTGGCAGCGAGGATTTGGACACTTCATGCCTACTTCCACAGTTTTGTCAATTTTGCATTTGTGATTCAGTTACATCTCAAGTTGAATTATTTCTGATGATTAAAATGGTATCGATATGTATTTAAGCTTTATTCAGTAGCCAATGCTAGCCTAAATTCTCCGATAGCATTGATTGTCCAAATAAATGTGAATCGACCATGTAATATGATCAAAATCAGGTTTGATCTTCCTTGGTTATGGCTGAAACCAGCAGGCAATTTACTGGTAGTTATTGAAACTGTGGTGGTGATCCAAATGGGGTAATCTTTTGTAGAGACTACTGTAAGGCAAGTTTCAGGAAAAGATGTTAGTTCAATAAGACCTAGAGCTCATTTAGTGTGAGCACGTGTCTCAGTGGAGAGACTCATTCTGCAGGTCGAGTTATAGTTTACAAACAATTTGTTCGTACAATATGAACATAAATTACAGAACTTATGCTAGCAAGTATATACCCATAATTTCTTGTGTAAGTGAACACCAGCCTCCAACATGGCCATCTTACTGTATGGGCATCAGCTTTTTGGTTTTCCCAGTTCCAGCTAGCCTAATTGTAAGTCCCAATCTCTTCTCGTCCTTTTTGTTTTAGTGCAACCATCTTTGTCGACTTCTTTTATTTGCTTAATTTACACTTTTTTCGGAAATTTTATTCCCTGGACAAGCATGCTTCCTTCCTCTATCAGATGCCAGTTCCTTGGATGTCCTCTATATAGTAACATCAGTATATTTCTCAGGAGTCATGGTAAGGAAATTACCATTCACCTGATTTTGCCTTTTATTTTTCATGTTTGCTTAATGTTCTCTACATTCTTTTTGTCTTTCTATCTTTATTTCCTGATTGCTCCGCGTCGTTTCCAGGTTCAGCTGATGCTTGTATTTGCCCCAGCAGGATGCATTCTGGCTGGACTCGCTCTTGATGGAGCTTTTGATGTTATCACAAGCTCGGTCAAATTTCAGCTACCTGGATTATTACTTGGGGATTCTGATGTGTATGTGGTTCTGGTTTTCTTGGTTGTGCACATTCTTGCAGTTTTACGGTGAGTTGGGATTGGGAAGGAACTAACATAAGGTCCTTTTCACCTTTAAGGCAGGGGATATTATTACTTTCGGGTATGTGGTACAAAATGGCGTAAGCAAGGGTTATTCAAATGCAGCTTACGCGAAAAGCGAAGAAACGGAAAGTCCATCTAAGAAGAATCAAAAAGAAAGAAAAAGAACCTGTAGTGAAGGCTTCTGTTAGGTCTATCATTTTGCCCTTCTCTTTGTTGGGTGTCTTTTATGTATTTTATATAGGCAAGATAACAAAGAGCTTAATAATTCCGCTTGAAGAAGCTTTTGGTATTCCCCAGTAAGCCAGTCGTATTTGATATTACATGCCTTTGAGTACTTGATGTTAGGAACTTCAAGTCATTAAGTAATTGTTGTACATGTAACAATCGAGCTAATAAATAAGATTCTTAGTTTCTTGAAATAGCATTGCATGAACTATGTGCTTCAATTACATTAAAAGCAAAAGTGAAAGAAAGAAAAATAAAAAGAATCAGAATCCCAACAGGAGATTGGGCTTGTGAACCTGTAGATATTTACTTTTCCGGACGCCTAGATGTTTACTTTTGCACTCTATTCGTGCCCTGACGCTGTCCCCATGGTTCTTTTTCGCACACTTGCTCACCAGCTGCTTTGGTTTAGCAGTAATCTTGTTCCCTGCCTTCTCTTGTCTTTCCTCGCAACGTATCCTTTTAGCAGCTTCAACTTTGGGCTTCTGAATTTCCTCGGCTTGTTTTTCCTGGTCTTGATAAGAAAGGTTTCTATATAGATTGGTTCCAGGTATCTTTCTCAATCTAATCTTGAGAAGACATTTTCCTTTTTGCGGTTCTGTTTGAACCACTGGACTTGGAATTGGTTGTTCATCTTCAAAATCACTACTACCAAATAAACGATGGTACCAATATTGTTTTTGATCAAGTAAGTCACCACCCTCTGCCATGATTTTTCTTCCTTAACTAACTGACTTTTTTCTGGTCTGAATCAAAGTATTCTTGATTACTAAAGAAGAATAAAAAGCAAAAGAGAAACTACCAGAAGATATAAAGCACTGCAGAAGGATATTACTAGAGAGCTACCGGGCTTCTTCACTCCCTGAATATTTTTGTTTGTTATGTTTCTTGTTGAGACCTTGCTGCTTATATTTATAGTGTTACAGAACACAATATTTAGAAACCAACTTGAGCTTCTAAATCTTGAGCTGCGATGGTCTAGTTTCCTAAGTTAAGACGGCAAGTGCTAAATAACACCCGACGGGAACTGCTAAATACCAGCCAGAGGTTAACCGTGTGAAATCACGCGGTTCGAGTTAGGATGAAATCGGTCAAATCGGGGTAAACCGAATACAGTACAGATGGCGGACAATTATCTGGGTCCAACGTTGATTCCTAGGTCCGTCCCGCTTTCCTTTCTCAACATCTTCTCCCAATCCTCTCTCTCTTCAGATTAACTGCTGGTTTTCTCAGGTCTTAAATCTATCTTTCTTACACATATAATCTTTTTATTTCTGTTATGTCATTTTCTGGTGAGAATTTGATAAGTTTTATGAAATTGTATCAGGTGAAACTGAATTTAATGGCGTCGTTGAAGAGATGAAAAAGTTGTTTCTGATGACGGATGAAGGACTGCAGAAATTGTTCAGTGTACTTGGTAATTTTAACAAATTAGATTTCTTCAACTAATCTTATGATGATTGATTGTATTGAATCGAATAGTTTAAGATGATAGAAAGTGATTTTGTATAGGTGTTGGAGGCATTAGATGAATTTCGATCGAGACGTTTGAGATTGTCAGATGAAATCACTGAAGCTCTTGCTATATGAAGATTGCTTGGACACCGTTACATCTTGATTGAGAACACGCGAAATCAGAATGGTACTATGATCTAATCTGCCTTTCCCTATTCAAGACTAGGCTGGTTAATTTTGTTTGAAATTTGAATAATGTATGATGAGTTTCGTTCATTTCAATTCACTAAAGACTTTAACCTCCATTTGATGTATTTGATGCTTAATGGTGCACATTTTTCGCCATAGTTTTGGAGAGCCTGCCTAGCCCTCTTAAGCCGCTTTCACTTTTTACGTGTTCTTGTCATGGTACCTTTAGTCTATATGCAGCAGGTGCTGAAGCTTACTCAGCTCCTTCTATTGTTCCAATTTCTCATGTTTCCAGTGATGTTAGAGAAGCTTATGCTTGGTTTAGCCATACCACTTAAGTAGATGATAAGGTCTGTCTACCTCATACTGGTTATATGTGTGACTTTCAATCCTGAGAATGTGGTTTGTTTGACTATCTTTGCTGCTGAAGATCTGATGAGCTGTTTTGCCAACCAATAGAAATAGGGTGATGTTTTTAATACTGATGAAATATGGCCTGTAGGTTGTCGTGGGAACTATTGTTACCAAACTACCTCAATGGCTAGTCGCACAGTCATTGTTTATAATAATAACTGGAATAACCCATATATTGCAACTCTTGGAACTGCCATGGCAACAACTGCTCTTTTAGCCATGGTAAGTTCAATACACTTCTGCATATATAATGTTGATGAAAAGTGTTGGCTGTGCTTGGTAGTTGTCTAAGTCAACGATTATTAACATTTAGTGTCAAGAAAGATCTGAAGGGAATATATGTTCTGAAACTTCAGCTGTGAATAGAGTTTGATGAATTAAAATAACCCATCAGCAACTATGACGCGTGTCATCTTCTTTTTGTCGAGATTAGATATGTACACGTTCTTATATGCTTTTTAAGTGTTTTACAGCCTTTTGTCACCATTTTTAATATGTTTTGGTTATCGTATATAGTTGTTAATATGTTTTCTTAGATCCAACATCTCTGTGTAATGGTTTTCTTAAGGCCCTAATTTCTTCAACTAAATATCTGGTACATTCTATATGTAGGATCCTTCTTATATATCTCGTTCTGTAGCTGGAAGCTATGACAATGAAGCTGTAGCTATCTTTGCTTTGGTCTTCACTTTCTAAAGGTTTGAATTTATTCTTAAAGTGCTGTTTTCTTAAAAGTTATACTGCTTGGCTGAGTTGTTCTGTTGACTTCACTTTCTCATGGGTTGGTAGAGATTGGGTAGAGATTGGTGAGTGTATACCTTTAGATAAAATGAGAAGTTAGAATTCTGCAGCTATGAACTGTTTTTGGATCATAGTATCAAATTTTTGGCCTACGTTGAATACCAGATCCTTCTCTTATGACACTTTAAATGCTTTAGTATACTCTTCTACATGGTAAGTATGATGAACTGATGTTACTGTGGTTATTTACCTTATTTACATGTGCTGGTTACATTTTATAAAGGTGTGTTCTTGGGGAGTTTACACCTTTATTATTAACCTTGTCCCGGTTCCGTGCATTGCAACTGGTCATTACTATCCTCGGCTGTATGTTGTGTATGCTCCTCTTGTACGTATCTTGTCTCTGTTTAGATTCTCTATTCCACTGAATAAATAGATGTACATCCATATTTTAGTATGACATGCCATTTTAGTGGAAAGATAAAATTTATACTCTTTTAAGTAGTAACAAGGAAAATTTAAGAGCTATATAGGGTAAACAGAAGTATTGGACATCGAATGCCTCTTTCTGCTTCCGCATGTCAAGTATTACTTAGACTTTTTCAGTAGTGTTTGTGATATGCTGCTATGCTTTGAACCTAGTTAACTTCTTATAGCTAGTACACATTGCTTTAGCATATGCTCTGTCAGGCTTCCATAGTTTGATTATGATAAAGAAAGAATTTTGTTACATTCTTTCTGGACATCATTAAATGTGAAATCTCGTGAATGCAGGTGGTCCTAGGTACATTGACGCTTCATTGGTGCTTGTTGTTGGCTTCAAAGCTGTGATGACCTTGGAACACTTCGCGTTATTTTGGTGAGTTAATCGGATGTGGTGGCTAATTGGGCACCTTCCTATAGATCCTTACTCTAATCAAAATTGTGGTTGCGTTCTTCCCACGTTTCTGCTTTGGACACATTTAAAAAAAAATTAATATCTGTTTTTCTTATGGCACATCTTTTCCGTTTTTCCGGTTTTCATTATTATCCATGTGGTGGCCCTTGTTTGTGTATTACATCAAGGGAGTTCTATCTCCAAAAATGTTTAAAGTGGCTGCGACACTTGTAGTATCTGTTGGTATTTAAGCTCCTACAACTTATAATAGTTTAATAAATATTGGAGGACGGTGACAGTTCACAATAGACAGATAAAAGAAACCATTCAACCAAATTGTGGGGTGTTGGCGTCTGATAAATGCGTACTCTTCTTTTTATTGAGAAGTCAGGCTTGCTAGATTTGTTTTCGAGATTGCTAATAGAGATTATAGGATGGTAAAATCGTTGGATAGTTCCCTTGTCTGCAGTAATTTTACTGTATAATATATCAAATGGAGCATAAACTTTCTTCTCTACTGATTTCTTAGGGTGGTGGTCTCTAATCTCTATTGCGGTTGTGGCAATACTTGTAGAAGTGGTAGCCTCCAGCCAAACAAAAGGATGGAGTGGTTACAATTTGAGTCTTCTTGATCCGTAAGATTCAATTCCCACAACTTGTTTTATT
The DNA here is from genome assembly GCA_023531295.1 of Papaver armeniacum. Taxonomy (NCBI): domain Eukaryota; kingdom Viridiplantae; phylum Streptophyta; class Magnoliopsida; order Ranunculales; family Papaveraceae; genus Papaver; species Papaver armeniacum. The sequence continues at coordinate 463,860 of JAJJWW010010502.1, forward strand.
CTTCTTCTAAGCCTTTAGTTCCAAACAATTTGGGGTAGGTAGGCTACAAAGGAAACCGGAAGACTGTTTTATTATTCATAAAATTTTCTAATTGGCTACTTTGAGGAAACAATGAAGAGTACTCAACAATGAATGGCAGAATATATCAAAATGGAATCTACCCTGTACAACTCAGCCACATGTTCGATTGACTTCTGTTTGTATAACTTGAACAGAACTTATGCCCAAATTGCCAGTGTAAGTGAACGCCAGCCGCCAACATGTTAATCTTACTTTATGGACATCAACGTTTTGGCTTTCTTAGAACCAGCTGGCATAATTGTAAGTCCCAATCTCTTCTCTTCCTTTCTGTTTTAGTGCAACCATCTTGGTCCATGTATTTTATTTGCTTGATTTTCGCTTTCTCAGAAGACTTTTATCTCTGCACAGGCATGCTTTCTTGGACTATCAGATGCCAGTTCCTTTGCTGGCCTTTATATTGTAACAACCGTATATTTCTAAGGAGTCATGGTAAGAAAATACCCATTCATCCACTTTCATTTCTCGTATTTTTTCAATAATCTCTACATTGTCTTTGTCTTCTTATCTTTTTTTCCTGATTGTTCTGCGTCCCCTTCATTTTCGGCTGATGCTTGTATTCGCTCCAGCAGCATGCATTATGGCTGGAATTGCTCTTTCTGGAGCTTTCAATGTTTTCACATGCTCAGCCAAATTTCAACTGCCTGGGTTATTAGGGGATTCTGTCATTCTGATGTAAGCTTGATCTTGGCTTTCTGTTTTCTTGCTTGTGCACATTTCTTGGAGTCATGTGGTGAGTTGAGATTGATATAGAACTAACATATAGGTATGCTGATTGGTTTCTGAATTGGTGATATTTCAATCGTTTAATTTTTGACTGTCAAAATTTATTTCAGTTTTGAACTTTGCGGTATTATGACAGGTCTTCACCACACACCATTTGATGGTCCGAAGGAACAGGATGAGCACGTCTCAGTGGAGAGATTCACTCATATAATCAGCATCACTTTGTCTTTTCAAAGCAGCCCCTACCAGTGGCCCCGATTAAGGGATAATCTTCTTAGCTCTACAAATATTGTCAACACGGCTTTTTTTTTTTTTTTTTTTTTTTTTTTTTTTTTTTTAATCAAATATAAATTTATTCATCATCAACGGAAAGGAGTTTACAAGAATTGGATGGGAGTCTCGCAACAAGCTGAGCTCCAATCCCTTTTTGAATGACAACACCTAATCTATGGAAAAGGAACTCTCCAACTTTGACATTCGCATCATGATCGGCCATGTAATTACGTAATCTCTTCGAGAAAATCTATCGTACCACCGCCCAACTCCCCTAAAGTGGTGAAAGCAAGAACACCAAAACCGAACCCTTGAGCCGAGCACTTTTCGAGATATTTAGCATTTTTATTGTACACACTTTAGTAATCGCTTGCCCTCGGGGAAAAAGTCGATACACCTTTACCCGTGAGAGGAGAAACACCGTTACATCCAAACACACATTATGTCCATTAACCCAATTATAAACTAGTATATCAACGGGTCTCAACTCCGAGCCATCATCGGATGTCAGCCCTAAGCCTACTTCCTTCCCGGGTCGGGACTCGCACGATAACACATATCCGCAAAAGTGTCACGAATAAGGTCATGGCGAAACTTGAGACCAATCCCTTTAGTGCAGTGTACAACATGATCCCCATAAACATCCATCTCCCATCCACATGCAGAACATACATCACCCACCTCGAAAAGGGGGATACCCAATCTATAGCGCACAATCGATCGAAACTGTCTAGGCCCAATATGCTGGTTCAGTCCATCAATGGGTATAGCCAACAAATAATCTTGAGCGTGCTTAGTCTTGTTACATTGTAGTAAAACCGTGTCACGTGCAGACATAACAAAGTTAGTGGGGAGTTTCTTCATCACAGCATCAAAGTATTTAATCGCCAGGGAATTCATAGAAAGGGGGCGATCTCATCAATGCTAAGTGGTGAGTCCACAATATCACATACCCGGTTATACGCACTAAAGGCACGACCAAGACGGGGCTCAAACCATCCACACGGGAATGTCGCAAGATGTTTCGTTGTTGAGAAATCGTCGTGTACAAGATGCCATATAACAATATTTCATCGTGTCCTTCATTGTATAAACTCCCATCCCCCATGCTTGATAGGAAGGGTAACAATTCTCTCGTTGAAGCAACCCAAAACCAGGACCATCACCTATAAGAAGTTGCCGTAAGTATTCGAACAAGTTCTCATCATACAACGGCCGTGCATCGAGACAAGTATTCGAGCTTAGTCGTGCGCATAGAAAAGTAAAGTCTAGAGACTCATTTTGCAGTTAAAGTAAGAGTAATAGCTCACATTGTGGGTCTTCCATCTTTTTTTTTTTTTTTTTTTTTTTTTTTTTTTTAACGGTGACTGTGAATGCTCTTAGTAGCTGGAATTACTTTATGTATGGTTAAATTCCAACTTGTAATACCAGTATTCTGACACTTGGTTTTGTTTTCGTTTAGATGACACCATTTTTCTTCAATTCATCTCCGTTTGTGGAAGAACTTGTGGAAAATATAGAAAAAAGAAGGGAACATTATCTAAATACCCCTACTATGAGGCCCCTTGAAATATACCCTTATCAACTTTACAAATACCCCTAAGCCTAATACATTACTAAAATACCCTCTTTTATATAGTGAATATACAAAACCACCACAACCACTATTCAAAAAAAAAAAAAAAAAAATATTTTTAATGCCCACACCACTGTCCACCGCCAACCACCACCACTGTCCACCGCCTACCACCACCACCGACGACCACCACCACCACCAACCACCACCACCGACCACCACCACAACTAACAACCACCACCGACGACCAACACCACCGACCACCACCACCACCACCACCACCACCGACCACCACCACCGACCACCACCACCACCGCCACCACCGTCCACCACCACCACCAAACCACCGCCGCCGCTAACGAACACCACCACTGTCCACTACCACCGCCGCCGCCAACAACCGACACCCACCGCCGCCGCCAACCATCGCCGCCGCCAACCACCATCGCCGCCGCCAACCACCACCACCATGTGGAGTCAACTTGCTGAAGTTGTGTCCATATCGGAGGCAACTAGCTCAAGTTGTCTTCAACAGTAAAGGCAACTAGCACAAAGTTGTCTTCAAAAAGTGAAATCAACTAGCCTAAGTTGTCTCCATATATGGAGGCAACTAGCACAAGTTGTCTCCAAAAAAAAATAAAAATTATACACAAATAAGTGAACCTAGTGTGAATCGAACACACATCATCTGACATATAGTCAGTTGTGCTACCATTGCACCACAGGTTCGCCACACCATCAGTGCTCAACCGACAATTCAAACAACCACCATATAACACCACACCATCCATCTGTGCTACTGCAACTCTACCTGCAAAAGCTTCATGACCACAACCGTCTATGCACACTTGCAACATGAGCCAATAGGTGCAGTCACTTCCATGCCCCTACTCAAACACCATCAGCAACACACAAGCAGTAACAACTTCTTGTTCTGCTTTCAATGCCTGGATTCATATTGAGTTCCTTCTCAACTTCCTAAGCATTCATCTACTCTCTTGACTTTAAAGCATGAGCACCAAAGAAAGACAACCATCATCATCAAATCAACACAACCCCGTGTTACCATTGCACCACAAATTCGTCAACTAGCTCAAAAACATAACCAAGTTGCCTCCGAACTGGCATAAACTAGCTCAAGTTGCCTCCAACTGAATCAACTAGCTCAAGTTGCCTCCAAAAGTGAAAGCAACTTGGTCAAGTTGTCTTCAAAGTTGGAAGCAACTAGCACAAGTTGCCTCCAAAAGTGAAAGCAACTTGGTCAAGTTGTCTGCAAAGTTGGAAGCAACTAGCACAAGTTGTCTCCAAATAGTAGAAGCAACTTGGTCAAGTTGAATATCACACCATCAAAATGGAGCTATTTTCGATGTTTCTACAGTTCAATATCACACTATTCAAGCAAAATAAATTAATCGAATCGATAATGGCATCAAGAGAGAGTATACTCGAAATTTAGCCAACTCGGTTGCGATAAAGCGCCTTCAATCGCAACATCAATTTCAAGAAAGAACCACTCACTTTCATCACAAGACTTCGGTCCACATTCCATTCTCTCGAAATTTGTCTTTGTAAGATAACCTTGCACACCCATTAAAAGCATCATCAGAATACCTGCAACAAGGTTGCCTCGAGCCATTGTCGTTGCATTTCATTTCAGCTCCAGCCAGCAACAACTTGAAGCACAAAAATACAAACTCCTCATAAAGAACCATTCTCTGCAGCTGCCTTTCTCAAATCCACCAACTATTCTTTCTCCATCCACCGAAATCGAACCCATCTTCTCATTTATAGCTGCACCTTCAAGAATCTCAACTCTAACACATCGAGAATTATCCTCCTTTCTTGTTGGAACCTTACCCGGTACTGCACTGGTCCCAGCTTTTTTTTGATCGCAACATCTCTCGCACAAACACACAAGACTCGCAATTGCAATTGCAATTGCAATTGCAAGCAAGACGACCACCAAACTAAGCCGCATTTGAACACGGCTGCATTCCCTTGAGCATAACTCGTAAAACCTAACATACATCTAGGTTTTGTTCTCCATAATCATCTCACCATCTACACCACAACTCAAAGACATCAAGCACCAACCAACCGCATTCAATCACTTCATACATTCCGCAACCTCTTGAGTCACGACCAACCAACAACATCCATGAACATCAAGACTTTTCAGTAGCTTCGCAAACCTGCAATTACGACACTATTTAGCCAACATTACTCGCTACCACCAATTCAAGCATCTTCCTTTTACACAACACCAATACAATCCATAACTACCTCAAATCATCACTAGTAACATATTAAAACCCTCACCATTCTCATTACCACCACCTGTTCATCCACTATCAACTCTTTTGTAGTAACACAATTATAGAATCGCCAACAACATCTTCTGTAGTAACAAATTCAAACTCTTAGCAACAACAACTGAAAACAACAACATCTTCAATTCCTCAAATCATCATACGTACTGAATCGATCTCACTGAAATCTGAATCTGCAACTCGAAATCGATCTGGTTTAGAAATTAGTAGAAATCGAAAACATAAAAAAGAACAAATCTGGATCGACAACTCGAAATCTGAATCTACAACTCGAAATCGAAACCCAAAGAAAGAAACAAATTTTGAATCTGGTTTAGAAATCGTTCAAATCGAAGATGACTCTAAATTTATCTTTTGAATCTCGATTTCAAAAGTTAAACGAAACCAAAAAGAATCTAGATCACTCTAAATCGATATTGAAACCATTTATTATCGGAAATTTAGTTTAAAATGAGATCGCACTGTAAATCAAAACCTAAATTTGGGATCTCACCCGAATGTTCAACGAAGAAGAAGACTGCCGCTCCCGATGATTTTTAGGATTAGGGATTTGATTCAAAAAGCAGTGATTAAGAGAGAATTATTGATGGATCTGGTGATAGAATTGGTGGACTTTGAGGTGGTGGTGGAATTGGAGATGGATCGATGGGGGTGTTGTTGTTGTTGTTGTTGGAGGTTACTGCCGGAGAGAAAGAGAAAAGAGATAAGTGATATCACTGAGATGGTGATGATGGCGATGAAGACGATGGTGGCGTTAGTTGTGGTGGCGACGGAGATGGTGGTGACGACGGAGATGGAGATGGTGAGAGTTAAATTGGTTTTTCTCGGGCGAAAAATGAAGAAGAAGTTGAAGAGTATAAGATGTCAAGGTTAAAAGAGGAATTACGTGAATTATTTTCTTGTTCATAATTTCAATTATGCCATGAGGGGTATTTGTAAAGACTCATAAGGGTATTTGTGCATGACCCATGGATAGTAGGGGCATAAATAACATTCCCACAAAAAAGAAACATTCATGGGCTTAATAACATTTGGAAGTATTGGATTTGGGCTCAAGCCTGATTTAAAATAGGCGGCTCAAGTTAAGCAAAATGCACACATTGATAAACACAGCAGTACTCATTAGTTGATGGAAGGTAACCAAATCCATTCAACTAATTGCATTTATATACCTTTTGGGAGAATTACAAATTCTTTAGTGATGGGGTTACAAATACAAGCAGGTCCATATATATATATAATCCATCGTCTTAATACCCAAAAGACAAAAAGGTCATATTGATCCTTCTAATTCTGCTAGACCTAGTATTCTCATTATTACATTCCAAATAGTAAAGTTTCCTGAATTTAAAACGCTAATTTCCATAATCCATTAAGATGATGCAAATGCGTCTTGTATAATGATGGATGACGAACAAGATTTTTTTTTTAATTTGTGCAACTGTTCAGCTGGAAGCGAGTTGATATGTCTAATATAATCTACAGGGAGAATTTTGAAATACTCCATTAAAGATTGAAGAATTTAGAAAAATCTAACGTTCAAAGAGATAGTGGTGGGAAATTGGAAAATACCCAGAGGATTGTTTGAGAGAGTAGATTTAAAAAAGGAATGACTTCTGGTTCTCTTTTTAAAGATTTCTTCGAACAAGGATTTTTCGGACAGAAAAATATTCATTAGAGGTTACATTGGATTAGAACCCCACCAAGTACAATTGTTCTCGCAACCAGTGCATTCTCTGATCCTAATTCTTTTTGGAACTAAGCAAGTACATATATACATTAAATGTAGTGAATTTTGAAATGGTTAATTTGTGTTTAGGCTTAGTCCTATGGGCTAGATATCTAGCTGCTAGATTGGCCATCCACGTCAGCCTGGGCAACCTCCTAAGTCCTATGGTATTGCTAATCTAGCCGCTAGTCGCTGAACAAAACAGCGTCCGACGCTGTTCCAAACAGCGTTTGACCAGTCAGCGACGCTGAACCAAACAGCGTCCCAAAAAGTTATGTCTACTGACTTTTTGGTTAGCTATTAGTCTCTACGTTAGCATCAACTCATTAGCTATTAGTCTACTGACTTTTTTTGCATCAACCCAGCGTCCTACTGACTTTTTTGCATCAACTATTAGTCTGCCCAGTCCACTCATGATATATAATAAGATAATAAAAATTAGACATTTAGTAAATAGTTGATGTGTGAGGAGATAGAGAGAAAAGAAGGTAGTTGTCGGACATTGAATGAAATCAAACAGAGACGATACAAAAGAGAAAATCATTTACTCTGTTTAGAGAGAGACAGAGGGTCTAGCTAGTGTGAAGTGACCGATGAGAAATTTTTTTTGGTGAATTTGTCCAGCGCGTTTCCATTCGACGTTGATGCGCAGGGATATTCTCCCAAGCGCCGAATCGTTCAGCGTTTGGACCACTTTTTGAGCGTTGGATCATTCAGCGTTTCAATCTCGCCGATAGTGCGACTGCGAGCAACTTTCCATTCGACGTTGATGCGCAGAGATATTCTCCCAAGCGCTGAATCGTTCAGCGTTTGGACCACTTTTTGAGCGTTGGATCATTCAGCGTTTCAATCTCGCTATTAGAATACGGGCATCCAACTCAAAACCAATTGGCAATGAGTGGAGAGGCCCTAATAGATTAGAAACCGCAGGATCTTAAATAACCCAACCATGTGGGACTAATAATCTCAACACGCCCCCTCACGTGTAGCCTCGGCGGGTCTTACAAACACGTGGACAATTAAATCGGGTGACGCGGAAGTAAAGGTGCGGTCAACTGACTCGACACAAAATAGCCTGCTCTGATACCATATTAGAATATGGGCATCCAACTCAAAACCAATTGGCAATGAGTGGAGAGGCCCTAATAGATTATAAACCGCAGGATCTTAAATAACCCAACCATGTGGGACTAATAATAACACGCCCCCTCACGTGAAGCCTCGGCGGGTCTTACAAACACGTGGACAATTAAATCGGGTGACGCGAGTACGGTCAACTGACTCAACACAAATAGCCTGCTCTGTAGGGGTGTGCAAAAAAACCGGAACCGCGGTTTTTCACCCGCAACCGTCCGCAAAATTGCGGGTGAAAACCAATCCGCAAGAGGCTACGGACCGGACACGGTTGAGTTTTCAAATCCGCAAGGTTTAGCGGTTTGGTTGCGGTTGGATTCGTAGAACCGCGGTTTTAACCGCACCGTAGGGTAGTAAAGGCCTTAACTTCCCTATCTAGTTCCGTGGGCTTGTGTAGCCACAATTTTGGGTTTTATATATAAACCATGATTCTAAAGCATGTTAGCACAATGTAAATACCGAAAGCACCAACAAAAATTCTAGTCACATGACATGGCCCAAACATTAAGAGATAAGAACATAAAACATAAATTAAATCTTTTCAAGACCCATATAATTTTCATTACCAAACAGCTAAGAATAACATGCCAAGTTGTCAATGAATTAACATTGCATTCTTTGTCTATCTTTCTTAACTTAGTTTTTTTTTTTTTTTTACTTTTTTTTTTTTCATGAGTAAATCCGCGGTTGATCCGCAACCGGACCGTATCATCCGTTGATCCGCGGATGAAAAAACCGCGGGTGATTGGACCGGACACGGTTTGATTTTCCAAAACCGCAACTTTTACGGTTTGGTTGCGGGTGACCCTAATCCGCAACCGTCCAACCGTTGCACACCCCTACTGCTCTGATACCATATTAGAATACGGGCATCCAACTCAAAACCAATTGGCTATGAGTGGAGAGGCCCTAATAGATTATAAACCGCAGGATCTTAAATAACCCAACCATGTGGGACTAATAATCTCAACAATATTAGGAAATAAGATATGAGAGTCTATATTCAGGAGATATGCATTTAAATTGTGAGAGTTATATTAGGAATTGAATATCTTGAGAACCAAGTCTTGTGTCTTGAGAGCCAAGTCTTGTGATTGTATAAATAGCTTGAAGAATTAATGAGAAAGACACACCAAGATTATTATCAATGTAGTCTATTGCTTCCGCGCGTTTATGCTCTCCTCTCTCTTGCTCGATCCTTAACATGGTATCAAAGCCAGGTGAGAGGGAGAGAGGAGAGGAAATAGAGTTCGAGAAAAGTCTTTAGTTTGTTCGGTGGTAGAGAATTGTTAAACAAGCTGCGCAAAATTCTGACGAGTTAAAGCATAAGAAGAAATCTGTCAAGCCTTGTTGATGTGTGTCTTCACCAAGGTTAGTTTGTTTACAAAGTTGAAGAAAATTTGGTTACAGGCCGTGGTTGCCATGATGCGAGAAAAGAAGGTTTAAAAAGTTGGGAGTGTTGTTGTACGTGGGTTTAAGGTGTTAGTTTCACCACCTAGGTAATGCACGTGCAAAACTAGGTTTCTTTTGAAACAATTCATAAAAGCAAAGACAACCCAGAGACGGTGTCGACGGAACAAAATTAATGATGTTGCAGAGAAGGTTCGAAGGTGTTCTTTTGTGGTCGCTGTTAAACGACGATGAAGATGCAGAAGTTGACGGACCGGAATTACGGTGCGACGTTTGAGGTTACACTACCTAAAAAGAATCGGGTGAGAAGAGGTATAGTTACGTGCGATTAAAAAAAAAAAAAAAAAAAAAAAAAAAAAATTACTGACTTGTGGCGAAGCGTGACGAAAAGGGAAGATTGTGAGAGAATCTTGAAAACAAAGAAGTGTGACAAGTTTCGCAATGAAAGCGCGAAAAAAAAGAAGAAGAAGAAACAACAAAAATGTTGTGAAGAAAGAAAAGCAATCACCAAGAAGTGATGAGAGAAATAACAACAATAGTAGGTTAAAATCCTATGAGTTGTCTAAAGAGTACAAAAAGTATTCTACTGAAGAAAAGATGGGACCGAAACGTCCAAAAACTACGAAGAGGACCGAAATGTCCCTAAACTACGAAGAGGACCGAAATGTCCCTAAAACTACGAAGAGGACCGCAATGTCCCTAAACTTCCGAAGAGGACCGAAATGTCCCTAAACTACGAAGAGGACCGTAATGTCCCTAAACTTCCGAAGAGGACCGAAATGTCCCTAAACTACGAAGAGGACCGTAATGTCCTTAAACTTCCGAAGAGGACCGAAATGTCCCTAAACTACGAAGAGGACCATAATGTCCTTACACTTCCGAAGAGGACTGAAATGTCCTAAACTACGAAGAGGACCGTAATGTCCCTAAACTTCTATTGGGACCGTAATGTCCTTAAACTTCCGAAGAGGACCGCAATGTCCCTAAACTACGAAGGGGACCGCAATGTCCAAAAACTATAAAGGGGACCACAATGTCCTTAAACTTCCGAAGGGGACTGAAACGTCCTTAAACTACGAAGATGGGACCGAAACGTCCTTAAACTACAAAGGGGACCGAAATGTCCAAAAACTACAAAGAGGACCGAGATGTCCCTAAACTACGATTGAAAGAAAGTTCAATTTAAATTTCTTTTGTCCAAGATGGGCATTCGTGATCTACATGCTCCATCTTGAGGAGGGTATTAGGAAATAAGATATGAGAGTCTATATTTAGGAGATATGCATTTAAATTGTGAGAGTTATATTAGGAATTGAATATCTTGAGAACCAAGTCTTGTGTCTTGAGAGCCAAGTCTTGTGATTGTATAAATAGCTTGAAGAATTAATGAGAAAGACACACCAAGATTATTATCAATGTAGTCTATTGCTTCCGCGCGTTTATGCTCTCCTCTCTCTTGCTCGATCCTTAACACTCGCCGATAGTGCTGATCATCAGAAATCGCTAAGAGAGAGAAGTGAGCGATTGAGTGTTAACTTTTTTCCCACACTTTTTTCATGATTTATAACACTTTTTGGCCAATCTAGCACTCCAATCTAGCCCATAGGACTTAGCCTTAGAGTATATACTGTATAAATCCATATTGGATTACTGAAAGATTAAATCATTCAAAATTCTTATACTTTCTTTAGTTTTGACGATATTTCGTAGAAAATTGGTTGCTTTGGTATAAAATTCTTGTTGTTTATGATGAGTGCTTTGATACTGTGAGGAGAGACTATTTCCTTGATGTTATTATACATGACTATCACTTGGACAACAAAAATTTCAATTTGATTCATCCAAGATGCGCTTGCGGTGTCTTTATGCTGTTTCAAGCATCTTGCTAATTTTTAGCCTTGATGGAAAATGTGTCACTTTTGTTCAGCTGGAGCATGAGTGCAAATATGTTCCACAATAGATTGAAATCTTTTTGGGTGATAATGATGTCATCTCTACTACTGTTAGATCTTATCTTGTTTTAATATATCTTAATTTTGTTATAAAAAAATGTCAGAATTACTGAAATCAAATGATGACTGAATTTTCTTTTACAAAAATGTTCTTTTTATAATTGTGCGAAGCAATGTAGATTTTTCTCATTCCACGTATCAGTTTCAAGAGAGAGAAATTAAAAGACTGTTTTCCTCGACCAAACCCCTCTCTCTGCAACTTTTCTCATCCATCCTCGTATCCGTATTTTCATGGCAACAATAACTTCAAAGATCTAGGGTACTTTGGATAATCTAAACACTAATTAAAAAATAAAATGGATGAAAATAATATCTGATAAATATTGAACTTCTTCATCTCATTGATGTTTGCTCGGAAGATAATTATCTCCTCTCCATCGCGGTAATCATCATCACAATCCTCCTCTTCAATTTTTGAATTTAATTTCATTTGAGATGGTTTGTGGTTTGAATAATTTGAAATGGATTTTAGGGTATGAATTAGTCTTTATGGAATATTGGGTCTTGAAATTTGTATTTGGGTTTGTATAAATTGTCTAGGGATGTAAATGGGTGATTCTTATTTTCTCAATTGATTATTATGTTTTAGATGCTTTCTAATTACATTGTTCTTTCGGTTGCAAAATTTGGGCTTCGCTAATTTAAAGGGGAAAAATCTTATATTTTCTAGTTTGTTTTTAGTTTAGACTATGAACTATCATTCTGTAAAAACTGTTTATCATTTTTTGTGTTCTTAAGAGTATTTTTAATCTACAAATAAAAACAGTTGTCCTAATTAGCTAATTTCTAACAGCTAACTTCAATTCGTTTGTTACTGTATTAGATGCTTTGCACCGACAGCAAAAGGTGCTCAGAGGTTTAGTGCACACTAATTAGAAAGAAGAACAGATAAAATTGCATACCATCGGTAAATGACCGTAAATGATTTTGATGGGTTATTATTTCCAGAAATTATAACTCTGGCTTATAAAGTTTCTTTGATTAAGTTGTTTGCGATGTTTTTGTCTTTGTAATTGTTGAGGTTTCTTTGATCATATGAGACGGTGATCAGAAACTAATGAGAAATATCTCCACTAATGATTTTGTTTTCCTGAATCAGAAAAGCAGAATAAAAGAGCAAGGGAGAGGAAGAAAGAAAATAGAAAAATATCACGTGAGATATTTCTCTCTCCCTGGACCCAGCAGCTGACTAGTCCTACAGATATCCTACTCACACTAGCCACATATGAATGCGAGCAAATAGCGATTAGAAAGAGCGTGGTGTCTAGCATTTTCCTTCTGTATATTTGTCATATATTGTCTTTGTTATTGTATTTCACGCAATTTAGTCTTTTCCTCACGAGGTTCGTCAACCTTAATATGGTATATCTCCGGGTATATTAAGTAGTTTGTTATCCAAATAAACCATCTAACAAGGTTCTTCATATTCACGTGTTTAATACAGAGTTTGAAATCTTTTTTACTATTCAACGAGTTATCCTCTTTTTCTACTTCTCTAACTAGTTTTTCACCCGTGCGATACACGGATCTGTTTCTTATTATGAAATAGTAGATCCATATTTCAAAATTAATTCAGTTAGTGATTTGTAAATAAAATATTCAAATAAAACAATCCATGAACTAATAAATTATAACAATTAAAATGTCATTTGTGTATAGTCTGTATTTTCAAAAACTACAATCTTTGTTACAACTCTATATAGCTTTATAGATCGACTAAAGGCCATATGCTCCAATTTTTGTCTAATATTTTCTTTTTTTGGATTACCTAATTTTTATGTGCTTTAACACAGTCAACAAAAGTGTCACCGAGATCGTGATACATCATGTCTTCAGAATAATTCTCATTCAAACGCTTAATATTTTATAAATTCCTAAATATGTTATAAATTTTATTGATACGGTTGCAAAAGAGCAAAATTAGGCCTTTAAGTAGACCTAATAACTCTTATTGGGCCCGAAAATAGGTTTTGGAGCCAGCTGGGTAGAGGGCGTAAGTGCACACCTTTGCACTGGGCTTGCTCCGCCCCTGCGACAAATCACTAATCACATCAAAAAAACAAATATGTTTTCAAATAGGGTTGAGATTGAGAGCAGACTGTACTGAGAAAAAAAAATGATATGTTAGCCCGAGCCGAATTCACGATTCTTAAAAGGTTTGTCAACTTTTCAAGGTTAACCAATTTAAAGAAACGATTAACTTGGTTATCAGTCAAATACATTTAGAGGGTATTTTCATCACAGTGCCGATATGGGGCTTATCACCTTGGCGAGTAGCTTAGGTCAGTCGCAATTCCTTTGCCTGGTTTAAAAAATGTACTTGTAAAATTACATCCACACGTCCCTCTCTCAGTTCATTTCCAGTTATCATGCATTTTAATATCTTTTAGTCCGTATGAAGTACGTGTTCAACAATTTGTTAGTGGATTCCAAAATACTTCTTGTAATTTCGTATGTAAAGCAGGAATAGATATCCGTCCTTACTCATTCTTTAAATATTTTTTTATAGAGATTCCAGGTGCGGATCCTAGAATCTGTAAAGAGCCCGTATTCATTCTTTAGATAAATTATATAGAGATTAAGGTGTGGATATCCTAGAATTTGTAAAGAGACGTAACAAAAAAAGTACTTCGTACCCAATAGTCCAATCTCATTTTCATACTGGAGGAGGTAAATGCAGTTGTCACACAATGTTTCTTTTTGAAACGACCTTATTTTTCCCAGCCAGTCACATCTGTCATAGTTGAATCCATATTTTTGGACCAGGCGCTGGATGTGTAGTAATTTCATGTGTACCTACAAAGAAGATCGGTATTTTTGTCATCCAACCAGACTTCCTAGAAGTTGCTGTTTTTTGTCTACATAGGAACCCAAATGCTAGGATGATCCAGCATGGTTAAACCTGATGTTTTTTCCCCTGTAATATATATGTGATGCATGGTGATGATAATGAAACACTCTCGCTATGCAGGTGACGGATAGATCATCGTATGTTAAAGCAAATAATATCGGGACATTTCATGTCCCTGCAATTTTTTGAGAAGTTGACCAAGTGACCACTGTATCAACTATACAAAATACGAAGGAGAACACAAATCCATCAGCATCATTAAACCCTTAAGGATACCTTCAATGGCACATTATATAAAGATAGAAAGATAGAAAATGCTTTCAAAAATAATGTTGAAATCGATCGAGGGCAGAAAGTACATGGAGGAGGGAACGATATGTAGCATGAGACATTCTTAAAAAGTTAAAACAATTTTTAATAGACATCATCAGATATGGAGTTAGAGGAGTTACGTACTGATATACAAACCTTTGACAAACGTTATTGTTAAATGCAAATAAAGTGGAGGTTAAGAGAAAAAAGACCAGAGGTAAAGTGGAGGTTAAATAAAAATATCATACTTGCACACAGAGACTTTATGGGATTGATGCTTAAGATGCTCCAGCAGCCAATTGATGATGATGAGAATGAGAATACCAGTATTCAATTCTCGCTTTTCAGAGAAAACATTCCCTGAACAAAATGCAACAAAATAAGCGAGAGTACCCACTATAGATACTATGAAATTTCTAACTAATAAAATAATTGGTTTTATTTTACTTAAAGTGATTTTATTGTTGTGTCTTGAAATGAAGTTCTTTTTTTAATAATTTGGTTTTGTTTTTACCCACTATAGATACTATGAAATTTCTAACTAATAAAATAATGTCGGTGGTTTTATTTTACTTAAACGCGATTTTATTGTTGCTGTCTTGTCCCTTTCAAATACTACTACTTTTGAATGCCTAGCAACTTCTGTAACAAACTACTCGTTATCCAAACACTGACCGAGTGATTAATAGATGCAAATATGATTAAAGGATTTCTCCCATTTTTCAAGTATATTTGAGCAATAATTTACATAGTAGAAGCTATCATGGCTGATAGTAGACCAAAAACACAGGAAAAGGGATAAAAATATAGTTACATCACCAGAAATGAGTGAAAAAGGGTTTGCATACTGCACATCCATTACAAAGGTCCCAATGAAAGGGAAAGGGGGAGAAGAATAAGAATGGACTTAAATGGTTAACTGAGTCTCACAGATGCACAACAACAACTTTTATTGAGAAAGCCTAACATTATGAATGATTTTATTTGTAAATTAGAATTTCGACTTTGTAGCACACCGTATTCCTGCTAATTCCAACGATAAAAGAAACCAAGCGCAAAACCACCAAAACTCAAAATCATAGAAAAAAATAAAATAATAATAAGTAAAAAAAAATCTTTTAACAAAATCATTAGATAGTGATAATCTTTGTGGAGGTCGTGAGATAATGATCATAATGTGGAGGTTGTGGGGTAAAGGGTTTAAAAGTTTTTCGTTGTTTTGGTTATAGTGAATTCAAAGAGATCAATAGTGGGCAGGTTTGTCTGTTTCTTTTCTGGCGGCTCTTTTTGAGCTCTAGTTCTTGGGTCTGTATGCTTTTTAGATCCCATCTTCGCTTACCTTCGGTAGGATTTCTATAAAATCTTTCATCTTTGCGGATCGCAAAAGAAAAAGAAGGGATCAATAGTTGGTACAACAAAATTGATGCCCTGAGAAAAGGCAAGAAAACGGTGCAGATAAAAGAGAGGGATGCAAATATACCTTGTGTGATTTTTGGTAATCTGATACGGTCAAAGATTTCAGAACGATACAACAACATCTTGCAAATACCTTGACTTGAAAAATCAAGATTTTAACAGTCGACTTGAAAACAAAAAATAAATAAATCCAGGTCTTGATCACTCTTGAAAATACAACGAAAAATGATAGAGAAGATTACCGTAGTAGCTGTTGTCGAATGAGAGAGAGGCAGTATCGATTGTGTGCACTTCTGCAAAAGAAAAAAAAAAGGAAAAAAATGCACACAACCACGGATGAAGAAAATAAATAAAAAAATAGAAAAATTGCAGACAAAATCCTAAAAAGCTTCAACCTGTTCAAAGGAGAGGCAAGCTGAAAAAATGGGAATGATTTGGGTTGGATGTTTTATAGAGTGACGCCGACCCGATCGAGAAGAGTATCTTTTGGAAAAAGATAGGAAATTATACGACATATTTAGAAATAATGTTCTACTTACCAAAAATAACATGAGAAAGATAATATTGTTTACTTTTGCCTATCGATTCTACTTTCCTACTCTCCACGTACAGAATTTTACCATTTTTGGTTGGTTTTACGATTAGTGTTGTTATTGATTTCATGTTTCGGGAATGTTTTCTATATTCCAATGGAATGACTAATAGAGAATATCAGCACAAGTGATTAAAGCTCGAAGAGAGTTTTGAATAGAAAAAACTGTACTCATATTATTTTTTTACCTCTGGTTCTACGATTTGGTGCTTGGATTATACTGTCCTCACCGGAGCATGGTAAGAGAAGAAACTTGCAAATTTGATGCGGGTTAAATGCCGGTTCCCGTGGATCTAGAAGTTGATCAGGGGACTTTTAGTTTTTTTTCCTATAATTCTAGTATTGATAAAGGAACATCGCACAGAGACCATAACGGAAAAAAAAAAAAAAAAAAAAAACCATTTTTTTACCAGATCTGTATGTTGCGTGTCTGCATTATCAGTCAGTTTCTAGAAACAAAATAAACTATGAGTTGTAAAGGAGAAGGCTACCTTGAGTTTTTCCTCCCATAAATACCACATAACAGAATATTAAACAGTATAATTGCATGAGTTAATCTATCGTCGACATGGTGAGAATTCTGCAAATCAAAAATCACCATTATTATTAATAGAAAAACTGAGAAATAAAAATGCAAAACCCTAACAAAGAAAAAACAGCACGAAAATGGTGACACTGCGCCTTTGCTTAAGTGCTTTATATAGAGAGCATCCAAGCCCAAAATTTCCAGGAAAAAAAAAACTTGGTTTAGGAAGAAAAATCATCCTAATTAGTGAATGCAAATATTTTTGCATAGAAAATATATTACATACAAGAACATAATAAAATTGAAAATCGGCTATATTTATTTTATTTTAATTATGATATGAAAAAAATTAAGAAAAGAAATATAAAAAGTGTGGTTTATTATTTTGTTATTGCTTAAATTTTTGTATGCTATATTTTGTATTGGTGGTTTTATATTTTAATTTTTGCTTCAATTTTTTGTTTTAGAATCTAATAATCTTTAATTTTTTACATTTGCATAGGATCACATGAAAATTATTTGCAAGAAAGAGACAACGTCGGATTCAAAGGTTAGTACCCATGATCAATTTGAATAATTTTATTTTTTCTAATTCTAATCGGAAGTGTAATCTTATTCTATGGTTTTAATCGGTAGAATGGAGTTGTAATTAATTAGGAAAAGAAGGATTCTAAGAACTGTAACCGGACATTAGACATTTTTTTATATTTTTTAATTCATTAATTATGTGATTGATTCAGTAATTAATGCATGATTGATTTAATTTTGATTTTTACGATGAAATTGTGAATGTATGACTATTTTTGATTAAATGTATTTTTTTGCAACATTGTATTTTTTGAGATAATTATTTTAGGAAACAAAAAATACGTTTTCCATCTAAAAAAAATCTTGTGGGACCATAAATTATTTTCCACATTTTTCATTAGGCCACGTCAAATTAATTCCTTTTAAAAAAATTGGTGGGGCCAGAATCAACCAGAAGCTCCGGTTAACCATGTCGTTCGAAAAAACTCTATTTTTATATAGAGAATAAGTTCCCTTGTACGAAACGAAGATTCTAATTTGTAGAATGATGTTAAATTCGTATTACGTAGACCTAATTCTTAATGTGTACCTTAATTTATGAAATCAATTATTGTAATTTCTTCACATAATTTTTTTAATAAATACGGTTTGACCATCAAGTAGAGTTGACTACGAATGACTGTCTCGAAAAAAAAATAAAAATACGAAGTCCGACATTTTTCCCCTCATACCATTCATCGCAGGTTCAACCTTGTTCGCTGATTTCGTTTCCTTCGTCTATTCTCGGTGTTCTTTGGGAAAATAACATGATGAAATTTAATTTTATGACTAAGAGGATATTTTTGTTTTATTTCGTACTTGATGATACTCAAACTTATTTAACTACTAAAATATATAAGAAGTTATTCCACCATAATCTCATCTTACCATTGTTGGTTTGAGAGTTGTTGATGGTGGTTTTTAGCTTAGGGTTAAAATCGTAAAACACTAAACCCTAGCAGACAGTGATGTCACAACATTTAAAGTAACAAGCATTTACTAGGCACATTTACTGAAACCTTTAATGTGTCCCTAAATAATTACCGGGGTATCTTTTTCAAATTATGGTTACGACAAGCCAAACCCTAATTCCCGCGTGTGCCAATGGCGAATCATGCCAGCCACACCGACCGCGCCAAAGCATGCCAACCATGCTAGCCGCACCTCTGTGCCAATGGCAAATCATGCCAGCCACACCGACCATGCCAAAACCATGCCAACCATGCTAGCCGCACCTCTGTGCCAATGGAAAATCATGCCAGCCACACCGACCGCGCAAAAGCATGCCACCCATGCTAGCCGCACCTCTGTGCCAATGGCAAATCATGTCAGCCACACCTACTGCGCCATGCCAAACGCACCTCGCCATGGCCCCATGCCGCGCCACCATACTGGCATTCACTACGCGGCTATCAAAACGAAGGCGTGCAACAATCAACGGTTGCCCTTCAATCCCAGGAGCAAATCCTGGACGTCTAAGGTTACCAAACGACCTTTGCCCCAAAACCCTAGCTTGGTCACGCACCTAGCCCAAGCTAGCCACGCCATGCGCCTATGGCAAGCCCTTGGCCCCACACGCCAAGCCAAAACCGCAGCTAGCCCAAGCTAGTCACGCCATGCGCCTATGGAAAACCCTTGGCCCCACATGCCAAGCCAAAACCGCACCTAGCCCAAGCTAGTCACGCCATGCGCCTATGGCAAACCCTTGACCCCACATGCCAAGCCAAAACCGCACCTATCCCAAGCTAGTCACGCCATGCGCATATGGAAAACCCTTGGCCCCACATGCCAAGCCAAACCAAACCTAGTCGCGCTAGCCGCGCCATGCCAAACACACTTTGCCTTGGCCCTAGCCATGCTAGTCAGATCATGCCAAGCCAAATGCCCTTTCCTTGGCCCTAGCCACGCCATGCGCCTATGGAAAGCCCTTGGCCCCACACGCCAAGCCAAAACCACACCTAACCCAAGCTAGTCACGTCATGCGCCTATGGCAAACCCTTGGCCCCACATGCCAAGCCAAAACCACACCTAGCCCAAGCTAGTCACGCCATGCGCCTATGGCAAACCCTTGGCCCCACATGCAAAGCCAAAACCGCACCTAGCCCAAGCTAGTCACGCCATGCGCCTATGGCAAACCCTTGGCCCCACATGCCAAACCAAAACCGCAAGTTGCCCAAGCTAGTCACGCCATGCGCCTATGGAAAACCCTTGGCCCCACATGCCAAGCTAAAACTGCACCTAGCCTAAGCTAGTCACGCCATGCGCCCATGGAAAACCCTTGGCCCCACATGCCAAGCCAAACCAAACCTAGCCAAGCTAGCCGCTCCATGCCAAATGCACTTTGCCTTGGACCTAGCCATGTTAGTCACATCATACCAAGCCAAACGCCCTTTCCTTGGCCCTAGCCACGCCATACGCCCATGGCAAACCCTTGGCCCCACATGCCAAGCCAAAATCGCACCTAGCCAAAGCTAGCCACGCCCAAGGTGAACCCTTGGCCCCACATGCCAAGCCTAACCACACCCTAGACGCGCCACCCTGTTGGCCTTCTCTACGTGGCCACCAAAACGAAGGCGTGCAATAATCAACGGTTGCCCTTCAATCCCATGAGAAAATCCTAGCCATCCAAGGTTACCAGACGACACATGGCAACCTTTGACCCGAAAACCTAAGTTTGTCCACGCCAAACCTTGCCATGCCAACGGCATGCCAACCTAGCCGTGCCACCACGTTGGCCCTGACTATGGGGCTACCAAAACGAAAGCGTGCAACGATCAACGGTTGCCCCTCCTCTCAAGATGCAAAATCTCGATTGTCGAAGGTCACCAGGCTGGCAAGTTTCCCGAGATTGACTTTCCAAGCTACAAATACGTGCTACATGTTTTCCAAAACATTCGAGACATCAACACAAACTGGGGGATCCTCTTTGGGTATTGGTTTGGCGGTTTACAGCGTGCGGCGTACACTACGCCCGTCATAAGGAAGTGTCATAAGGGTGAGGCAGTTAGTAAATGCGGGAAGTTATGTGTGAAACGTTCATGGGACATAGAGCACATGCGTTAAGAACTTTATGGGACATCAACTCCATAATGTTAGCAGTTTCATGAAAACCAGTTTCATGCGTTAACCACTTTATGGAACATCAATTCCATGCATACGTTACCACCTCCTCCCATTTACTTCCCCACTCCTTAATGAGACCAGGGTAAGTTTTTACTCCGACTTGTATAAATAGGTCTTACGTATTTCTATTGAACAACAAGTTCATACAGGAGATACAACACAGAAATACTTGCTTGGTAGCTCAATTGTGAGCTCTATCACTTTTCTGATAACTAGTCGTAGTAACCCAACTACTCTTCCAGAATCAACTATTCTGGTCTCACCACTTTCCTTGCTTCCTTCCCCAAAACCAACCCATTCTCCTCTACTTTGTGACCGAAGCAAGTCTGGAACGGCCATTTCTTGGTTTAGGCAGGACTTGTACAGATTGATCTCTCGAATATAAAGTACTCCCTTCCAGTACATTATTTAGGGTTTAAATTGTTTCTCACCTGCACACCCGCAATTACCGAAATCAGCAGAAACCATTTTCACCTACAAAAAGTTGGCGACCACGGCCGGAGGATTGATCTATCGGTTACAATATCAACTCCAACTCCTGATTTCGTCTCCCGAACGTCAATCCCAATATGGTGGAACTCAGGTCTGGAGCGGTTGCCGAGAATACCATCACAAAGCACGTCCATGATGTTAACGTCTCTCCCAATAACGTCGTTACATCACCTACGTACTGACTACAGTAACTCCGAATGCACTCCCTCAAGCGTAACACCGCTAATCACCAGGGCCAGAGCCGCCGCCGCCTCTAATGTCTCTGCACAACCCTCTAATCACGACAACGAAAACACCTCTTCGGGTGTTATGCCACCAGTCACCAGAGCCAGAGCTTCCGCTGCGTCTCCTAATGTTTCGTCTAGCATGGCATCTACAACCACAACTAAGGTTCCAAATACCCCACCGACGGGACGAGAGACCGGAGGGACCAGAGGAAGCCGTCCTTATGTCACCATCGCTGATTTGATGTAAAGATAGGAAATGCTCGCCAGAGCACAGACGGATATGGTTTCAACACAGAAGGAAGTACTCGTCTTTCTCAAGACCCTGACAGAGCGGCTACCACGTGATTCGCGTCCTCCAGGGCCGTTTAGAAACATCTCCAACAACCTCGACGCTAGCACTTCGGCGAGAGCACGCCTCCGTGGACGAGGAAATTCGCTCTAGAATCCCATTGGAAAGAAATCAGCCGTCCAACTTCGTCACGTGAGAAGATCTGGAGCAACTTCTCCGCAACCGAATCAAGAATGATGAACTGGACATGCATCAACACCAACCCCCTTACCCATCCTAAATGCAAAGAATCCCTCTTCCAAGGGGGTACTCCTCTCCTCAATTCACCCTGTACGATGGTACCGGGAATGCACATGAGCATGTCTCCCGTTTCTTGGAATCCCTAGGTGAACATGAATATAATAACGTTCTTCGTCTAAGGGAGTTCTCAAAATCACTTACCGGAAGGGCGTATACATGGTACAACAACATCCCGCCGAACAACATTCCCAACTAGAGTAGAATGGTTACCGCGTTTTACACAGAAGTACTTCTTCGTGTCCGAACAAGTTACTTTCTCGGACCTCGGAAGAATGTACCAGTGGGATAATGAACATCCGAATGATTTTGTCAAAAGGTTCAGGGTTCAAGCGCTCGACTGTCATGACCCAAACGTGACTGAGAAACAGCTGGTGAACGCGTGCATCAATGGTATGGTTCTTATGTACCGCACCTTGCTAGAAGACTTGCGCTTCCAAACATTCTCCGAACTCCATGAAGCCGCTAGACGATCCGCAACGATAGCACCAGCATTACTGGAAAGAACTAGGCCAACTCGAACCGAAGACACGCGTGAAACTCGTGGGAATAGACGCCTCACCAGCAAGCAATTTAATGCTGGCTCATCCTCCGTGAACATAGTGAACGAAAGAGGAAAAAGGAAGGCCCCAACTACAGGCCACCAACCAAAACGTGAAGCACCGGCGCAACGGGAAACCCCGCCACGGAAGACCGCCACTAAAGCTCCCATGCATCATCATGAAACCGAAGGGAATACATTCGATTTCCCGTTTCCCATCGAGGAGGTGATTGAACTCCTAAAAGCATGGATTCAAGATGATGTTATCAGACTGCCACCTCTCAGGCGTCCACCAACTGAGGCTGAGATGGCGAACCCCAAGTACTGCCATTACCAGAGATTTGTTCACTACCCGACCAAGTGATTGCAACGAGACTAAAGCATATTTTCAAAGAAAGGATAGAAGCGGGAGATCTCCAACTAGGAGACGAGGGAGTACATCGAGACCCACTCCCAATAAGAAACTGTGGGTTCTCTGGGGACTCCGTGCACGAGACTGTACAATCCATGATGCAACATGTATGCAAAATTCTCTATCTTTCCAAGGTGCAGCGCCAAGATATTTTTGCAGCTCTCAATCGCGTTGTATCCTGAAAACGACTTTTTCTCTCCCCGGAAAACACACCAGGGGCCCAAGCTTTCCAAACGGGCGGAATCAAAGGGGAGAACTGGGGACTGCTGACCACGTCTCGTTTAAGAGGTATCGAATTTGACAACACGCTCATCAACGCGGCCTCTGACCTCAACATCATTACTTTCAAGACACTAAAGGCTGCGGGATTTACAAAACAAGACGCTACCCATTCCCCGTTTATGATTAAGAACCCGAGAGGAGGAGCTTTGAACGCGCATGGCTACATCAACCTCGAGATCAAGATGGGAGACGCTATAACGCATAGCGAATTCCACATTATCAAAGAAATGGGTTACGACATGATATTGGGGCACTTATGGGTACTCGACAACAAAGCGAAATTAGATGTGCACCCTCTACCGACGTCCACGCCCGACAGAATTTCCAACAAATCATCCCACTGGTTATCGCATCGAAGAGTTATCAATGGAACCCAGACATCTGGAGAGGACTTGTTGGCGCTAGCTCATGGATTTCAAACGCAAGTAAGTCTGGCCGAACGACCTTCTCTACAACCAGACATTCCTTCCCCTATTCCGTCATGGGTACTCGGCGCGACATGGCACGGACGTTGTCAAGAAATGTGAATGGGGTGCTGGGCCATATGAACACTTTGCAAAAAGCTTGGAAACTTCCATCGAAACCAATGGAGCCAAGACTCAAACGGTTGCACGACGCCTAAACCCGTTTTCAATCGGAGATATAGTAGTTAAGGTAAACTCGTTTCAAGTTGGGAAGATGACGGTAAAAATGGCTATTAAAATTTATTCGCCCAATGGAAGAGAAGACGAGCCGTATCTGGTGGCGGACATCCTTTTAGGAGGATATTGCAAGCTCATAAACACAGACACACCTGAAGGCGTGATAGTTCACTCGCGATGGCTCAAGGCCTCCAATCCCTAAAATTCTGTACTTTTCCAGTCACTCTCCCTTTAGTATTTCCTTTAATAATTCCTCTTAGTAGTTGTATTTCCCCAAGATGAATACACCGTTTGTATTCTTCCATGAAATTTCATTTTTAGTCAAAAAAAAAAAAAAGAGTATAAATACATCTCTTTCCAAACGAGTTCTCCAGATATCACAGAAATACATCAAACTAACCCAGAAAACCACTTCAAAGCCATCATACCACAACCAGAAATACCTCATTCAATCATTCAAAATAAAATAAAATAATATATAAAGCGAAATGTTGACTGATGAAGAAGAAGGTAAAGATAAGTTTACGAAAAGCATCAGGGGAACTAAGCAACTAACAGGAATAACAAAAGGGAAGAACTAGCCCTCGAAGGATGGAGCACAAGTCCCATTGGTCAAGGATATCTTCAAGCACTTCCCCCAACAATCTCTCGGGCAACAAAGATTCCATTCAACGGTGTTAGCAGCAACAACCTCAACATCCCATCCCGAAGCAACCACAGCAGCAACAGTGTCCGCTTCGACGACCGGTTCAGCATGCGCAACCATGACCCCTCCAATATCGACAACGACACCTCTGGCGACAACTCCAAAGCCTACTTCGGTCCCGTCAGACGCTCCCTCGGAGGTTTTCTCATTGACCCTTCAAAGAAGATTTTTTGATTCATCCGCATCAAAATAGAGAACCATGGCGCTTGCCTCCAAAAGCTTCACATGCTCGATTTTCCGTTGCTCCGACCTAAAAGCAGTTCAATCCGCCCTATAACTGGACCGAGGAAAGGTTTTTCCGTACTGGAACTTCTCAACACGCCAAGGTTCTTCCTCATTTTCTCGTCCCTCCTCCATGTTCACCGAACCCAAGAAAGTCTGAACACGCGCCTGCACTTCATGGAGATAGATGGAAGGGAGGTCCTTGATGATGTCACAAGCTTCATGGAACAGAGATTCGATTATAGCTAATGTCTCCTCATGAGAAGAGGACCAGTTTCCGCCAATTCTGAAGTCCTTCTCTGAAGAATTAAAGACATGGCTATCCCCGGAGGGTCCCATCATACACTACAAAGAACAAGGAAATTGGTCCATCCTATCTATACACACATAAGAAAGAGGATAAAATAAAAATAAGAAGGAAACGCGAGGCGATACCTGTAAAGAGGATGGACGAAGACGAACGACACGAATGTAGAGTTCAAGATAATCTTTTATGTACAGCAAGATGACGCAACCTCAAAAGGGAAAGCTTTTATACCAGCCGTGAGTTAAGGCATGATATACGATCCTAATTAAACCTCATGTCTGGCTGTGAGAAATAATTATGGTTGGTGAGAAAGCGTGGAAGAACGTGCTCGAGGTACACTAGATCGTGTTTTCCTTTCCCACCGCCAATGCTAAGCTTCGGAATCAAAACCGGCAACATAACCAAAGCAGAAAGAGTAACGCTTTTCCTCTTTTCGTTGGCGTAACGTTTTGGGTTGAAGAGAAGAAAAACATCCTGGTCGAGTCAAATAAGGAAAGAGCAACCAAGACCTTGAAGAAAAATCACCAAGCAATCCGTGCCATGTCTCATCCTCACCGCTACTGGCCATCTGTGCACGTCTCACCCAACCAAACCGCGCCTTGTCATAGAAATACCAGGCCAAGCCATTCGCTCCATTGCCGCGGCCCCACCACGCCTAGCCGTCCGTGTACGTCTCGTCTTGCCAAGGCCACACTATGCCAAGCCGCCTGCTCCACTATCGTGACCCTATCATCCACGCGCGTTTGCCTTACCAAGACCACGTCACCTCTTGGCCCCTCGAGCCAAGCCGTCCACTTGCGTCGCCTTCCAAGACCGCGCCCCCTTTTCCTTGGAGATGTACGACCAGACCAAGCCGGTAACTTTCATCTCACCACTCCACGGTCTGCATCCCAGTACAACTTACATAGGGCCACCAACACGGGAAGCCAAAACTCTCTTTACCGCTCAAAAAGGTTAGTCGGATTCTCCTGACCATCTTTGCAATGATTTACACATCAATTCCGTCCTTGTCTGTCATCATCATATGCTTACCTCGCAACAAGGCACCTGTTCCGAGCTAAGCAGGGGACTTAAATTTGATGGTGGTTTTTAGCTTATGGTTAAAATCGTAAAACACTAAACCCTAGCAGACAGTGATGTCACAAAATTTAAAGTAACAAGCATTTACTAGGAACATTTACTGAAACCTTTAATTTGTCCCTAAATAATTACCGGGGTATCTTTTTCAAATTAGGGTTACGACAAGCCAAACCCTAATTCCCACGTGTGCCAATGTCAAATCATTTCAGCCACACCGACCGCGCCAAAGCATGCCAACCATGCTAGCCGCACCTCTGTGCCAATGGCAAACCATGCCAGCCACACCGACCGCGCCAAAGCATTCTAACCATGCTATATCCGCACCTCTGTGCCAATGGCAAATCATGCCAGCCACACCGACCGCGCCAAAGCATGCCAACCATGCTAGCCGCACCTCTGTGCCAATGGAAAATCATGCCAGCCACACCGACCGCGCCAAAGCATGCCAACCATGCTAGCCGCACCTCTGTGCCAATGACAAATCATGCCAGCCACACCGACCGCGCCAAAAGCATGCCAACCATGCTAGCCGCACCTCCGTGCCAATGGAAAATCATGCCAGCCACACCGACCGCGCCAAAGCATGCAGACCATGCCGGCCGCACCTCCGTGCCAATGGCAAATCATGCCGCCCACACCTCTTGCGCCATGCCAAACGCACCTCGCCATGGCCCCATGTCGCGCCACCATACTTGCCTTCACTACGCGGCTATCAAAACGAAGGCGTGCAACAATCAACGGTTGCCCTTCAATCCCAGGAGAAAATCCTGTCCGTCTAAGGTTACCAAACGACCTTTGCCCCAAAACCCTAGCTTGGTCACGCACCTAGCCCAAGCTAGCCACGCCATGCGCCTATGGCAAGCCCTTGGCCCCACACGCCAAGCCAAAACCGCACCTAGCCCAAGCTATTCACGCCATGCGCCTATGACAAACTCTTGGCCCCACATGCCAAGCCAAAACCGCACCTAGACCAAGATAGTCACGCAATGCGCCTATGGCAAACCCTTGGTCCCACATTCCAAGACAAAACTGCACCTATCCCAAGCTAGTCACGCCATGCGCCTATGGCAAACACTTGGCCCCACATGTCAAGCCAAACCAAACCTAGCCAAGTTAGCCGCACCATGCCAAACGCACTTTGCCTTGGCCTTAGCCATGCTAGTCACATCATGCCAAGCCAAACGCCCTTGCCTTGGCCCTAGCCACGCCATGCGCCTATGGCAAGCCCTTGGCCCCACACGCCAAGCCAAAACCGCACCTAGCCCAATCTAGTCACGCCATGCGCCTATGGCAAACCCTTGGCCCCACATGCCAAAACCGCACCAGCCCAAAGTCACGCCACCTGGCAAAACCTTGGCCCCACATGCCAAGCCAAAAACGCACCTAGCCCAAGCTAGTCACGCCATGCGCCTATGGCAAACCATTGGCCCCACATGCCAAGCCAAAACCGCACCTAGCCCAAGCTAGTCACGCCATGCGCCTATGGCAAACCCTTGGCCCCACATGCCAAGCCAAAACCGCACCTAGCCCAAGCTAGTCACGCCATGCGCCTATGGCAAACCCTTGGCCCCACATGCCAAGCCAAACCAAACCAAGCCAAGCTAGCCGCGCCATGCCAAACACACTTTGCCTTGGACCTAGCCATGCTATTCACATCATGCCAAGCCAAACGCCCTTGCCTTGGCTCTAGCCACGCCATACGCCCATGGAAAACCCTTTGCCCCACATGCCAAGCCAAAATCGCACCTAGACAAACTAGCCACGCCTAAGGAGAACCCTTGTCCCCACATGCCAAGCCTAACCACACCCTAGACGTGCCACCCTATTGGCCTTCCCTACGCGGCCACCAAAACGAAGGCGTGCGCAACAATCAATGGTTGCCCTTCAATCCCAGGAGCAAATCCCAGCCATCCAAGGTTACCAGACGACACATGGTAACCTTTGGCCCGAAAACCTAAGTTTCGCCACGCCAAACCTTTCCATGCAAACGACATGCCAACCTAGCCGCGCCACCACGTTGGCCCTCACTACGCGACTACCAAAACGAAGGCGTGCAACGATCAACGGTTTCCCTTCAATCCCAGGAGCAAATCCTAGCCATCCAAGGTTACCAGACGACACATGGTAACCTTTGGCCCGAAAACCTAAGTTTGGCCACGCCAAACCTTGCCATGCCACCACGTGGGCCCTCACTACGCGGATACCAAAACGAAGGCGTGCAACGATCAACGGTTGCCCCTCCTCTCAAGATGCAAAATCTCGACCGTCGATGGTCACCAGGCTAGCAAGTTTCCCGAGATTGACTTGCCAAGCCACAACAACGTGCTACATGTTTTCCAAAACATTCGAGACATCAACACAAACCGGGGATCCTCTTTGGGTATTGGTTTGGCGGTTTCTGACGTGCGGCGTACACTACGCCCGTCATAAGAAAGTGTCATAAGGGTGAGGCGGTTAGTAAATACGGGAAGTTATGTGTGAAACGTTCATGGGACATAAAGCACATGCGTTAATAACTTTATGGGACATCAATTCCATAACGTTAGCAGTTTCATGAAAACCAGTTTCATGCGTTAACCACTTTATGGAACATCAATTCCATGCATACGGTTACCACCTCCTCCCATTTACTTCCCCACTCCTTAATGAGACCAGGGCACATTTTTACTCCGACTTGTATAAATAGGTCTTACCTATTTCCATTGAACAACAAGTTCATACGGGAGATAAAACACTCAGAAATACTTGCTTGCTAGCTCACCTTGTGAGCTCTCTCACTTTTCTGATAACAAGTCGTAGTAACCCAACTACTCTTCCAGAATCAACTATTCTGGTCTCACCACTTTCCCTGCTTCCCTCCCAAAAACCAACGCATTCTCCTCCACTTTATGACCGAAGCAAGTCTGGAACGACCATTTCTTGGTTTAGGCCGGACTTGTACAGACTGATCACTCGAATCTAAAGTACTCCCTTGCAGTACATTGTTTAGGGTTTAAATTGTTTCTCACCTGCACACCCACAATTACCGAAATCAGCAGAAACCATTTTCACCTACAAATAAGAGTGTTAAAATTTGTTAAAATTTGGATGATTTCAACTAATAATAAATCAAAATTGCTATTTGACCAGCTAAATAACAATTGATTTCAACGTGGCGGGTGATTCTGCGGAAAGAGACTGTTTTCTTCTTGGCATGTCATGAGAGAAAATAAGAAAAAACTGTTTACCACCTTCTCTCATCTTCTTTGATAATTTTCTTTCTCAGAAAAGATATACTTTATACTACTTCACATTTCATATCCAAACATATCAAGTTTCACATGGAAAATTAGGGCAGAGTGTTTTACTAACCCTTATTCTAGTAAAAGATCTTTCAATTACGATCGATAAGATTCAATTAGACTAGATTCACACTGAATTTATTTGTGGTGTTGGAATTCCATTGCATAAATTAGGGTGTTTTTATTTTTTACTTGGAAGAACTTATGGTTGGTTGGTTGATTTAAAAAACGAGAAGGTTTATATAAGATGATCGCCAATGTTTAAAGAAGAAATATCTTTAATAACGATTGACACTGAACATGAAAAGCTCAATTTTCTCATTACCTCTATATATGAGAAATATGCGATATGTCTTCTGAAGTTCTGATAGATCTATGTTAATTATATGTGAAAACATAAGACTCAAAAATAAGGAAGAAAATAAATGGTGAGAAGATTGAAACCATATATAGGCGACGATTAGTAAAAGGAAATTTTCTCTTCATGCATCAAACGATGGAAATTTCGTTCAGAATCTTTCGTTCCGAATCGGATAAGTAAATTTGGTAAAAAAAAAAACTCTTTTTTCTTGATGACGTGGTTATAAGGAATAATCACTTCAGTCGGGCACATCGGAGGCCACGTAAGATCAGTTATTATTCGGTTGTCAACCGGCTGTTCACCTAGCAGGGTTGATAATAAATAATGCATAAATTTGGTTTTCATATTAGATCTATTATTGTAGCCAAGATGGTAATGGGTAATAAGAGGTAAAATAGAATATAAAATTGGCAACATACCTACTTTGTCGCCCAGACCCAGTGCTTGCGCGGTGCGCCCTACTATTTTTTGTGTAGTGCAAACCATTGAACCGTTTTTTGGGGACCAGCCTTTTTTTGAGGGGACCATTGTTTTATAAGGCCCCCTACCCTACAATGTTAAGGGATGTCCTAAAATCATAAGATTACCAATTTGTCCCTTACCCTAATTAAAATTATCCCTAACCTAATAATCTAAAACAAAACCTAAAACTAAAAAAACCAAAACCAAAAAACAGTTTCTATCAAAACTGCTCCCTATTCTCTTCTCTTCTTCCCCAAATACAACATCGTCTTCATCGACTCCATCGATTAATCGTCGATTCAAAAAAATTTCATCGTCGATTAATCAATCGACTATAACAATGGTTCTTCGAAAGCAAACCAAAAGACTTCAAGGAGAAGGTCCTCGATTGGGACATCTAGCAAATCATCCGAGCGATTTTCAGATTCAAAAAGAAGTTGAACAACCAAGTGAAGCCATAATCCGGTATAATAGACGGTTGCCGAAGCCTCGATTCTCGCCATGGGACCGATTCGCAGGTATTTTGCAACAAACCCATTGCTTTTAATTTGATTTTGATTCGTTTAAATGAATAGAAATCATCAAAATAGGGTTCAAATGGCAGTTACAGTGCATAGTTCGGTTAGGTCGAGTTTCAAAAAAACCCAATTTTGTTAACCGAACTTCCTGAAAGGAAGAACACGAAGAACAGTTCGGTTCTCTAGGTATCAAAAATAGGTAACCGAACTTGAAGTTCGGTTAGATCGCAAGGAAGCAAAAAAAAAAATTTCTAACCGAACTTAAAATTTTATAAAACAATTTTTTTTACATGTAACCGAACTCCGCTTTTTTTTGCCTGCTAATATGAGTTTTTATGTAACCGAACTGTCATATTGAGTTCGGTTTGTTCGCATAAAAATCTAACCTTAGAAAGTAACCGAACATTACCGGAAAAAAAATAATGTAACCGAACTCTTTAGAAAAAAACTTGACAAACCGAACTCTTCAAGAGAGTTGCAAACATGTTGAGTTCGGTTTGTTCGCAAAAACTGATGACAAACCGAACTCTTCATTAACATTTACCAATGTTGAGTTCGGTTTGTTCTCAAAAAATATTTGTTAACCGAACTATACTCTGGTCCCCAAAATTAGAGTTGGCCTATTTTGTTTAAGCTAATATCTTTTGTTTTCTTGATTAGTGGAAGAGGCAAAAACCAAACAAACCTTTGCTGGAAGATCTAAGAACTCCCACCCTCGAGGCAAAGTACATTGTGATGCCGGTCACCGTGGAACCAAAAATGCTAAGTATAGAGGTGGGTCATTACTGGATGTTGTGATCCAAGATGGTGTTAATAGAGATAATGTTGACAACGTAATCCAACAAGTTAATGAAGAGATTGTGGAAGCGATGGGCAATGAAGAGATCGTGGAAGCGATGGGCAATGAAGAACAACATCAAGGTGGAGAAGGTGAACCAAATTTGAAAGAGGAGGAAATGAGGGTGCCAATGATGGTGAACCAGTTGAAGGAGGGGGAAATGAGGGTGACAAAGATGGTGGTGAACCAAATGAGGGTGACAAAGATGAGGAAGATGGAGATAAGGATGATGTTGAATCAGAGGAGGAGTTGGATGAAGAGGAAGTTGAAGAGGAAGAGGCACAAGTAGAAATAGTGCAAAAGAAACCTAGAAAGACGCCTAACAAGCCTTGTGCTAGATATTCTTACATTCCCGATGACAATTTGTGTTTGTCTCCAAAGAATCCAACTTATGGTACTCCGAGAGATGGAGGGAGTTATTGATGGGCTACAATAACTCATGGGCTGCCAAGATCTTTGCGGCAAAGGTATGGTTCAATCTTAACCATCAAGATTTCTCGAGTCATCTTCTTTTATTTGAACTTATATTTTGACATATATTGTTCTTTTCTATATATTAGTATATAAGATAGTTTGTTGCTTTTGTAGGATCATACTAATGTCGTTTCGTGTTTTGAAACGTCAAAAGAACAAGATATGGAATATAGAAAATGAGTGTGATGAGGTGCGCTGGCGGTATTTGATTGTGTACTATGGAACGGATACAACATGCGCACCAAAAATTTGATGTCGTCACTGTTTATCGCATTTGCCGAGAGGTCTTATCCAGAGACGGATACCTTTCATCTACCTTTTGGTGAGATGGCAATTACTCCGGATGATTGTTTTAGAATCACAGCCCTACCAATAACGGGAACAAGTGTTCGAGATGGCTACGATCCTTCGATGAGTTTTGAACTTCTTGAAAAGCTATGCGAAAGGTGTCTAGGATGGAGCGATAAAAGGCACAATGTGAGTTTAGACGAGCTAACAAAGAGCCCGACGAAGGTGATGAGTATAATGAGTTCGAGGCAGACCGCACGTACAAGAAGAAGTTGAAAAAGATCAAGCTCAAGACCTTGTTTGATGAGTTTTCGGGACGAAAGATTTGGTTGCTCGAGGAAAGTTGGTGATGACAGAGGAGAAGATTAAGCACCATGTGACTGCTTATTTGTTATATCAACTAGGAACCATTTTCTTCCCTGACAGTTCAGGTCACGTGGTAAATGCTCATTACCTCCAGCTATTGGACCCCTTGGATGAAAATGTTGAAAGCATAACCCAAAAATAAGACCTAATTCCAAAAAACACAATCTTTGATTCTTGTGTTGATGTTCAGAGCATACTTAGTATAATCAATGGTACATTTAATCATCCGCAAGGGAAACCGCACCTCGTGTATGATTTTTTCCGAATCCTTCAAAGTTTTCCACATCTCCATGTTATGCTCGTACTTAATACACCATCCCAACATTGTGTCGGGTTAAATCCTTGCCAATAAGAGTATCCGCATATCGGAGGCAAAAGTGGACAATCGTCTTCTAACCGGGAGGCCTATAAAATGGTTGTTGTTAACAAGCGCAATCACCACCCTCCTACGTTTAAGTTGCTCGACACATATCTTTGTTTTGAGTGTATGTGAAACTAGCACCTTTTGAGAAATAGTGAACCACGCAATTGAATGCTTCGGCGATTAAGTGCCCACATATCGGAATGCCCATCCAATGATCCCTTGTGATTGGATCCCCCGTGGAGACGCCTTTGATACCTAATAAACCGCACATTGAGACTAGCATCCCCATCGGACAACATTCGCTTGTAAAAGTCCGGGTTGTCCTTTAGCTTCATCAACATCCTTTGCCGGACATAAGTGATTTGATTATCATTATACAACTTTGCACCTTCAAAGTGAAAGGCCCTAGTTATTGTACGACAACGTGGAATCCGCAATTACCATCCGCAGGACGTCCTCGGTGGATATGACGTACTTTCTAATATATGTAGGTAGCTCCTCCAAGTACCTTCTATCAACAAAAGTTGATGTATCATCAATTGGTCGACTTCTTTCTTGGATGCGGCATATTGGAGCCTTAAGCTTAACGTCTCGTTGAATTGGTTGGCTAGGTTCCGATGGAGTAGGTGGGGTTGGTTGCGAGCGTAACATCGGTCCTTTTTTCTTCATATCCCGTTCACTTGTTTCTCCCTTTTCCAGGTATTCCTAGACCTTTTCTTAGAATCTTCTTGATACTTCGCCGCGGTATGCTCATGCCCACAAGGGTCTCTAGTAAAAGGGGTCATTTCACTTTTCCTCTTACCCAACACCTTTGCATATTCTCTTATTTGTTTTTTTGTTTCTTTGGTGATTGGCCTACCTTTGCCCTTGCCTTTTTCGGTTCGTGCACATTCTCCGAAGTGTGTGGATAAACAATTGGCCGCATGTCATCCCAAAAGATTTGCTTTTCGAGTTTGTTCATGTTCCGGTACATCTCGATAACGATTCTTCCCATCACATTGTCACCAAACTCTTCTCCGACATCGCCCTTTGGAGGAGGGACAAAACTTAATTGTTGCCAATATGGATCTATATCGCTTAGAGGGATTATGCCATGTTCATACTTAACTATCATATGGCGACAAGGGAGTCCCATAGACTTCATCATGTTGCAAACACACACCTCGTCCGGCTTGGTTCCCCATATGTCAATCAAATGAACCTCTACCATTAACCTCTTAATGCAAGCACGCGAAACATTATAATGAAGTCCCTTAAACAACCGAAGGTCCGCCATATTCGTGATGTTACCACCTTTGTCCACAATCTTTTGTACTTCATGATGCGGCTTTTTTGAAACTTCCCTTTAATTCTATCAATCTCACGGTTGAAGTAATTCTCCATTGCATTAAACACAATCACAAAATTATCGACACATCCAAAAAGATTTTTCTTCAACCGATGGTGAGCCGATTCTACCAAACTTGTCGCTTGATTCCCAAAGTGTTTATGGTGGTTGGTAAATGCATAAACGAAGCGCTCTTTGTGCGGTTCCAACCATTGCTTAACCACATACGTTACAATATCCTCGGGATATTCGGGGCTAGACCAATGTTCGATAAATGCCGCAAGATTTAGATTATATTCTTCTTCGGTGAGAGACCAAGTCAATGACTCCCATTCACCAGAGAAAGCAACCCATTTAGCGTGATTTATAGTGTATTGTATATCGAATTCCTCTTTTGCGCCGCTTGTTCATCTTAGGTAGCTTACTAATCTCTTCAAATGCTTTCCTCTTTGGTGGACAAATTTGAGGCTTGCACCTATTCATCACATTACACCAAATATGGAACGTACAAAGCATATTATGTGCTAATGGGAAGACTCTCTCTATTTGCGTTCATTAATGCTACATCGTTGTCCGTCACTATAACCGCGGGGATATCATCATCTCGGTATATGGCCTTCACTTGTTGTAGCGCCCAAGTGTAACTTGGTTCTTGCTCATCTTCTAGAAAACAAAAAGCAACGGTAAACGGTGACTTGGTCGAGGTACGACCAACAATATTCAACAATGGCATCTCGTATTTGTTAGTCTTGTAAGTGCAATCCATTATAAGAACTTGATGGAAGGATTGAGCCAATTGAACACTCTTCGGATGCGCAATGAAGAGATGCGTTATTTGATCTTCCGGACCAGCTTCTTTTGAACCGCGTAGCCTTTCTCTTTAGCTACCAAAAACAATTGTTGCATCACTTTTCTATCCTTCCATTCAATCCTTTTAATTGTCTCAATTGCATTGTAAATGGTCGTCAAAGATGATACATTATCCTTGTTATCATCCTTTAGTAAGCGAAGCATGTTAAGTGGTGAAATTCCCATTCTCCTAAATTTAGCTATTTTCTCCATTTCTTGAGGAGTGAGCCGAGCGGCCATTGCATGTCCTTCAAGATCATCCGGACGAGGGTGGTTATGATGGCCTACCACCTTATCCATAGATAGAACCCATCCATTCTTTTTTTGCACTTACTAAATACTAGCTTGAACGGACATTTAGTTTTCTTTGAGCACGCCTGTGTTCTTCCTCGTCGTCTTTCCTTTATACACATAACCCTTCTTCTTGTGACTAACATTGGGATCTCCACTTCTCTCACAAACCATTTCAAAACGAGTTTGGCTTTCTTTTCCATTCAAAACTAATACGCACATGGCTTTCTTGGCATGTTCTCTAGCCCAATTCTTCGCATCAATAGTTTCATCAAAAACCAAATCATTGACATAGTGATTAGATGTATCTTCAAACAAAGATGCCAACCGGAGAAGGTTGATTATCCATTGGTATAGGTTGACATTCAATCTACAAGAAAAGGAACAACATCAATTGCAATCGTAAATAAGTTCTTGTTACAATATTATTTTATCGGGCTAACCGAACTCATAGTTCGGTTGGTCAAGCAAGTTGACAACTAATCAACTTACGTACACTAAATCAAAAGTTTATTGTACGTAAGTTCGGTTAGGTAGTGGGTTGGTATGAAGTTTGCGAACTAACCGAACTCATGGACCCTAAAGTTCGGTTATATGATACTTTTTTTATCGGTATAACCGAACTCGTAGTTCGGTTTGCCAAGCAAGTTGAGGGCTAACCGAACTTTACGTACACTAATTCAATATTTTATTGTACGTAAGTTCGGTTAGGTAGTGGGTTTGTATGAAGTTTATAACGAACCGAACTTTTGGACCCTAAGTTGGTTATATGATTATTTTTTTCGGGAAAACCGAACTCGAGTTCGGTTTGACGGTAAGTTCACAACTAACCGAACTTTACGTACACTAAATCAAAATTTTATTGGACGTAAGTTCGGTTAGATTAAGGGTTGGTAATAAGTTTGCGAACCAACCGAACTTTATACACTAATGTGAAATATTATTTTACGTAAGTTCGGTTAGCTATTGGTCATGTAACTAACCGAACTCATAGACCCTTAAGTTCGGTTACATTTCGACCAAACCGAACATAGCACTGTAATCCTATTTATAGAGTTCGGTTACTACTCCGTTAACCGAACTACAAAAAACCTCCATTAATGGAGAGTTCGGTAACCTGCGTGTTTAGAAAAAGTAACCGAACTACACTATCAGATGAGTTCGGTTACATGTTCTTCACACAAGGTAACCGAACAAGCACAAATCTACTCTAAAAATTCACATTTTTTTGAAAATTTGGACCAATTCAACCAACATTACCTAAGTTTAGAGCATACCTGGGTACCCAAATAGTCTTCCTCTAGGTTGTGGTTGGTAAAATCCATCGTTCTCATCTTGAGATTGGCTTTGGGGAAGAATACATTCACCATCTAAGAAATTATCCATATCCGGATCATTGTGAAGATTGACATATACTCTAGGAGATGAAGGAGATGTAGATTCGGATGAGCTATCATCAATTGAATCATCACTGAGTAGTCTAGATTAGTGAACTCAAAAAATTTTTTATTTTCCATGGTTTTGTTCTTCAACTTCTCAAACTTCTCTCTCTCAATAATTCTACTTCTTTTTAAAAATCGATTTTTTAAATCTCTAATCTTTATTCAAAATAATTTCACTAATCACACTAACTAATCATTAACCAAATATAATCAGAGGGTAGTTTTGGTATTAATATAAATATTTAGATAAGGGGTGACCTAGAATTACTTCTAATGTCTTACCCAAAATAAAACAATGGTCCCCCCCAAAAAAAGGCTGGTCCCCAAAAAACGGTTCAAACCATTTGTCCAATAGAACTTAGGTGTAACTAGAAGTGTAGAACAGATCGTGGGCTAATAATGATGGGCCTTCGATGCTATCTCTTGCTTTTTAGGGTTTTGATTCAGAAAGACATACAATTACAAATAGTGAGAGGCAGCATAGAGTGTCGGCAAGTCTTTCTCTGCAGCCTCCATTATTCTTTATTTCAAAATCCAGATCTGGTCTTCAAGTCTTCATCATCCAAGCTCGTTCTATTGAAAGTCATCTTTATGATGATCTTACAAATCAAGGTTATGAATAAAATGATGGTTTTATATGGGAACTCCAACATACTCTGCAAATCATACATTTTTTGTGGATTTACACTATGATTTCTCCTCTCAAATGAAAAATTTACCCTTAGCATCCTCAACTGAAGCAAGTTTCCAAAACACTGAGTGACACCAGTAGTGGAGAAGAAGCAGCCGTAAAAAAATAATCTACAGGGTTGCAGCAGTTTTAGTCTTTCTGTGTTGGAAGTGTTTTATAATTATTTTTTTTAACACTGCAAGTCTCTATTTTACTAGTTTTTCTTTGCCATCTGAAATAACCATGTCTGATATATCTCTGAATGTTGTTAGTAAGAGATCAGACTACTGTTATTGTTGAATAAATGATTTTTGTTTTTTATGCTTCTGTAAGAAAATGAAATTCTTAGTTCTCCTTATTTATCAGACAATTATGGAACGTTTCAAATCAACTTTTTGCAGTTAAGTTTAGATTATGAATAAACTTAAATCTGTAATTTCTGAAAATCTGTATTTAGGAACTGAATCACTTGGGGAAATGGCCTTTCTGTTGTTGGGGAATGAGTTTGCCTATGCTTTATGAATAAAAAAGAAATCATTCTTGATTCTGTGCAAAATCTATTGCATGTAACCAGCAACCTTTTTTTCTTCTTTTTTGGAATGTAATAAGCTGAATTATTTCCTGTGAAAAGGATGCGATTGCAGAAT
Organism: Papaver armeniacum; assembly: GCA_023531295.1. NCBI lineage: Eukaryota > Viridiplantae > Streptophyta > Magnoliopsida > Ranunculales > Papaveraceae > Papaver > Papaver armeniacum. The sequence continues at coordinate 502,189 of JAJJWW010010502.1, forward strand.
TTACAGTTTTATTTTCGACTACATGGTGCGATTTTAACCTGTGTAGCTCAACTGCATGTGAAAGATTCTGCATTTGATGAAGTTTGCTGTCAAGCATCTTCTTCTATTTATCCGGCATGAATGAGAAAAATGGCGTTAACCGAACCTGCTAGGCAGGTGGCAGATGTCCAATTTGCCCACGGATCACATCTTGAGGGCTTGTTTTGTTTGAGAGAATGGAATTGCATTTTGGTTTGAGAGAATGAAATTGTTATCAAGAAAAATGCAATTCCATTCATGTACTTGGTCAATAGATATGTTTTTTTCTTCATTCTGGGAATGCAAATCCTAGTAAGATTTTCTGTCATTTGACTCATTTCTGATGCCAGGGCCAAGGCTACACACGTGATCAAACTTAGATAAGCGACAAGGATTAGACCAGGTAGTAATTCCGGGTAATCCAGTGCATTCTGGGAGAAAAGTGTGTAATATCTTAACAAGTATATTACTCACTAAACGCTACTTCTATAATCTCTGATGTTTTTGCACTCGATAATGCAATTCCATTTTCATGTGCATGGCTTTCTTGGAAATGCAAATCCTAATAATCAAGTTCCCTAAACGAGGAATTCTAAGCTGATGCAAGCCCATTCATGTGTTTGTTGTCATGGCTCCCCTACTTTCAGATGAACCAAATTCCACATCCAAAAAACAGCACCATAGGAACCATAGTCCGATTGATGCAGATAAACAAACTAGACACATCAACTTACACGCCTAGGCTTCAGCGTCTAAATGGCATTAACACACATGTGATAGATTCCACCATCTATTTTAATCCCTCCCTATGAATTGAGTTAGGAAATGACGCCGCCTATTCCATATGGTTAGAAGAGGTGGATAGTTAGTCTAGGGAGGTCAGCTAATTGAGTAATTTGTTGGGAAATATAAGATACGTATCTTAAACTTGCTTCCTATGAGTTTGGTACAAGGGAAGAGTGAAGTGGGTTGGGGAAAAGGTAGAAAAGGTATAAAAATAGACGACCTTTGGTCATCAAAAAAGACTCGAATGTGTTTGCTACGTAGATGAAATGTGTTTCCGACTCATTATCAGCCACTGTATATAAACATTATACACAACAACAAGAATGTTGAGAATCTTGAGATGCCTACTATTCACGACCATACATCAGATTTAATTTTTTCTAGCTTATTAGGGTTTTGATTCAGAACGATGACATATAAATTAAATAGGGAGAGGCAGCATAGAGTGTGTCTTCTCTAAATAGAACGCAGCAGCCTCCATTTCTCTCTATTTCCAAATCTGGATCTGGTCTTCTAACTGTACCCAAACTCATTCTACTGAAATTCTCTCATCATAATGATTCTGCAAATGATTTTTCAACCCTCACATGCACCAAAAATCATCCATCCTCCTAGCACTATGATTTCTCCTCTCAAACGTTTATTTTTGTGGAACACCATCTCCAAATGAAATGGTTTATCCATGGCCTTGGTCAGTCTTTTGCCAAGGCCACTACAAGTCCCTATTTCTCTAGTTTCTCTTTGCCATACTATGAAATGTACCACTGTTGAATAATTTTTTTAGTTATTATGTTTCTATTTCACTGATTGTTCAAATAACCAATGTCTGATTTATCACCGAATGTTGTTACGTAGTACTCCCTTTGTTTTCTCTGGGAAAGAAATACTTTCACTTTTTCAATTTGGCCTATTTTTAGGCTAAAATGAAAAAGTGAAATTATCACTTTTCCAAAAAAAAAGAGGGAGTAAATGATTTTTTTTTTTTTTTTTGCTTCTGTAAATAAATGAAAATCGTAGTTCTTAGTTCTCCTTATTTATCAAACAATTATGAAACGTGTAAACAAATCAATTTTTTGTAGTTAAGTTTATAGATTATCTAATTTACCTTAGACTGTATTTGTAAACCTTCATTTCAGAATTGAATCACTTTGGGGAATGACCTTACTGTATTAATTGAATCCACTCATCCTGCAGCAAGAATGAGAAAATAGCATTACCCAAACCTGCAATGCAGGTGGACTCATAGGTCCAATTAATCCACTGATCTTGAGCACTTGCTTGGTTTGCCAGTATGAAATTGCTTTCAAGAAAAATGAAATTCACTGATCATGTGCTTTGTCAATAGATGTTTTTATTAGTAGAACCTGGGATTGACATACAACCAACTGACACCGGTTGTAAACGCCGAGTTGGTTCCCAAACAAATTAAAAGCATGCCAAGATGGAAACAAAGAGAAATTGGAGTAATGCATCTGACCTGGTTTACTGATACTTCCATCCATGGACTTCTTTGTAGAAAAAGTTTTCATCAGAACAGGCCGGATCCTCTCCTAGCTAACTACCAGTATTTTGGTCCCAAAATATCTCCCTGTAAATGGCTAGTCAATCCCCATCAGCCATTGGACCCAAAAATATCTTTCTTTGTTTTTGTTTTGCAAAGATGGAAATTGCTGTTCATTTGTCGAATACACAAAAGAGGTTATTACAAGAAAATTGGATGGTTAAGATGAATTTACCTGCACAAAGGGACTTTGCAGTGATAATCATCTTGATCACAAATAGAAGCATGAAGTTTTTATGAATTTGTCCCATCCTCTTGCACCTACAACATCCCCCGTTCATTCACTTCTCACACATGGCAAAATGTTTGATCAAACCTTGTAAAACCTTGATAGGTTGAGAAGAATTTCCACATTGACTCTCTATTGAATGATCCAACGTTGTATAACCTTCTGCACTATATACCCCGCTCTTGCTTCTATTCCTCTTTTTGCTTAAATTTAAAGATTACAGATACAAGTATAATAATAAAATGACTAAACCAGCGGACCTCATTGTCCGGCAGATAATTTGTGAAAGATCTCCAAAAGTTCAATAATTTGTACTGGAGAAGCACATCTTTGTTTTACAATAAAGGTTCAACTACTCCAGTGATTCGGTTTAGCACTTAAAGCCATCTGTCAATGTATTTTTCTATCTGTTTTCATTTTATTTTATTTTTACCAATTTTGAAGCTACTAATTAAGCTACATTTTAATTATTGTTCAGGTGCATTTAAACAGTTCAAGAAACATATAAGTTGAGGATTCATTTTGCAAGACCCGCCCTATGGGAATTGGTTTCGAAGTCTTGTCATAACCTATTAAACTAGGGTTTGTCCGATATCCTTTGTTTAATCACTTATTAGGGAAGGTTCAAGTATAACTCATAACTCCTAATCTATACAACTTATATTGATTGATCATGGAAGTCTTTAACTCTATAAAAGCTTTGATGCACATCTAAACCCCATTTTTAAACAGTTCAACCTGTGGTGTAAAACAGATGATGACAACATGTTTTCTTGAATAAGTTGAGGATTCATAAATGAATTTTGATTTAATATTGGTAGTATACTGTCATGATGTGAAGTAGATACTAGAATGTCCTGGATTATGACTCAAGGAATTATCTTTGACATTTTGGGAAGAATCAAAATCAAACCTAAAGTAAGAATCTTAACTAGGCACTATTGTTTGGCAGAGTAGGCACTACTACATTCTTTAAATTTGTTTTTTTTTTTTTTGTTGTCATCCCTAAAGGATTGGTTAGCTTGTCCTGGATGACCAAGGAATCTTTGAGAATCAAAATCTAAAGTAAGAATCTTAACTAGGCACTAGGCAGAGTAGGCACTACTACACTTAAATTTGTTTTTTTTTTTTGTTGTCACTTACTGGAACAGATCCACGGCCAATGGCCGCGGAGATAAGTTTTTCTCAGCCCTACGGTGAATGGCCGCATGTTGTCACTAGAACAAATCCACTAAGACAACTAGTGGGCTAATGATGGGCCTTCGGCGCTATCTCTAGCCTTTTAGGGTTTTGTTTCAGAAAGATGACATATAAATCGTGAGAGGCAGCATTCAGTGTAGGCGAGTGTCTCTCTAGTCTCTCTCTCTACACAAAACACTGCAACCTCCATTTTTCTCTATTTCAAAATCTAGATCTTTCTTCAAACTCTTCACTATCCCAACTCGTTCTATTGAAAGTCTCTTTATAATGACAAGTGGAGTGCACGTGCGTTGCACGTCGGCAAATTATAGTTTTTTCACATTTATCTTCCATGTTCGCAGAAAGATGACATGACACTCTGCTACCCCAGTTAGCCAATATTCTTTCCCTTACACAAAAATTAGCAGTGAATTAAAATTGTTTCTTACATAAATATTAGTAGTGAATTAAAATGCAAAAGAAGACTATTCAGCAAGATAACAAACACCCAATTGTAAAATTGGATAAGTTTTGCTGTCACCATATTTGGGGCATCCCTTTGGATACTCGAGAAGCCTTTCATCGAAACTGAATCAATCGTACAGAATACCTATCCGAACCGGAATGCCAATAATTAAAACATAGCCTCAGAATAAAAGAAAGAAAAAAGAAAGGAGTAAAAGAAGAAATGAAGAAATGAATCCAATCAGCAAGTTGCTTACCTATACCTGCCAACTCTCTGGGGATCATCCACACTAAAAGACTTCACTTCGTGTATCCTAACAAAGTCTGCCGTTCTTTCTATCAGTAGCACATCATCGAGTAAACTTTATGAAAATCAACCATGAGCACGAATTGAAAAGTGCAGACTATGAAAAAACTCTTATATGCCGTGGAACATGCCGTTCAGCTGGAGGGGATTTAGTGAGACATGGGTACCGAGTTTGTATGGTGAATCATTTATTAAATTGGTTCCAAATTCGCAGGCATTTTCAAGAATAAATGCATTCAAGAATAAACCTAAGAAGATTATGAATTTCGTCTTTCATTGCTGTGACAACTGCAAACATATCACTTGCAGGGTAGTAGAATGGGACATCACACCTTTTCTTACTAAATCCTGGGAACTATAAACAAAGCTGATGGAAGGAAAAAACAATAAAATACGTGGCACTAATCAATGAACATACACAAAAACTCATTTCAAAGTGAATAAGGGGTGTAAGTGAGAGACATAATACCTTATTCCAGCTTTATATGGTCTCATGGAAAGAAAAACAACGGACATCCCACTTTCGTAAATTCATCCCCGACCACAACCAAAGATTATTTCAGAGTAGGACTAACGGCAACTGCAATGCACGGCTATTGTCACATACTTGGATATTTGGAAGCCACAGCGAGAAATGTTGTTCTCAAATAAGTCATCATCTCCCACTCCTATCCCCAACTCTAACGAAAATAATTGAGTAAAATGAATGATAGATATAAATTGGTAAATGTAAAATGAAATGAACAGAAGGAAACCGAGAATACCGAAGTAGAGGCTTCCTTAACAGCCTTAACCAACCACTGTGGGTTTACTACTTTATTGAAGTCAGTCTCTACTCTCTCTAGTAGCAACCAAATCTGCAAGAAGCAAAGGAATGCAGACCATAAATTAACATATCTATACAGAGACTATCAAACAATTCCCCAGGGACTATCAAAAAAGTCGAAACAAATTAACCATGTACTTTCATTTGCATCGACAGTGTTCAAAAATATAATTCAATCATACAGAGGGAAAAACATATGTCAGTTCAGAACTTTGTTTTCAGAAAGTTCTAGAGGTCTTTCGTAGTAGAAATGGTGGATATAAGAGATAAATTGATCACAAATAGCAGTCAAGCATTAGGTCTTGCTGTTTAGTGCTTAAACAACACAAAATCGTTAATATTAAGCATAACCATTAAGACATTATAGGTGGGTACCGAGAATATTTCAAAGACAGGGAGATGTAGAGTTTTAAAATTTGAAATTGCAAACCTTGACAAATTATAAGAACCACCAGAGAGATGAAACTCTTAGCCCTTAAAAAATTCAATTGATTTCACAGAATTCTCCAAATTATAATTCCACAAAAAATTGCAAATTATCAAATTTTTTATGTCACACCAAAACACTGCCTATAGCAAACAAATTTCAAATTCGAAAATTAACCTAAACCCAATTCAAATTTCAATCAAAATTGAACTAATTAACTCTAAAAATTTGACAAACCTCATAAAAGTTTCAACCTTAAGAACCCTAATTTTTAATTCTGGAAGATTGTAACATGTATAATCAGATTTAAGGAGAGTGATAATATAAAGCGATGTAACAAACCTTTGTAGTGAATAATATTCCATGATATTGATCGAATTGATCAAAATTCTTCTTCTCTAAATCGACTAAAAATGACGGTGGTGGTTGTTAAGAGAGGAAGAAAAGAAGGTGGTGGTTATGGTGGTGCTGATGCTGATGACGGTGGTGGCAGTTGATAAATGGATTTGGTGTTGGTGATGGTTTTGGTGGTGTTGGTGTTTCAAGTGAAGTAGAGATTGTGTTTGGAATCACGGACATAGATGGTGGTGAGTTTTGGCGGAGAAGAAGGATTTAGAAAGATAATAGGAAAAGATGGGAGGGGCATTTTCGTCGAGTAACAAAAAAATGTCTGTGACAGGAATCTTTCAAGGAATATTCTTTCATTTGAGGGTCTTTATTTTAAAGAGAAGAGATCTAACGGCTTCTATCACTTAAGTCTTTGACTTTTGGTTAGTCTTGCTCTCATTAAAGGGGGGGAGATCTTACAAATTAAGGTTATGAATAAAATGTTGGTTTTATACAGGAACTCTGGCATATTCTTCAAATTATACATCTTTGTGGAGTCACACTATGATTTCTCCTCTCAATTGAAAAATTTACGGGTGACTATCCATTGTGTGCAAATTTCTGGAGCACCGAGTGACACCAGTATTGAAGACTTTAACACTGTTTGTTGGTGGTTGCTGTCTAATAAAAAGTGGTGCACAAACAAATGAAGTGTTTTATAATAATTTTTTTCTCTGTTATCTAAGAACCATGTATGAGGTTGCTATACGCCTTATGAGATGTACCGATCTGTTTTTAGTTTCTATGTCTCTATTTCACTAATTTTTCTTTGCAATCTGAACTAATCATGTCTGATGTATCGGGAATGTTGTTACTTAGTATGAGATGAGATTTACTGTTACTATTGAAAAGTTGATTTTTATTTTTACGCTTATGTAAGTAAATGAAATTCTTAGTTCTCCTTATTTGTCAAACAATTATGGAACGTTTAAACAAATCAATTTTTTGTAGATAAATTTAAATTATGTTTAAAGGATGCGATTACAGAATTTACAGTTTTGTTTTTAACTCTGGTGCGATTTTAACCTGTGCAGCTCAAATATTTGAGCCATTTGTATGGGAAAAGATTCTGCATATTATGCCGTTTGCTGTCAAGCATCCACTACTATTCATCGTGCAGCAAGAACGAGAAAATGGCATTAACCAAACGTGCAAGGCAGAGGTCCAATTTTTCCACGGATCACATCTTGGGCGCTTGGTTGGTTTGAGAGAATGAAATTGCTTTCAAGAAAGATGCAATTCCAATCTTGTGCTTGGTCAATAGATTTTTTTCTTTTTTTTTTTTTTTTTTTTTTGGAAGTGCAAAATTAGATAAGCGGCAAGGATGAGACCAAGTAGTAATTCGGGGTGATCCAGTGCCATTAAGCACCTGATAGGTATTGGTGATAACTAGAACAGATCCAGTTAAGACCACTCGTGGGCGCATTGATTGGAAGTTTAATGATGAACATTGTTCCAAATTTTTTTTTAGGCAATTATTGCTAGTTTTATGTCTTGGCTATTTTAATTATATTGAAGTTTTTAATTTTGTGAAGTTTTATTTGAAAATTTGGGTTTTGATTCACAAATATGCCATATAAATAGAAAGCACCACCGTGGTTTAGAGTGTTCGGAGAAGTAAAGCAACATACCTAGCGAGTCTCTCCCCCTTGAAATTTAAAAAAAACAGTTGGTGAAAGCAGCTCCAGTCCTCCATTTCATCTTAAGGTTTTGAATTTTATCTGGCAAAATCCAGATCTGGTCTTATAACTATATCCAAAATCGTTCTACTGAAAATTCTCTTTATAATGATCTTACAAAATGTTGGTTTTATATCTCACATACTCTGCAAAATTTGTGGATTCGCATACCTAGTGGGTGATTTCTCCTCTCACATGGAAAATTTATCTTTTTGGATCCAATCGGATAGAAGTGTCCGTGTCCGTTGGTGTTTTCTTTGGGATTTAAAGCATTGACCGCCACCAGTAGTGCAGAAGATGCACAGTAACTAATGGCGCCTTGAAGCATCTCTAGATCTCTCCTGAATAAATTAAGTGGTTTGGATATAATTGATGTTCCGCTCCTTTACTGTTTCTTGCTGGTTTCTCTACTGGAAAGTTTTGAGTGGTGCACAAAAAAATAAAGTAATTTATAAGAACCATGTATGCATCATATAAGGTGTATCACTGTTGAATAATTTTTTTAGTTTTTGTGTCTAATTCAGTAGTTTTTCTTTCTCAAATAACCATGTCTGATGTATCACTAAATAAATGATTTCTGTTTTTATGCTTCTGTAAGTTAATGAAATTCTTTGCAGTTAAGTTTACAGATTATCTAAATTAATCACCTTAGACTGGAGTATTTAGGAATTGAATCACTTTGGGGAATGACCTTGATTATGTGGGAGCATGAGTTTGCCTATGCTTTATGAATCAAAAGAAATCATTCCTGATTCTGTGTAAAATCTAGATTCGAATCAGCAACATTTTCCTTTATTTATCTTTTTGGAATGTATGTTTAATTTACATAGAACTATTTCTAGAAAAATATGCGATTTGTATGTGAAAGATTCTGCATCTCATGCCATTTGCTATCAAGCTCATTCTTCTATTCATCTGGCATGGATGAGAAAGATGGTATTAACCACTCAGAGCTCCAATTTGCCCACGGATCACATTTTGAGCGCTTGTTTGGTTTGAGAGAATGGAATTGCATTTTGGTTTTAAAGAATAAAATTGTTTTCAAGAAAAATGCAATTCCATTCATGTGCTTGGTCAATAGATTTTTTTTCTTTTTTTCTGGAAATACGAATCCTAGTTTGGTTTTCTGTCATTTGACTCATTTCTGATGCGGGGGCACATAATAAAACTTAGATAAGAGACAAGGATGAGACCAAGTAGTAATTCCGGGTAATGCAGTGCATTCTATGAGAGAACTTTATGTTCTTCTATAAGCTCTGATGTTGATCTATTCTGTTGGTTGCCTTCATCTCATGGGACGTGACCTGAAATGTGAGATTCCCCCGATAGAACCTGATCCGCGTCAACAGAAAGTGAAATTGCAGTAGAAAATAAGTTGTGGCTAGCTAAAGAACTAGAAGCCAGAACAAAGTTTGTCATTTGGTTCCATTGCTACTAGCAAGTAGCAAGATATATAGTTTTAGTTTACTATATGAAGTTTAAATTTGGTGGTGTACGAGTTTAGCTATGCTTAATGTAACCAAACAAAATCACTCTTGAAGAAAGTTGTTTCCGATTGTGCAATCCCAGTGGCTCTCAACTGATGGTTTTTTTTTTTTTTTTTTCTTCTTCTTCTTCTTCCCGATGTATGCTTAATTTAGAATTAAATTATATCTCGACTGTAAATCATTTTCAACTACGCACATAGAGATTGTAAGCTTTGTAGCTCAAACATTTGAGCCATTCGATCGGATGCCAAACAATCTGCATTTGATGTTGTTGGCTGTCAAGCATCTACTACTATCAAACATTACTAATCAAACCCACAAGACAGGTGGAATTATAAGTCCAGTTTGCCCATTATGAGCTTGATTCTAGTTGGCCAGAAAAAATCACTTCCTCCAAAATGCAATTCCTTTCATTTGCTTGGCGAAATTATTGTATTCTTGTGAGTACAAGTTCCCAGAAACTAGGAACTCTAATATGACTACTCCTGGGCTGAATATGGGCCTGTATGCTCTTTCAAGCTTGTTAGGGTTTCGGATTTAGAAAAAAGACAGCTATAAATTGTCAGTTAGACGGCGAGTCTCTCCCAAAACAGAACTTTTTTTTTGATCGAAAGAGAAGATTTATTAAAAGAATAAGAATGTACAACTATTTCTACCAGTAGTAAATGAAAGAAAGAAAAACAAAAACAATGAAGCAAGAGATTACATAAAGATAGAGTCCCATGTAGAAAGCACTGAACTTGAGAAGTTCAAGTGGACATGGTGACCTGCTGCTGCCTCCCAAGACAAAACAGAATATTTTTTTTTTTTTTTGATAAGAAAAGAAGATATATTAAAGAAGAGAGAATATACAATAGTCTACCAAAGATAGACTAAAAACAAAACAAGAAAAAACAATCAGGAGTAAACAATCTCCCAATTAGTTACAGTATTTAAAAAATTCAAATGAACCTTTTTCCCAGCCGCTGCTGCCCACGACAAAACCAAAGTTTTAACATCTAAGGCCAAATCTCTGTCTGTTTTGAAGCAATAAGTTTCCTCAAAAGTTCTGCAGTTACGTTCCCTCCACAACACCCAGATAACTGCAGCAGGGAGAAGATCCCACACCACTTTCCCTGTGTTTGATAGCTTGTTTTGAGGCCAAGTACAAGCAAAAGAGAGTAAACTTTCAGGGAACACCCACGCCTTGATGATTAGTTAGATATGACCATCCAAATAAAATGAGCCACCTTGCAGTGAATAAAAATATGGTTCTGAGACTTAGTATCGCCTCCACAAAGGATGCAAGAGTTGTCGATGTCCATACCTTTGCATTGTAGCATATCTAAAGAATTGAGTTTACCATGAACTGCGCACCATAGTAGGAAGTTGGCATTAAGTGGCACGCCAGAATTCCATACAAACCGATGAGGAAAATTATCAACTCCTTCATTAGAAACAAGAGTCTGATAAAGAGATTTTACTGAGAAACACCCTGTATGATGCAGAGTCCACCTTCTTGTGTCAGGTAAATTATCTGTAACAGGAGGGTTACTGCCAATAATACTTAAAAGATCTGCCAACTGAATTGCCTCTGAGTTATTAAGGGTTCTTTTGAACTCAAATTTCCAAGAACCATCTTGAGTAATGTGGTTTGCCAAGGAACCAAATTGCAGTATGTCTAACTTACTTAAAAGGCCAAAGTTATTTGCCAGATAGGTATCACTAACCCATTTATCATGCCAAAAGGAAATATGTTCACCTAAATGGATACAAGTTTTAGAATTATTGTTAACCAAATCACTTGAATCAGTAATTTTTCTCCAGCAAGATACACCATGAGGAAAATTTACACCTGCAGGTACCCAATTTGAGAAACAACATCCATATTTTTTAACAATGAGCTTGTACCATAACTGATTTTTCTCAACACCAAATCTCCAACACCATTTTGCCAGAAGAGATAAATTCATGTGTCTCAGATTAAGCACATCCAGACCTCCTCTCTCCTTATTAGCATATACAAAGCTCCACTTAATCAAATGTGAACAATTACTACCTCCCCATAAAAAATTCCTCATTTTCTTTTCAAGTATCTTGATCACTGATATTGGAGCTTTGAACAAGGAGAAATAATACATTGGAAGTGAAGTTAGAATACATTTCAAAGCCAACTTGCCTCCTTTGGTCGGTGTAATACGATTCCACACATTGAGTCTTGCATCAAAGTTTTCTATGACCGGTACCCAAATGGACTTTGAATTTGGCTTTGCACCAAGTGGCATTCCTAGGTACATGAAAGGTAATGTATCTGTTACACATCCCAGCTCTGTTGCCCAATCATTGATGTGTGGAATATCCCCAATAGCAATAATTCTTGTTTTAGCTTTATTAACTTTCAGACCTGCAATGTATTCAAAGCAATGAAGAATGAAGAATAGATTAGTGAGTTCCTCCTTCTTGTTGTCTATAAAGAAGATGTATCATCTGCATAATGCAGGTGATTGACAACATGACCATTATCCACCATTGTAAATCCATTAAACAAATGAGAGTTAGCTGCTCTAACAATGTATCTGGAAAATCCCTCCATTGCAATGTTGAAGAGAAGTGGGGAGAGAGGACAGCCTTGCCTTACACCCCTTGAGCTACTGAAAAATCCAAAAGCAGATGCATTAATGAGAACAGAAAAAGTGGCATTAGAATATAGCAGAATTTGGTCCAATTAATCCATTTCCTGCTAAAACCCATTTTTTGCAATATGAACTCCAAATATCGCCAATTGATTCTATCAAAAGCCTTATCCAAATCTATTTTTCAAATGACACCAGGCTTTCCATCTTTTAATCTTGAGTCCACCAACTCATTAGCTATAAGAGTCCCATCAATTATTTGTCTACCCTCTGTATAAGCACATTGCACAGGTGAAATCAATTTAGACATTACTAACTTCATTCTAGTAGCAAGTACTTTAGATAAGATTTTATAGACACTGGTGTTTATGGGTAAAAATCGTTTCTGCCGATTTCGGTAAATTCGGTAGGTGAGTGAGAAACTGGTTCAAACCCTAAACAAATGTGTTGCACGTGAGCACTTTATAGATTCGAGAGATCAATCTGTACAAGTCCGGCCTAAACCAAGAAATGGCCGTTCCAGACTTGCTTCGGTCACAAAGTGGAGGAGAAGGGTTGATTTGGGGAGGGAGCAAAGAAAGGTGTTGAGATCAGAATAATTCTGGGAGAGTAGTGTCTCGACTTGTATCAGAAAGTGGAAGCTTCGTAAGCTTGCAAGAGATGAAAGCTTTTTGGAGAGCTTGCAAAGTTGTCTTTTCTGAGAGTGTAGTATTTTTCCCTTGACCGAGACTTGTTGTTTGGTGGAAATAGGTAAGACCTATTTATACAAGTCGAGATTGAAACGTACCCTGGCCTCATGAAGGAAGAGAGTAAAGGGTGAAATAATGGGAGGAGGTGGTAACCGCAAGATGTTTATGGGTGAAAAACGTTTTCACCATTATTTCCTCATTTATTTGACCGCTTTATTCCTTTTCACGTTTTCTTAATGTGAGCGTAGTGTCTGGCAAGCCGTGACCGCCAAACCAAAACCCTGGAAAGCATCCCCCAGTTTGTGTTGATATCTCGAGTGTTGGTTGCACCTTGAGTGCAAGTGGAGCTGCTAGTGGCGCGTGTGGTATGTGCCATTGGCATGTGCGGAATGCCCTTGTTGCGGGTTGTACTTCGAGCGCAAGTGGCAATGCCAGAGCTGCTAGTGGCGTGCGTGGCATGTGCCAATGGCATGTGCGGAATGCCTTGGTGGTAGGTTGTACGTTGAGTGTAAGTGGCAATGCCAGAGCTGCTAGTGGTGTGTGTGGCATGTGCCAATGGCATGTGCGGAATGCCTTGGTGGTAGGTTGCATGGTTTGCGAGTTAGGCTACCAGCGTGGGTTTTGGCATGTGTCAATGGCGCGTACGGCCAAGTTGGCCTAAGTTGCACGGCTTGCAAGTTAGGCTACCGGCGTGCATTAGGGGCACGTCTAGGTGATGAAGGCTACCAGCGAGCGTGTTGGCATGTGCCAATAGCATGCGTGGCCGTTTAGGGTCGTGGCCTTGGTAGGAAAAGCTACCAGCGAGCGTTTTGGCATGTGCCAATGGCATGCGTGGCCGTTAGGGCCGTGGCCTTGGTAGGAAAAGCTACCAGCGAGCGTGTTGGCATGTGCCAATGGCATGCGTGGCCGTTAGGGCCGTGGCCTTGGTAGGAAAGGCTACCAGCGAGCGTGTTGGCATGTGCCAATGGCATGTGTGGCCGTTAGGGCCGTGGCCTTGGTAGGAAAAGCTACCAGCGAGCGTGTTGGCATGTGCCAATGGCATGCGTGGCCGTTAGGCCGTGGCCTTGGTAGGAAAAGCTACCAGCCGAGCGTGTTGGCATGTGCCAATGGCATGCGTGGGCCGTTAGGGCCGTGGCCTTGGTAGAAAAAGCTACCAGACGCATGTTGGCATGTGCCAATGGCATGCGTGGCCGTTAGGGCCGTGGCCTTGGTAGAAAAAGCTACCAGTGACGCATGTTGGCATGTGCCAATGGCATGCGTGGCCGTTAGGGCCGTGGCCTTGGTAGAAAAAGCTACCAGTGACGCATGTTGGCATGTGCCAATGGCATGCGTGGCCGTTAGGGCCGTGGCCTTGGTAGAAAAATCTACCAGTGACGCATGTTGGCATGTGCCAATGGCACGCGTGGCCAATTTGGCCTAGGTTGCATGGTTTGCAAGCCTAAGTGCGGGCGCTACTTTGGCATGGCGCGGCTAGGGCCAAGGTAAGGGTGTTTGGCTTGGCGTGGCGTGACTAGGGCCAAGGTAAGGGTGTTTGGCTTGGCGTGGCGTGACCAGTGTAGCTAGGGCCAAGGCGGAGTGTGTTTGGCTTGGCGCGGCTAGCTCGGGTTAACACTAGTGGAAAACAGAAGTTCCGCGACCGTCAGGACAAGTCATATATACGAGTTATACGACCAGTTACAACCGTCTCTTATGGGGTCTCTGATAAAGCGTAGCTGTTTTGTACGACCCTAAGACGTGGGTCTCAGAATAACAACTGATTTTAAGGGTAACGAGGTACAGACCCTGAGTCGTGGGTCACAGATTTAAATTATAATATAAAAAAATATATAGATTCAGATTTGCTGAAATGCCTAAATGGTTGAATCTGAAATAATTTGACTGCATCAAAGTAAAGTCAAACTGAACTCAACTTGAAGTCAAGTCAAATGGAACTCAAATGAAGTCAAGTCAGCGTCAAATCAAATTAAACTCAAAGTTTGACTCAAAATTATCTCAAATGGAGCTCAAATTCAATTTACAATCTGGACCAAAATTATTCAAGTTCAAAGTATGAAAACTTGGACACTAAGTTCATTATTGAACATCAAATTCTTTTACATAGCTTCGCCTTACAAAATAGAGGGACCAGTTCATATATCCCCAAAAAAAATACGTAATGACACCACCAACACCTTCAGTATCCTAAGAAATTAGCCATTTTTACAACATTATTGGTACTTCCAAAATGTAGTTCACAACTCTATCGTAACTACTGCGTGAACAAATTTGAACAAAATAAAAGCACAGAGCTACTGAAGACCCTCTCCCTATTTTGTATCAATCCCACGATTTCTATATTATTATAAATCGAAGGAGGACATAGGACTACTATACCTTTGACAATCCAATGATTAACAAACAGCATAGGAATCCCAATCTCAACTTGCTCCCATACTTGATTATATCCCCGTATGATATGTAAGCTTGCATCTATAATCGGGGCTCCTTGAGTTCACCGAAGCGTGTAAAAAGCTCGAAAAGTAGAGAACACATCTGCATTAGTGATGCAGCTTTATGGATATCCACAAATAAGACCTCTTAAATAATAATAATATAAGAAGTATTATCATACTCTTCATATTCTGTCATTATAAATTATCACTCACATGATACATTTTAGTAATCTAATCTTCCTATAACAAGGTCTACGAATAATTGAGAAGACTATTTCAGATGTTTAAACTCTTGATGGTTATCAACATGGGAATAGACTATAGAGTAAATCCTAAGCTTAATACACGCAAACACGACATTCAGAGAGACAATAATTAAGCTAAAGCAAAGTTCTAACTATATTTCTTGTGAAGATCCTGTTTCGTATGAGCCTGAAACTAAGGGTACATTCTTGGTGGTAAGATCTTTGATCCAGTTGCAATATGACATCATACGTGGGCAAGTATATGGTAACACACTTTGAAAATACAATTAATGATCTTAAATGAAATTTACAAGACACAATATGAGAACATAGCCATGGAGAAAGAAAACAAAACTTACTGTTGGTACATCAAGTGCTATGCCAGCATTTGTACCCCTCCACAACCTTGCAATTCCTTCCTGCAAAAATTCACCCAGTTACAATATGAGCAAACAGTTACTTTTGGGTATCAAATAATCGTGTGACAACTAGATTCTCTTTCTGATACTTCGGGAATGAAATGTTCATGTACTAACTAGTTCATTAGTTACAAAAAAATCCTTTGCATCCACCTAATAATCATAAATCATCAATTTCCACACCCTAAATACCAAAATGAAAAATCCAGACAACAAAAAAAATTTAATGAGCTTACCTGCAAGAACTCTCCTTCCTTCTTCCTCACAGTAACTATTGCAACTTCAACTGCATAAGATTGCAACAACAAATACTCATCAGCAACAACAAAAATATCATCAAGATTTTTGAATTCATGGCTAAGTAATGGCACCTTACTGAAATAACATAAAAGCTAACAGTTGATTCCACCCCCTCGGGTGCCCTGCCGCGAGTAAAATGAACAAATTATTATTCAGCCTCCTATAATTTAAAAAAAAAAACCACTGAAGCAGTAGCTACAATTGTTGATACTCATGACACAAAAGACAAACTGTATCAATAAACAAAAATTAAATTATGCCAATCAATTCTTGCAAGATGTCGAGAAAAACTCCATAAATGCGAAACCTCGATTGTGTCTTTGGGCGAATTAAAAGCAAAGCCATTATAATTTAGTACACTATAGGTTAATGTGGGAAAGAATTTTACCTGAATGCACAATCCAAGCAATGGGTTGATCTCTTTCTTTAAATTCTCTCTGATCGTACCATATATTTCTCAAGGAGTGGTGTCAGCTGTTGCTTAAATAGTAAAGCTTGATTTTTGGAAACGACTTAGAACAAGCCATCCAGTTCACCAAGCTCACCAAGCAAATGACCACTAAAGAATGAGAACCCAGCACTTTGTGGAGACCCTTGATGTCCCTGAATGAGAACCCATCACTTAATTAATAACTCCATAAAGAAGGAACGGAGACTAGGCATAAGCGTATGACAACAACAACAACACAAAGAACGACCTCAACAATTAAGAGAAATTATTTCAAAAACTAAACTAAAGCGGAGACCCGTTAAATACAATGAGCTTAAAATCGAATAAAACTTAACAAAGACAGAACTAATAAGAGATAAACAAATAGTGGCAAGATTGCATAAAATCGAAATTAATCATGTGCGACGCGTTTATGGGAAAGTCTCGCACTTAATCACCAAAGTCAATTGTATGCAATTAAGTAGGTTAGTAACTGATATGATAGGTTCATGCATCTTCATAAAATAAAAGCAAGCACAAATCGTAAGACATGTAATATAGTAACAACAAATGTTCTGAAAGAGTTAGAAATACTAGTAATGCCTATGGTTTAAATTGACAGTGTAACAAGTCTCAGATATATAACTTCGTACTTAGGTCAACAATAATCTCCAAAACTCTAAAAGGTATTCTTTCTTCTAAATTTTCTATAATCAGTTACTCCAACGGGCCACATTTAAAAAAAAAAAAAAAAAGGAAATCGGGAATTGAAAAGTAATCTTTGAAAATACATTGTGCTAGTTTTCCGGGTGGGATGACCACATAGCGTAGCATGGCCCTCACCAGAGTTAGTAAATCCTCCCAATTAGCGTCGCTATACTTGCTGATGGAGTAAGTATCTTTCCTATCCGCACCTTTTCATTAGAGTTTGTCTAACGAATTCTGTAAAAAAGTATGGAAGTTAGTCAATTCAAGAGTTTATCCAGCGAAATATACCTTAAAGCAAAAAGACATTTTCTTTTTGTCGAAGCTTCAATTTGTACATCTATCGGGACAAAAAGATCACTGCAACAAAGAATTCCTGCACCAATAAGTACTTCGGGAGACAATCTTGTGGTCTTCTTGCCAAGGGTTGAAAAAGTATTTATCAATGCCATTTACAAATTGCCGGGAACATAGTACTAGTTCTGTGCATCCAATGATATCATAAACCCCAACCAACTCCACACCTGCAATATCAAACAAGGAGCATTCAAAAAAAAAAAAAAAGTATAACATGCATATCAGTACAACTTAGTAAGTGTTTATCACCTTAAGATGATACTGACTCTCAGTAATTAGAGTGATCTATAATACATAATGTTTCAAGGTCCGGGCTCCTAATAAAAAGAATTAAAATCTTGGACCTAAGCATATCCCTTGTAACAGATCCCCAAATATATGTGTTTGCCCAATTCAGCAAGTTATTTGGTTAAACAATAATCACAGTAAGTCAACTTCTCCAACATACACTTACACAATATCATGGGATTGAATAACTGATTACTGTGCAAGGAAGTTTTTCTACTTTTGTCTTATTTCGAAAGACTTCAAGAAAACTTATTCTTTCTTGAACAGAGTACATCTCAAGATGAATAGGTTGAATTCCTCAAATAGTTTCCTATTATAAAAATAGAGAACAAAATGAAATCTTACAGTGTTGTAAAAACATATTGCAACTTCATCATTAGCTCTATTAATGATTTGCATCCTCGGTGATTGGGAATTGGAAAATACAAGCATTTGACAATATGAAAATGAGTTTCATCCTTTTGATCTGCCTGCAGGTATTGAAAATGCGGAGTAGTTAAATTAAGTGGCAGGAAAACAACCAAGTGTTTTGGAGAAGAATTTATATAAGAGGGAAGATCGATTGAGAGTTAATACACAATGAGAAGACCATTCTATATACACAATGAGAAGACCATTCTAAAATGATGATTGCAAACCTTTCTTCCTGAAGCACCTCCGAAACTTGGTCATCTAGTTGCTCAATCGTTTGGCACCACTTGGATATTGATTGCTCTGCAACTATTCCACTCCTCAACTTCAAACCATCTCTCTTGGCCTAGTACAAATATTTACTCTTAATCACAACAATAATCCTATATTCTTTAAAGATAACTACTTTGCAAAGTTTCTATAAAAGACAAATTTACCCAACATACAATAAAATTTATCATTTTATTTATCAAAAAATGTAAAACGTTTAGCCTTTATAACTCAAGAACAAAGTTTTCACATATGTGAGCGAAAAATTCAGTAGTTAAGTACAATTAAGGGGAAATAATCAAATAAATATTGATTAAAGTTACATCAATTTGACTAAACATTCCAAACCCGTCCCAAATGGTTATCGAATTTAAAGTTCCACTTGCTTTAGGTTTGGTTAAAGGGTAATAAATTTGAGCACATCTCAAAATCACAAGTTCATTACAATGCTATGTCGAATTTAAAATTCCACTTGCTTTAAGTTTGATTGTTTAGCTCTGAATCCACCAAAACATCAACCATTATTATCTGACCTCACAACAGTTAGACGTTAACTAATGAAATGTGGCTTGCAGTTTTCACATATTCTATCCACAATATCCTATAATTCTTTTACGTCATTCTAGGGCCATAATCAGAAAGGATCAATACAGAGTATCACAACAGTTAGACTTTACAAACGGTCTTGTTCAATTTGGGGGAAAGAGTATAGGTTTGCAATGTAACCCCCAAAATATCAAATTAAGCATTATTCAATCAACATTTCGAGATATAGGAAAGTAAATAAGAGATACTTATCAAAAAGATATCGGAATTGAACACTTTAGGAGAAGCGTCGAGATAAACAACCATGTCTTTTCCATAATCAGTATCTTGAATCATAAATCAAGTTGAGAAAAACAATTGTCAAGCTAAAAATTTAAGATATCTGAAAACGAAAAGACAAAATCAAAGAAAGGAGATGAATCGGATGTAAGGTTTTACCTGATAGTAGTCATTATCTTGGTCGTCATCTCTAAACAGATCATCTGGGTCAATATCCATGGCTACAGAGAGACTAGTGTGGCTGTCTGTGTTGAAATCCATTGACAAAGAGGGATCAGAATTTGAATGTCCTTGCAATAAGATGACAATTATAGGCCTTGAATCTGAATTTAGATAATCAATTCTGCTGGTGTAGGATACCCTGTAACAAAAAACAAAAAAAGGACATCCATCAAATATTCACCATTAATACCAATATGATTAATAACTACTGAATCATGAAACTAATACCATTCTATGATGGGGGTTAAATCCTTCATTTTGAAGTTCCAGAACCTAAAAGACTCAAAAAAACAAAAAAACAAAAAAATTAAACTTAATGTTCAAAATTAGATTTAGGGGTTTAGTTTTTATGAAGAGTTACCCATTCTTGTAAGGAAAAGGAGAAAAGGAAATACCTTGCTGCAAAAACGAGAAAAAATCAAGAGCAATTAAATCGTTTACAATACTAAAAAATTATCAAATTCATGAAACACGAACAATATAGATATTACAATGATGATTTTAAGGGAAAAACAACTAGATCTGGGGTTACAAAGTCTCATTTTGATTCCTAACAGTGAGTTTCAATTCAGATTTGTATTCTAGGGTTCCTGGGGCTTCGTTGATTTTGAGCATACAAACTCAATTGATGGAGAAGATGAAGAATAAAGTTTGTTGTGGTGATGGAAGTAGTGAATGGTGATAGTGTTGTCTATGGTGGTGATGGAAGTGGTGAGGTGAAGGCCGGAGTGAGCGGAGAAAATAATGAGAAAAGATGGGTTCGCGGTGCGAGGGAGGAAAGGAGAATAATATATGGATTTTTTCTAGTTTTAATAGAGAGAAGGGATATCTTGATCTGGGGTTATTGATCATAAGAAGAATCAAGTGAAGAGATTTCCATGGTGCTAGTTTTTTAGGTGAGAGGTGAAGACCGAGAGCGGAGGTGAGAGGGAGATGGAAAGAAGATATGTGGTGGAGAGGATTTTTTATTCAGTAGGGAAGTGATATAGTGTTATCATCTAGCCGTTCTATTCAGTTTCACAAATCGTGACCATAGAAAGTGTGGGGTCCACCATATCTACATCATGTGAGATCGAGGGTCATTGAACCGGTAGTTCTATGATGGCAAACTGGTGAATAAATTTTTCAATTCAAAGACTGCTTATAGAGCTCTCGGAATTTTTGCATGTTTTTACCATATCAGAGACCGCTGTATTTGGTCAACGTGCCGGCTACCGTGATTGAGGGTCACAGATGTGGGTCACGAAAACCCCATTTTCCACTAGTGTAAGTATGGCTGGCATGATTTGCCATTGGCACGGAGGTGCGGCTAGCATGGTTGGCATGCTTCGGCGCGTTTGGTATGGCTGGCATGGTTTGCCATTGGCATAGAGATGCGGCTAGCTTGGGCTAGGTGTGGCTGGCATGATTTTCTATTGGCACGAAGGTGCGGCTAGCATGGTTGGCATGCTTCGGCGCGTTTGGTATGGCTGGCATGGTTTGCCATTGGCATAGAGATGCGTCTAGCTCGGGCTAGGTGTGGCTGGCATGATTTGACATTGGCACGAAGATGCGGCTAGCATGGTTGGCATGCTTCGACGCGTTTGGTATGGCTGGCATGGTTTGCCATTGGCATAGAGATGCGTCTAGCTCGGGCTAAGTGTGGCTGGCATGATTTGACATTGGCACGAAGGTGCGGCTAGCATGGTTGGCATGCTTCGGCGCGTTTGGTATGGCTGGCATGATTTGCCATTGGCATAGAGATGCGGCTAGCTCGGGCTAGGTGTGGCTGGCATCATTTGCCATTGGCACGGAGGTGAATTAGGGTTTTGTTCGTTGTAACCCTAATTTGAAAAAATACCCCCTATTAATTACTGACTAAATGCATTAAATGTCCTAATAAATGTGTCACTGGTGACATTAGGTTATTTGGGGTTTTACGATTTTACCCTTTGTTTAAAAACCACCATCAACATTAAGTCCCCTGCTTAGCTCGGAGCGGGAGCTTTGTTGCGAGGTAAGCATAAGATGGTGACAAACTATCAGCAGCCAATCGTAAAGAGAATTGAGGAGGTTTGTTTGACCTTTTTATCAATAGGATTTGGAATCCTTGCCTCTAGCAATTTTGCACAAATCGGGAGGCTGGCGCAATTGGGAAGTTATCGTTGTGAGAGACGGGCAGCTGGGCGGCATTGAAAAGTTGACGCGAGTTTAGGAAACTGAGCGTGCTAGCTGGTGGGACCGGCGCAAGGTAGGGAAGCTGTGCGTGCTTGCTGGCGTGACTTGGGCGGTCATTGGGAAGTTGGCGTGAGTTGGGACCGGTGCAACTTGGGCGGTACTGGGGAGTGCGCAATTGGTGGGACCGGTGCAACTTGGGTGGCATTGGGAAGATGTTGCGAGTTGGGAAATTGAGTGTACTAGCTGGCGGGACCGGCACAAAGTGGGAAGCTGATCGTGCTGGCTGGCGGGACCGGCGCAAGTTGGAGAAGCTGAGCGTGCTAGCTGGCGTGACTTGATGGGACCGGTGTAAACAAGGAGGGAGTAGGTGTTTCTACAGATATCAAAGTTTCCTTATTTTGCCTTCCTACACGCGGCTTCAATCAGGGGATCATCCATGCCAAAAGTCTGGAAGTGTTATGTCCCTCATTGCTTCCTTTCCTTTTTTAAGGTTCCGTATTCATACCCAACACAACTGCATCATCTCCCTCGTTTGAGAAAGGGTTCTTCTTGTTGGTTTTTTTTTTTTTTTTTTTCTTTGCCTAGAGACGAATCATCCTCTAAACAACGAGATTCTCCAAGTGAAGGCACGAGATCTGACTCTTGCAAAAGCACCCCGACTAGGGTTATTCGGGCTAAGAAAATCATACCGGTATGTTCTCTTCTTCTTCTCTGTTCATGTTATCCTCTTTTTATATGTGTATAGATAGGATGGAACTTGACCATTTTCCCCATTTTTGCAGTGTACGATGGGACCTTCCAGGGATGGCCATGCCTTTAGCTTTTCGAAGAAGGACTTCAGAATTGGCGGAGATCGATCTTCTTCTCTTGAAGAGGCATTGGTTGGGATCGAATCTTTGTTCCATGAAGCTGGTGAAATTATTAAGGACCTCCCTTCTATCTATCCCCACGATGAACAGGTGCATGTTCGGACTTTCTTGGGTTCAGTGGGCGTGGAGGAGAGCGCCATGATTCTTGATTTTGATGCGGATGAATCAAAAAACTTTCTTCGAAGTGTCAATGAGAAAACCTTCGAAGGATCATATGATGGAAGCGAAATAGCCTTTGAAGTTGATGCCAAAGGTGTTGTTGGTGATACCGGAGGGGTCATGGTGGCGTATCTTTGGAATAGTCGTCGGGAGGACACTGCCGTTCTTGTGGCTGTTTCGGGATGGGATGTTGAGGTTGATGCTGCTAAAACCGTTGAATGGAACCTTTGTTGCCCGAAGGATTGATGGGGGAAGTGCTTGAAGATAGCTTTGCCCGAGGGGACTTGTGCTCCATCCTTCGAGGGCTAGTTCCTCCCTTTTGTTATTTCTGTTAGCTGCTTAGTTCCCCTGATTTTTTTTTTTTGGTAAACTCATCTTTTCCTTCTTCTCAAAGATGAACATTTTGCTTCATATATATATATTCTTTTTTGAAAGAGGTTGTGGTATGATGACTGCGGTGGTTTTACGGGTTTATCTGATGTGTTTTTCTGATATCTGGAGAATTTGCTTGGAAAGAGATGTATTTATGCCCCCTTTTTTTTTTGACGGAAAGGGGAATCCCCAGGGAGAAATACAAACGGTGTATTCATCTTGGGGAAGTACAACTACTAAGAGAAATTGTTAAAGGAAATACTAAAAGGGGAGTAAATGGGAAGTACAACTTTTTAGGGATTGGATTCCTTGAGCCATCGCGAGTGAATTATCACACCTGCAGGTGTGTCCGCATTGATGAGCTTGCAATATCCTCCCAAAGGGTATCCGCAACAGATCTGATTCGTCCTCTCCTTCATTGGGCGAATCAGTTTGAATAGCCATTTTTTCTTGTCATCCTCCCAACTTGAAATGAGCTTTCCTTAACCACTACATCTCCGATTGAGAACGGGTTCAGATGTCGCGCAACCGTTTGAGTCTTGGCTTCGTTGGTTTCAATAGAAGTTTCCAAGCTTCTTGCAAAGTGTTCAAATGGTCCTGCTATCCATTCACATTTCTTGACAGCGTTTGTGCCAGTTATCGCGTCGAGTCCCCATGACCGAATGGGGGAAGGAAAGACTGGTTCGGTCAGACTTACTTGCATTTGAAAACCATGAGCTAGCGCCAACGGGTCTTTTACGGATGTCTGGGTTTCTTCAGTAGTTTGTTGATGCGATAGCCAGTGGGATGATTTGTTGGAATTTCCTTCGGGCGTGGACGTTGGCGGAGGGTGCACATCCAATTTCGCTTTGTTGTCGAGTACCCATAAATGTCCCAATATCATGTCGTGATCTAGTTCTTTGACAATATGGAATTTGCTATGTGTTATAGCGTCTCCCATCTCGATCTCTAAGTTGATGTAGCCATGCGCGTTCAAAGCTTCTCCTCTCAAGTCCTTAATCACGGACGGGGAATAGGTAGCGTCTTGTTTTGTAAATCCTGCTGCCTTTAGTGTCTTGAAAGTAATGATGTTGTGGTAGGAGGCCGTGTCGATGAGCGTGTCGTCAAATTCGTTACCTCTTAAACGGGACGTGGCCAGCAGTCCCTAGTTCTCCTTTTTGGTTCCGCCGGGTTGGGAAGCTTGGGCCCCTGGCGTGGTTTCCAAGGGAAAAAAAAGTCGTTTGTCGGATACAACGCGATTGAGAGCTGCGAAAATATCTTGGCGCTGCACCTTGGAAAGATAGAGAATTTCGCACACATGTTGCATCATGGATTGTACAGTCTCGTGCACGGAGTCCCCGGAGGACCCATGAGTTTCTTATTGGGAGTGTGTCTCGATGCACTCTTTCGTCTCCTAGTTGGAGTTCTCCGCTTCTATCCTTTCTTTGAAAATATGCTTTAGTCTGTTGCAATCACTAGTCGGGTGGTGAACGAACTGTGGTAATGGCGGTGCCAGGGTTCGCCATCTCGGCCTCGGTTGGTGGACGTCCCGGGAGGTGGCGATCGATGACATCATCTTGAACCCGGGCTTCTAGGATGTCAATCACCTCCTCGATGGGAAACGGAAATCAAGGGTATTTCCTTCGGTCTCATGATTTGCATGGGAGTTTTAGTGACGGTCTTCCGTGGCGGGGTTCCGTTGTGCGGCGCTTCACGTTTTGGCTGGTGGCTCGTAGTTGGGGCTTTCCTTTTTCCCCTTTCGTTTACTATGTTCACGGAGGATGAGCCGACATTAAATTGTTTGCTGATGAGGCGTCTACTCCCGCGGGTTTCACGCGTGTCTTCGGTTCGAGTTGGCCTAGTTCTTTCCAGTAATCTTTGGTGTTGTTGTTGCGAGATCGTCTGGCGGCTTCATGGAGTTTGGAGAACGTTTGGAAACGCAAGTTTTCTAGCAGGGCGGTAAATTGGAACCATACCATTGATGCATGCGTTCACCGGTTGTTGCTCGGTCACGTTTGGGTCGTGTGATCGAGTGCTTGAACCCTGAACCTTTTGACGAAATCATTCGGATGTCCATTATCCCACGGGTGGTACATTCTTCCGAGGTGCGAGAAAGTAACTTGTTGGACACGAAGAAGTATTTCTTGTAAAACGCGGTGACCATGCTACTCAGTTGGGAATCTTTGTTTGGTGGGATCTTTGTTGTACCATGTATACGCCCTTCCAGTAAGTGATTTTGAGAATTACCTTAAACGAAGAACGTGATTATATTCATGATTTATAGGAAACGAGAAACATGCTCACCTAGAGATTATAGGAAACGAGAAACATGCTCACGTGCATTCCCGGTGCCATCGTACAAGGTAAATTGAGGAGAAGAGTACCCCCTTGGGAGAGGGATTCTCTGCATTTCGGATGGGTAAGGGGGTTGGTGATGATGCACGTCCAACTCATCATTCTTGATTCGGTTGCGGAGGAGTTGTTCCAAATCTTCTCTCGTGACGAAGTTGGGTGGCTGATTTCTTTCCAACGGGATTCTAGTGTGAGTTTCCTCATCCATGGAGGCATGCTCTGCCGAGGTGCTGGCGTCAGGGTTGTTGGAGACGTTCCTAAATGGCTCGGAGGCGCGACTCACGTGGTAGTCGTTCATTAGGGTCTTGAGAAAGATGAGTACCTCCTTCCGTGTTGAAACCATATCCGTCCCGGGCTGCGCGAGCATCTCTTGTCGTTCCATCAAATCAGCGATGGTGACGTAAGGACGACTTCCTCTGGTCCCTCTGGTTTCTCGTCCTGTCGGCGGGGTAGTTAGGACCTTGGTCGTGGTCGGAGGCGCCATGCTAGACGAAGTATTTGGGGTCGTAGCGGCGGCTCTAGCCCTGGTGACTGGTGGAGCGACAATCGAAGAGATATTTTCGTTGCCGTGATTAGAGGGTTGTGCAGAGACACTAGAGGAGGCAGCGGCTCTGGCCCTGGTGATTGGCGGTGTTACACTTGAGGGAGTGCATTCGATATTGTTGTTGTCAGCCGGTGATGCAACAACGTTATTGGGAGAGACGCTAACATCGTGGATGCGTTACGTGCTTGGTGTTCTCGGCGACCGCTCCGGACTGAGTTCCACCATGTTGGGATTTGACGTTCGGGAAACGAAATCATGAGTCGGAGTTGGTATTGTAAGCCGATAGATCAATCCTCCCATTGTGGTCGCCAATTGTTTATGGGTAAAAATCGTTTCGCTGATTTCGGTAAATTCGGTAGGTGAGTGAGAAACTGGTTTAAACCCTAAACAAATGTGTTGCACGTGAGCACTTTATAGATTCGAGAGATCAATTTGTACAAGTCCGGCCTAAACCAAGAAATGGCCGTTCCAGACTTGCTTCGGTCACAAAGTGGAGGAGAAGGGTTGATTTGGGGAGGGGAGCAAAGAAAGGTGTTGAGACCAGAATAATTCTGGGAGAGTAGTGTCTCGACTTGTATCAGAAATTGGAAGCTTCGTAATCTTGCAAGAGATGAAAGCTTTTTGGAGAGCTTGCAAAGTTGCCTTTTCTGAGAGTGTAGTATTTTTCCCTTGACCGAGACTTGTTGTCTGGTGGAAATAGGTAAGACCTATTTATACAAGTCGAGATTGAAACGTACCCTGGCCTCATGAAGGAAGAGAGTAAAGGGTGAAATAATGGGAGGAGGTGGTAACCGCAAGGTGTTTATGGGTGAAAACGTTTTCACCATTATTTCCTCATTTATTTGACCACTTTATTCCTATTCACGCTTTCTTAATGTGAGCGTAGTGTACGTTGCATGATGTGACCGCCAAACCAAAACCCTAGAAAGCATCCCCAGTTTGTGTTGATATCTCGAGTGTTGGTTGCACCTTGAGTGCAAGTGGCGGCTGCTAGTGTAGCGTGTAGTATGTGCCATTGGCATGTGCGGAATGCCCTTGTTGCGGGTTGTACTTGAGCGCAAGTGACAATACCAGAGCTGCTAGTGGCGTGCGTGGCATGTGCCAATGGCATGTGTGGAACACCTTGGTGGTAGGTTGTACGTTGAGTGTAAGGTGGCAATGCCGAGCTGCTAGTGGCGTGTGTGGCATGTGCCAATGACATGTGCAATGAATGCCTTGGTGGTAGGTTGCATGGTTTGCGAGTTAGGCTACCGGCGTGGGTTTTGGCATGTGTCAATGGCGCGTACGGCCAAGTTGGCCTAAGTTGCACGGCTTTGCAAGTTAGGCTACCGGCGTGCATTAGGGGCACGGCTAGGTGATGAAGGCTACCGGCGAGCATGTTGGCATGTGCCAATAGCATGCGTGGCCGTTTAGGTCGTGGCCTTGGTAGGAAAAGCTACCCGGTGAGCGTGTTGGCATGTGCCAATGGCATGCGTGGCTGTTAGGGCCGTGGCCTTGGTAGGAAAATCTACGGTGACGCGTGTTGGCATGTGCCAATGGCATGCGTGGCCGTTAGGGCCGTGGTCTTGGTAGGAAAAGGCTACCGGCGAGCGTGTTGGCATGTGCCAATGGCATGCGTGACGCATTTGGGTGCGTGGCCTTGGTAGGAAAAGCTACCCGGTGACGCGTGTTGGCATGTGCCAATGGCATGCGTGGCCGTTAGGGCCGTGGCCTTGGTAGAAAAAGCTACCAGTGACGCATGTTGGCATGTGCCAATGGAATGCGTGGCCGTTAGGGCCGTGGCCTTGGTAAAAAAGCTACCAGTGACGCATGTTGGCATGTGCCAATGGCATGCGTGGCCGTTAGGGCCGTGGCCTTGGTAGAAAAAGCTACCAGTGACGCATGTTGGCATGTGCCAATGGAATGCGTGGCCGTTAGGGCCGTGGCCTTGGTAGAAAAATCTACCAGTGACGCATGTTGGCATGTGCCAATGGCACACGTGGGGTTAATTTGGGCCTAGGGTTGCATGGTTTGCAAGCCTAAGTGCGTGGCGCACTTTGCCAATGGCATGCGTGGCCAAGGTAAGGGTGTTTGGCTTGGCCTTGGCGTGACTAGGGCCAAGGTAAGGGTGTTTGGCATGTGCCAATGGCACGCGTGGCGTGAGGGCGGTGGTAGCTAGGGCTAAGGCGGAGTGTGTTTGGCATGTGCGCAATTTGGCTAGGTCGGGTTAAGTGTGGCCTAGGGCATGATTTGCCATTGGCACGGAGCGTGGCTAGGCTAGGGCCAATGGTTGGCATGCTTCGGCGGCGTTTGGTTAAGTGGTGGCATGGTTTGCCATTGGCATAGAGATGCGGCTAGCTTCGGGCTAGGTGTGGCTGACATGATTTGCTATTGGCACGGAAGGTGCGGCTAGCATGGTTGGCATGCTTGGCGCATTTGGTATGGTGGCATGGTTTGCCATTGGCATAGAGATGCGTCTAGCTCGGGCTAGGTGTGGTGGCATGATTTGCCATTGGCACGGAGATGCGGCTAGCATGGTTGGCATGCTTGGCGCGTTTGGTATGGGTGGCATGATTTGCCATTGGCATAGAGATGCGTCTAGCTCGGGCTAGGTGTGGCTGGCATGATTTGCCATTGGCACGGAGGTGCGGCTAGCATGGTTGGCATGCTTCGGCGCGTTTGGTATGGCTGGTATGATTTGCCATTGGCATAGAGATGCGGCTAGCTCGGGCTAGGTGTGGCTGGCATGATTTGCCATTGGCACGGAGGTGAATTAGGGTTTTGTTCGTTGTAACCCTAATTTGAAAAAATACCCCCTATTAATTACTGACTACACGCATAAAATGTTCTAATAAATGTGTCACTGGTGACATTAGGTTATTTTGGGTTTTACGATTTTACCCTTTGTTTAAAAACCACCATCAACACATGGGTAAAAATATGTATTTTCGGATTTCTTGTGAACCCTGAACCCTGAACCTCTAGGGTTTCGGATTTCTTGTAAACCAAGTTTCTTCTTTCTTGTAAAACAATTAAAAGCGTAAAAGGAATCCTCCCATAAATAAAACTCTTAAATAAAGACTTGCAAAAAACAAATTTGTGTAGACACAAGGCTTGGTGCTTGATTTATGCGCATATCGCATGGGTAAAAATATGTATTTTCGGATTTCTTGTGAACCCTGAACCCTGAACCTTTAGGGTTTCAGATTTCTTGTAAACCAAGTTTTTTATTTCTTGTAAACAATTAAACGCGTAAAAGGAATCCTCCCATAAATAAAACTCTTTTGCAAAAAACAAATTTGTGTAGACACAAGGCTTGGTCCGTGATTCATGCGCATATCGCAAGGGTAAAAATATGTATTTTCGGATTTCTTGTGAACCCTGAACCTCTAGGGTTTCGGATTTCTTGTAAACTAAGTTTTTTGTTTCTTGTAAAACAATTCAACGCGTAAAAGGAATCCTCCCATAAATAAAACTCTTAAACAAAAACTTGCAAAAAACAAATTTGTGTAGACACAAGGCTTGGTGCGTGATTCATGCGCATATCGCATGCGTAAAAATATGTATTTTCGGATTTCTTGTGAACCCTGAACCCTGAACCTCTAGGGTTTCGGATTTCTTGTAAACCAAGTTTTTTGTTTCTTGTAAAACAATTAAACGCGTAAAAGGAATCCTCCCATAAATAAAACTCTTAAATAAAAACTTGCAAAAAAGAAAATTTGTGTAGACACAAGGCTTGGTGCGTGATTCATGCGCATATCGCATGGGTAAAAATATGTATTTTCGGATTTCTTGTGAACCCTGAACCTCTAGGGTTTGGATTTCTTGTAAACCAAGTTTTTTGTTTCTTGTAAAACAATTAAACGCTTAAAAGGAATCCTCCCATAAATAAAACTCTTAAATAAAAACTTGCAAAAACAAATTTGTGTAGACACAAGGCTTGGTGCGTGATTCATGCGCATATCGCATGGGTAAAAATATGTATTTTCGGATTTCTTGTGAACCACCGAACCACTGAACCACGAACCTCTAGGGTTTGGATTTCTTGTAAACCAAGTTTTTGTTTCTTGTAAAACAATTAAACGCGTAAAAGGAATCCTCCCATAAATAAAACTCTTAAATAAAAACTTGCAAAAAACAAATTTGTGTAGACACAAGGCTTGGTGCGTGATTCATGCGCATATCGCATGGGTAAAAATATGTATTTTCGGATTTCTTGTGTACCCTGAACCCTGAACCTCTAGGGTTTCGGATTTCTTGTAAACCAAGTTTTTTGTTTCTTGTAAAACAATTAAACGCGTAAAAGGAATCCTCCCATAAATAAAACTCTTAAATAAAAACTTGCAAAAAACAAATTTGTGTAGACACAAGGCTTGGTGCGTGATTCATGCGCATATCGCATGGGTAAAAATATGTATTTTCGG
Source organism: Papaver armeniacum (assembly GCA_023531295.1). Classification (NCBI taxonomy): domain Eukaryota; kingdom Viridiplantae; phylum Streptophyta; class Magnoliopsida; order Ranunculales; family Papaveraceae; genus Papaver; species Papaver armeniacum. The sequence goes on from JAJJWW010010502.1 coordinate 532,580, forward strand.
ATTTCTTGTGAACCCTGAACCTCTAGGGTTTCGGATTTCTTGTAAACCAAGTTTTTTGTTTCTTGTAAAACAATTAAACGCGTAAAAGGAATCCTCCCATAAATAAAACTCTTAAATAAAAACTTGCAAAAAACAAATTTGTGTAGACACAAGGCTTGGTGCGTGATTCATGCGCATATCGCATGGGTAAAAATATGTATTTTCGGATTTCTTGTGAACCACAGAACCACCTGAACCTCTAGGGTTCGGATTTCTTGTAAACCAAATTTTTGTTTCTTGTAAAACAATTAAACGCGTAAAAGGAATCCTCCCATAAATAAAACTCTTAAATAAAAACTTGCAAAAAACAAATTTGTGTAGACACAAGGCTTGGTGTGTGATTCATGCGCATATCGCATGGGTAAAAATATGTATTTTCGGATTTCTTGTGAACCCTGAACCCTGAACCTCTAGGGTTTCGGATTTCTTGTAAACCAAGTTTTTGTTTCTTGTAAAACAATTAAACGCGTAAAAGGAATCCTCCCATAAATAAAACTCTTAAATAAAAACTTGCAAAAAACAAATTTGTGTAGACACAAGGCTTGGTGCGTGATTCATGCGCATTTCGCATGGGTAAAAATATGTATTTTCGGATTTCTTGTGAACCACTGAACCTTGAACCTGAACCTCTAGGGTTTGGATTTCTTGTAAACCAAGTTTTTGTTTCTTGTAAAACAATTAAACACGTAAAAGGAATCCTCCCATAAATAAAACTCTTAAATAAAAACTTGCAAAAAACAAATTTGTGTAGACACAAGGCTTGGTGCGTGATTCATGCGCATATCGCATGGGTAAAAATATGTATTTTCGGATTTCTTGTGAACCCTGAACCCCTGAACCTCTAGGGTTTGGATTTCTTGTAAACCAAGTTTTTTGTTTCTTGTAAAACAATTAAACGCGTAAAAGGAATCCTCCCATAAATAAAACTCTTAAATAAAAACTTGCAAAAAACAAATTTGTGTAGACACAAGGCTTGGTGCGTGATTCATGCGCATATCGCATGGGTAAAAATATGTATTTTCGGATTTCTTGTGAACCCTGAACCTCTAGGGTTTGGATTTCTTGTAAACCAAGTTTTTTGTTTCTTGTAAAACAATTAAACGCGTAAAAGGAATCCTCCCATAAATAAAACTCTTAAATAAAAACTTGCAAAAAACAAATTTGTGTAAACACAAGGCTTGGTGCGTGATTCATGCGCATATCGCATGGGTAAAAATATGTATTTTCGGATTTCTTTTGAACCCTGAACCTCTAGGGTTTCGGATTTCTTGTAAACCAAGTTTTTTGTTTCTTGTAAAACAATTAAACGCGTAAAAGGAATCCTCCCATAAATAAAACTCTTAAATAAAAACTTGCAAAAAACAAATTTGTGTAAACACAAGGCTTGGTGCGTGATTCATGCGCATATCGCATGGGTAAAAATATGTATTTTCGGATTTCTTGTGAACCTTGAACCCTGAACCTCTAGGGTTTCGGATTTCTTGTAAACCAAGTTTTTTGTTTCTTGTAAAACAATTAAACGCGTAAAAGGAATCCTCCCATAAATAAAACTCTTAAATAAAAACTTGCAAAAAACAAATTTGTGTAGACACAAGGCTTGGTGCGTGATTCATGCGCATATCGCATGGGTAAAAATATGTATTTTCGGATTTCTTGTGAACCCTGAACCCTGAACCTCTAGGGTTTCGGATTTCTTGTAAACCAAGTTTTTTGTTTCTTGTAAAACAATTAAACGCGTAAAAGGAATCCTCCCATAAATAAAACTCTTAAATAAAAACTTGCAAAAAACAAATTTGTGTAGACACAAGGCTTGGTGCGTGATTCATGCGCATATCGCATGGGTAAAAATATGTATTTTCGGATTTCTTGTGAACCCTGAACCCCTAGGGTTTCGGATTTCTTGTAAACCAAGTTTTTTGTTTCTTGTAAAACAATTAAACGCGTAAAAGGAATCCTCCCATAAATAAAACTCTTAAATAAAAACTTGCAAAAAACAAATTTGTGTAGACACAAGGCTTGGTGCGTGATTCATGCGCATATCGCATGGGTAAAAATATGTATTTTCGGATTTCTTGTGAACCCTGAACCCTGAACCTCTAGGGTTTCGGATTTCTTGTAAACCAAGTTTTTTTTTCTTGTAAAACAATTAAACGCGTAAAAGGAATCCTCCCATAAATAAAACTCTTAAATAAAAACTTGCAAAAAACAAATTTGTGTAGACACAAGGCTTGGTGCGTGATTCATGCGCATATCGCATGGGTAAAAATATGTATTTTCGGATTTCTTGTGAACCCTGAACCTCTAGGGTTTGGATTTCTTGTAAACCAAGTTTTTTGTTTCTTGTAAAACAATTAAACGCGTAAAAGGAATCCTCCCATAAATAAAACTCTTAAATAAAAACTTGCAAAAAACAAATTTGTGTAGACACAAGGCTTGGTGCGTGATTCATGCGCATATCGCATGGGTAAAAATATGTATTTTCGGATTTCTTGTGAACCTGAACCCTGAACCTCTAGGGTTTCGGATTTCTTGTAAACCAAGTTTTTTGTTTCTTGTAAAACAATTAAACGCGTAAAAGGAATCCTCCCATAAATAAAACTCTTAAATAAAAACTTGCAAAAAACAAATTTGTGTAGACACAAGGCTTGGTGCGTGATTCATGCGCATATCGCATGGGTAAAAATATGTATTTTCGGATTTCTTGTGAACCCTGAACCCTGAACCTCTAGGGTTTCGGATTTCTTGTAAACCAAGTTTTTTGTTTCTTGTAAAACAATTAAACGCGTAAAAGGAATCCTCCCATAAATAAAACTCTTAAATAAAAACTTGCAAAAAACAAATTTGTGTAGACACAAGGCTTGGTGCGTGATTCATGCGCATATCGCATGGGTAAAAATATGTATTTTCGGTTTTCTTGTGAACCCTGAACCCTGAACCTCTAGGGTTTCGGATTTCTTGTAAACCAAGTTTTTTGTTTCTTGTAAAATAATTAAACGCGTAAAAGGAATCCTCCCATAAATAAAACTCTTAAATAAAAACTTGCAAAAAACAAATTTGTGTAGACACAAGGCTTGGTGCGTGATTCATGCGCATATCGCATGGGTAAAAATATGTATTTTTGGATTTCTTGTGAACACTGAACCCTGAACTTCTAGGGTTTCGGATTTCTTGTAAACCAAGTTTTTTGTTTCTTGTAAAACAATTAAACGCGTAAAAGGAATCCTCCCATAAATAAAACTCTTAAATAAAAACTTGCAAAAAACAAATTTGTGTAGACACAAGGCTTGGTGCGTGATTCATGCGCATATCGCATGGGTAAAAATATGTATTTTCGGATTTCTTTCTTGTGAACCCTGAACCTCTAGGGTTTCTGATTTCTTGTAAACCAAGTTTTTTGTTTCTTGTAAAACAATTAAACGCGTAAAAGGAATCCTCCCATAAATAAAACTCTTAAATAAAAACTTGCAAAAAACAAATTTGTGTAGACACAAGGCTTGGTGCGTGATTCATGCGCATATCGCATGGGTAAAAATATGTATTTTCGGATTTCTTGTGAACCCTGAACCCTGAACCTCTAGGGTTTGGATTTCTTGTAAACCAAGTTTTTTGTTTCTTGTAAAACAATTAAACGTGTAAAAGGAATCCTCCCATAAATAAAACTCTTAAATAAAAACTTGCAAAAAACAAATTTGTGTAGACACAAGGCTTGGTGCGTGATTCATGCGCATATCGCATGGGTAAAAATATGTATTTTCGGATTTCTTGTGAACCCTGAACCTGAACCTCTAGGGTTTCGGATTTCTTGTAAACCAAGTTTTTTGTTTCTTGTAAAACAATTAAACGCGTAAAAGGAATCCTCCCATAAATAAAACTCTTAAATAAAAACTTGCAAAAAACAAATTTGTGTAGACACAAGGCTTGGTGCGTGATTCATGCGCATATCGCATGGGTAAAAATATGTATTTTCGGATTTCTTGTGAACCCTGAACCTCTAGGGTTTCGATATCTTGTAAACCAAGTTTTTTGTTTCTTGTAAAACAATTAAACGCGTAAAAGAATCCTCCCATAAATAAAACTCTTAAATAAAAACTTGCAAAAAACAAATTTGTGTAGACACAAGGCTTGGTGCGTGATTCATGCGCATATCGCATGGGTAAAAATATGTATTTTCGGATTTCTTGTGAACCCTGAACCTCTAGGGTTTGGTTTTTTCTTGTAAACCAAGTTTTTGTTTCTTGTAAAACAATTAAACGCGTAAAAGGAATCCTCCCATAAATAAAACTCTTAAATAAAAACTTGCAAAAAACAAATTTGTGTAGACACAAGGCTTGGTGCGTGATTCATGCGCATATCGCATGGGTAAAAATATGTATTTTCGGATTTCTTGTGAACACTGAACCTCTAGGGTTTCGGTTTTCTTGTAAACCAAGTTTTTGTTTCTTGTAAAACAATTAAACGCGTAAAAGGAATCCTCCCATAAATAAAACTCTTAAATAAAAACTTGCAAAAAACAAATTTGTGTAAACACAAGGCTTGGTGCGTGATTCATGCGCATATCGCATGGGTAAAAATATGTATTTTCGGATTTCTTGTGAACCCTGAACCCTGAACCTCTAGGGTTTCGGATTTCTTGTAACCAAGTTTTTTGTTTCTTGTAAAACAATTAAACGCGTAAAAGGAATCCTCCCATAAATAAAACTCTTAAATAAAAACTTGCAAAAAACAAATTTGTGTAGACACAAGGCTTGGTGCGTGATTCATGCGCATATCGCATGGGTAAAAATATGTATTTTCGGATTTCTTGTGAACACTGAACCCTGAACCTCTAGGGTTTCGGATTTCTTGTAAACCAAGTTTTTGTTTCTTGTAAAACAATTAAACGCGTAAAAGGAATCCTCCCATAAATAAAACTCTTAAATAAAAACTTGCAAAAAACAAATTTGTGTAGACACAAGGCTTGGTGCGTGATTCATGCGCATATCGCATGGGTAAAAATATGTATTTTCGGATTTCTTGTGAACCCTGAACCCTGAACCCTGAACCTCTAGGGTTTCGGATTTCTTGTAAACCAAGTTTTTTGTTTCTTGTAAAACAATTAAACGCGTAAAAGGAATCCTCCCATAAATAAAACTCTTAAATAAAAACTTGCAAAAAACAAATTTGTGTAGACACAAGGCTTGGTGCGTGATTCATGCGCATATCGCATGGGTAAAAATATGTATTTTCGGATTTCTTGTGAACCCTGAACCTCTAGGGTTTTGGATTTCTTGTAAACCAAGTTTTTTGTTTCTTGTAAAACAATTAAACGCGTAAAAGGAATCCTCCCATAAATAAAACTCTTAAATAAAAACTTGCAAAAAAACAAATTTGTGTAGACACAAGGCTTGGTGCGTGATTCATGCGCATATCGCATGGGTAAAAATATTTATTTTCGGATTTCTTGTGAACCCTGAACCCTGAACCTCTAGGGTTTCGGATTTCTTGTAAACCAAGTTTTTGTTTCTTGTAAAACAATTAAACGCGTAAAAGGAATCCTCCCATAAATAAAACTCTTAAATAAAAACTTGCAAAAAACAAATTTGTGTAGACACAAGGCTTGGTGCGTGATTCATGCGCATATCGCATGGGTAAAAATATGTATTTTCGGATTTCTTGTGAACCCAGACCCTGAACCTCTAGGGTTTGGATTTCTTGTAAACCAAGTTTTTTGTTTCTTGTAAAACAATTAAACGCGTAAAAGGAATCCTCCCATAAATAAAACTCTTAAATAAAAACTTGCAAAAAACAAATTTGTGTAGACACAAGGCTTGGTGCGTGATTCATGCGCATATCGCATGGGTAAAAATATGTATTTTCGGATTTCTTGTGAACCACTGAACCTGAACCTCTAGGGTTTGGATTTCTTGTAAACCAAGTTTTTTGTTTCTTGTAAAACAATTAAACGCGTAAAAGGAATCCTCCCATAAATAAAACTCTTAAATAAAAACTTGCAAAAAACAAATTTGTGTAGACACAAGGCTTGGTGCGTGATTCATGCCCATATCGCATGGGTAAAAATATGTATTTTCGGATTTCTTGTGAACCCTGAACCCTGAACCTGAACCTCTAGGGTTTCGGATTTCTTGTAAACCAAGTTTTTGTTTCTTGTAAAACAATTAAACGCGTAAAAGGAATCCTCCCATAAATAAAACTCTTAAATAAAAACTTGCAAAAAACAAATTTGTGTAAACACAAGGCTTGGTGCGTGATTCATGCGCATATCGCATGGGTAAAAATATGTATTTTCGGATTTCTTGTGAACCCTGAACCCTGAACCTCTAGGGTTTGGTTTTCTTGTAAACCAAGTTTTTGTTTCTTGTAAAACAATTAAACGCGTAAAAGGAATCCTCCCATAAATAAAACTCTTAAATAAAAACTTGCAAAAAACAAATTTGTGTAGACACAAGGCTTGGTGCGTGATTCATGCGCATATCGCATGGGTAAAAATATGTATTTTCGGATTTCTTGTGAACCCTGAACCCTGAACCTCTAGGGTTTCGGATTTCTTGTAAACCAAGTTTTTTGTTTCTTGTAAAATAATTAAACGCGTAAAAGGAATCCTCCCATAAATAAAACTCTTAAATAAAAACTTGCAAAAAACAAATTTGTGTAGACACAAGGCTTGGTGCGTGATTCATGCGCATATCGCATGGGTAAAAATATGTATTTTCGGATTTCTTGTGAACCCTGAACCCTAAAACCTGAACCTCTAGGGTTTGGATTTCTTGTAAACCAAGTTTTTTGTTTCTTGTAAAACAATTAAACGCGTAAAAGGAATCCTCCCATAAATAAAACTCTTAAATAAAAACTTGCAAAAAACAAATTTGTGTAGACACAAGGCTTGGTGCGTGATTCATGCGCATATCACATGGGTAAAAATATGTATTTCGGATTTCTTGTGAACCCTGAACCTCTAGGGTTTTGGATTTCTTGTAAACCAAGTTTTTTGTTTCTTGTAAAACAATTAAACGCGTAAAAGGAATCCTCCCATAAATAAAACTCTTAAATAAAAACTTGCAAAAAACAAATTTGTGTAGACACAAGGCTTGGTGCGTGATTCATGCGCATATCGCATGGGTAAAAATATGTATTTTCGGATTTCTTGTGAACCCTGGACCCCTGAACCTCTAGGGTTTCGGATTTCTTGTAAACCAAGTTTTTTGTTTCTTGTAAAACAATTAAACGCGTAAAAGGAATCCTCCCATAAATAAAACTCTTAAATAAAAACTTGCAAAAAACAAATTTGTGTAGACACAAGGCTTGGTGCGTGATTCATGCGCATATCGCATGGGTAAAAATATGTATTTTCGGATTTCTTGTGGACCCTGAACCTCTAGGGTTTGGATTTCTTGTAAACCAAGTTTTTGTTTCTTGTAAAACAATTAAACGCGTAAAAGGAATCCTCCCATAAATAAAACTCTTAAATAAAAACTTGCAAAAAACAAATTTGTGTAGACACAAGGCTTGGTGCGTGATTCATGCGCATATCGCATGGGTAAAAATATGTATTTTCGGATTTCTTGTGAACACTGAACCTCTAGGGTTTGGATTTCTTGTAAACCAAGTTTTTTGTTTCTTGTAAAACAATTAAACGCGTAAAAGGAATCCTCCCATAAATAAAACTCTTAAATAAAAACTTGCAAAAAACAAATTTGTGTAGACACAAGGCTTGGTGCGTGATTCATGCGCATATCGCATGGGTAAAAATATGTATTTTCGGATTTCTTGTGAACCACCGAACCCTGAACCTCTAGGGTTTCGGATTTCTTGTAAACCAAGTTTTTTGTTTCTTGTAAAACAATTAAACGCGTAAAAGGAATCCTCCCATAAATAAAACTCTTAAATAAAAACTTGCAAAAAACAAATTTGTGTAGACACAAGGCTTGGTGCGTGATTCATGCGCATATCGCATGGGTAAAATATGTATTTTCGGATTTCTTGTGAACCCTGAACCTCTAGGGTTTTGGATTTCTTGTAAACCAAGTTTTTTGTTTCTTGTAAAACAATTAAACGCGTAAAAGGAATCCTCCCATAAATAAAACTCTTAAATAAAAACTTGCAAAAAAAAATTTGTGTAGACACAAGGCTTGGTGCGTGATTCATGCGCATATCGCATGGGTAAAAATATGTATTTTCGGATTTCTTGTGAACCCTGAACCCTGAACCCTGAACCTCTAGGGTTTCAGATTTCTTGTAAACCAAGTTTTTTGTTTCTTGTAAAACAATTAAACGCGTAAAAGGAATCCTCCCATAAATAAAACTCTTAAATAAAAACTTGCAAAAAACAAATTTGTGTAGACACAAGGCTTGGTGCGTGATTCATGCGCATATCGCATGGGTAAAAATATGTATTTTCGGATTTCTTGTGAACCCAGAACCCTGAACCTCTAGGGTTTCGGATTTCTTGTAAACCAAGTTTTTTGTTTCTTGTAAAACAATTAAACGCGTAAAAGGAATCCTCCCATAAATAAAACTCTTAAATAAAAACTTGCAAAAAACAAATTTGTGTAGACACAAGGCTTGGTGCGTGATTCATGCGCATATCGCATGGGTAAAAATATGTATTTTCGGATTTCTTGTGAACCTGAACCTGAACCCTGAACCCTGAACCTCTAGGGTTTTGGATTTCTTGTAAACCAAGTTTTTTGTTTCTTGTAAAACAATTAAACGCGTAAAAGGAATCCTCCCATAAATAAAACTCTTAAATAAAAACTTGCAAAAAACAAATTTGTGTAGACACAAGGCTTGGTGCGTGATTCATGCGCATATCGCATGGGTAAAAATATGTATTTTCGGATTTCTTGTGAACCCTGAACCTCTAGGGTTTCAGGTTTCTTGTAAACCAAGTTTTTTGTTTCTTGTAAAACAATTAAACGCGTAAAAGGAATCCTCCCATAAATAAAACTCTTAAATAAAAACTTGCAAAAAACAAATTTGTGTAGACACAAGGCTTGGTGCGTGATTCATGCGCATATCGCATGGGTAAAAATATGTATTTTCGGATTTCTTGTGAACCCTGAACACTGAACCTCTAGGGTTTCGGATTTCTTGTAAACCAAGTTTTTGTTTCTTGTAAAACAATTAAACGCGTAAAAGGAATCCTCCCATAAATAAAACTCTTAAATAAAAACTTGCAAAAAACAAATTTGTGTAGACACAAGGCTTGGTGCGTGATTCATGCGCATATCGCATGGGTAAAAATATGTATTTTCGGATTTCTTGTGAACCCTGAACCCTGAACCTCTAGGGTTTCGGATTTCTTGTAAACCAAGTTTTTGTTTCTTGTAAAACAATTAAACGCGTAAAAGGAATCCTCCCATAAATAAAACTCTTAAATAAAAACTTGCAAAAAACAAATTTGTGTAGACACAAGGCTTGGTGCGTGATTCATGCGCATATCGCATGGGTAAAAATATGTATTTTCGGATTTCTTGTGAACCCTGAACCCTGAACCTCTAGGGTTTGGATTTCTTGTAAACCAAGTTTTTGTTTCTTGTAAAACAATTAAACGCGTAAAAGGAATCCTCCCATAAATAAAACTCTTAAATAAAAACTTGCAAAAAACAAATTTGTGTAGACACAAGGCTTGGTGCGTGATTCATGCGCATATCGCATGGGTAAAAATATGTATTTTCGGATTTCTTGTGAACCTTGAACCCTGAACCTCTAGGGTTTCGGATTTCTTGTAAACCAAGTTTTTTGTTTCTTGTAAAACAATTAAACGCGTAAAAGGAATCCTCCCATAAATAAAACTCTTAAATAAAAACTTGCAAAAAACAAATTTGTGTAGACACAAGGCTTGGTGCGTGATTCATGCGCATATCGCATGGGTAAAAATATGTATTTTCGGATTTCTTGTGAACCCTGAACCTCTAGGGTTTGGATTTCTTGTAAACCAAGTTTTTGTTTCTTGTAAAACAATTAAACGCGTAAAAGGAATCCTCCCATAAATAAAACTCTTAAATAAAAACTTGCAAAAAACAAATTTGTGTAGACACAAGGCTTGGTGCGTGATTCATGCGCATATCGCATGGGTAAAAATATGTATTTTCGGATTTCTTGTGAACCCTGAACCCTGAACCCTGAACCTCTAGGGTTTGGATTTCTTGTAAACCAAGTTTTTTGTTTCTTGTAAAACAATTAAACGCGTAAAAGGAATCCTCCCATAAATAAAACTCTTAAATAAAAACTTGCAAAAAACAAATTTGTGTAGACACAAGGCTTGGTGCGTGATTCATGCGCATATCGCATGGGTAAAAATATGTATTTTCGGATTTCTTGTGAACCCAGAACCCTGAAACATGAACCCTGAACCTCTAGGGTTTCGGATTTCTTGTAAACCAAGTTTTTTGTTTCTTGTAAAACAATTAAACACGTAAAAGGAATCCTCCCATAAATAAAACTCTTAAATAAAAACTTGCAAAAAACAAATTTGTGTAGACACAAGGCTTGGTGCGTGATTCATGCGCATATCGCATGGGTAAAAATATGTATTTTCGGATTTCTTGTGAACCCTGAACCACTGAACCTCTAGGGTTTCGGATTTCTTGTAAACCAAGTTTTTTGTTTCTTGTAAAACAATTAAACGCGTAAAAGGAATCCTCCCATAAATAAAACTCTTAAATAAAAACTTGCAAAAAACAAATTTGTGTAGACACAAGGCTTGGTGCGTGATTCATGCGCATATCGCATGGGTAAAAATATGTATTTTCGGATTTCTTGTGAACACTGAACCCTGAACCTCTAGGGTTTCGGATTTCTTGTAAACCAAGTTTTTGTTTCTTGTAAAACAATTAAACGCGTAAAAGGAATCCTCCCATAAATAAAACTCTTAAATAAAAACTTGCAAAAAACAAATTTGTGTAGACACAAGGCTTGGTGCGTGATTCATGCGCATATCGCATGGGTAAAAATATGTATTTTCGGATTTCTTGTGAACCCTGAACCCTGAACCTCTAGGGTTTCGGATTTCTTGTAAACCAAGTTTTTTGTTTCTTGTAAAACAATTAAACGCGTAAAAGGAATCCTCCCATAAATAAAACTCTTAAATAAAAACTTGCAAAAAAACAAATTTGTGTAGACACAAGGCTTGGTGCGTGATTCATGCGCATATCGCATGGGTAAAAATATGTATTTTCGGATTTCTTGTGAACCCTGAACCTGAACCTCTAGGGTTTGGATTTCTTGTAAACCAAGTTTTTTGTTTCTTGTAAAACAATTAAACGCGTAAAAGGAATCCTCCCATAAATAAAACTCTTAAATAAAAACTTGCAAAAAACAAATTTGTGTAGACACAAGGCTTGGTGCGTGATTCATGCGCATATCGCATGGGTAAAAATATGTATTTTCGGATTTCTTGTGAACCCAGAACCCTGAACCTCTAGGGTTTCGGATTTCTTGTAAACCAAGTTTTTTGTTTCTTGTAAAACAATTAAACGCGTAAAAGGAATCCTCCCATAAATAAAACTCTTAAATAAAAACTTGCAAAAAACAAATTTGTGTAGACACAAGGCTTGGTGCGTGATTCATGCGCATATCGCATGGGTAAAAATATGTATTTTCGGATTTCTTGTGAACCCTGAACCCTGAACCTCTAGGGTTTCGGATTTCTTGTAAACCAAGTTTTTGTTTCTTGTAAAACAATTAAACGCGTAAAAGGAATCCTCCCATAAATAAAACTCTTAAATAAAAACTTGCAAAAAACAAATTTGTGTAGACACAAGGCTTGGTGCGTGATTCATGCGCATATCGCATGGGTAAAAATATGTATTTTCGGATTTCTTGTGAACCCTGAACCACGAACCTCTAGGGTTTCGGATTTCTTGTAAACCAAGTTTTTTTTTCTTGTAAAACAATTAAACGCGTAAAAGGAATCCTCCCATAAATAAAACTCTTAAATAAAAACTTGCAAAAAACAAATTTGTGTAGACACAAGGCTTGGTGCGTGATTCATGCGCATATCGCATGGGTAAAAATATGTATTTTCGGATTTCTTGTGAACCCTGAACCCTGAACCCTGAACCTCTAGGGTTTGGATTTCTTGTAAACCAAGTTTTTTTGTTTCTTGTAAAACAATTAAACGCGTAAAAGGAATCCTCCCATAAATAAAACTCTTAAATAAAAACTTGCAAAAAACAAATTTGTGTAGACACAAGGCTTGGTGCGTGATTCATGCGCATATCGCATGGGTAAAAATATGTATTTTCGGATTTCTTGTGAACCCTGAACACTGAACCCTGAACCTCTAGGGTTTCGGATTTCTTGTAAACCAAGTTTTTTGTTTCTTGTAAAACAATTAAACGCGTAAAAGGAATCCTCCATAAATAAAACTCTTAAATAAAAACTTGCAAAAAACAAATTTGTGTAGACACAAGGCTTGGTGCGTGATTCATGCGCATATCGCATGGGTAAAAATATGTATTTTCGGATTTCTTGTGAACCCTGAACCCTGAACCTCTAGGGTTTCGGATTTCTTGTAAACCAAGTTTTTTGTTTCTTGTAAAACAATTAACGCGTAAAAGGAATCCTCCCATAAATAAAACTCTTAAATAAAAACTTGCAAAAAACAAATTTGTGTAGATACAAGGCTTGGTGCGTGATTCATGCGCATATCGCATGGGTAAAAATATGTATTTTTCGGATTTCTTGTGAACCATGAACCCTGAACCTCTAGGGTTTGGATTTCTTGTAAACCAAGTTTTTTGTTTCTTGTAAAACAATTAAACGCGTAAAAGGAATCCTCCCATAAATAAAACTCTTAAATAAAAACTTGCAAAAAACAAATTTGTGTAGACACAAGGCTTGGTGCGTGATTCATGCGCATATCGCATGGGTAAAAATATGTATTTTCGGATTTCTTGTGAACCCAGAACCCTGAACCTCTAGGGATTTGGCTTGTAAACCAAGTTTTTTGTTTCTTGTAAAACAATTAAACGCGTAAAAGGAATCCTCCCATAAATAAAACTCTTAAATAAAAACTTGCAAAAAACAAATTTGTGTAGACACAAGGCTTGGTGCGTGATTCATGCGCATATCGCATGGGTAAAAATATGTATTTTCGGATTTCTTGTGAACCCTGAACCCTGTAAACCAAGTTTTTTGTTTCTTGTAAAACAATTAAACACGTAAAAGGAATCCTCCCATAAATAAAACTCTTAAATAAAAACTTGCAAAAAACAAATTTGTGTAGACACAAGGCTTGGTGCGTGATTCATGCGCATATCGCATGGGTAAAAATATGTATTTTGGATTTCTTGTGAACCCTGAACCTCTAGGGTTTCGGATTTCTTGTAAACCAAGTTTTTTGTTTCTTGTAAAACAATTAAACGCGTAAAAGGAATCCTCCCATAAATAAAACTCTTAAATAAAAACTTGCAAAAAACAAATTTGTGTAGACACAAGGCTTGGTGCGTGATTCATGTGCATATCGCATGGGTAAAAAAATATGTTTTCGGATTTCTTGTGAACCACCTGAACCCTGAACCTCTAGGGTTTCGGATTTCTTGTAAACCAAGTTTTTGTTTCTTGTAAAACAATTAAACGCGTAAAAGGAATCCTCCCATAAATAAAACTCTTAAATAAAAACTTGCAAAAAACAAATTTGTGTAGACACAAGGCTTGGTGCGTGATTCATGCGCATATCGCATGGGTAAAAATATGTATTTTCGGATTTCTTGTGAACCCTGAACCACTGAACCTCTAGGGTTTCGGATTTCTTGTAAACCAAGTTTTTGTTTCTTGTAAAACAATTAAACGCGTAAAAGGAATCCTCCCATAAATAAAACTCTTAAATAAAAACTTGCAAAAAACAAATTTGTGTAGACACAAGGCTTGGTGCGTGATTCATGCGCATATCGCATGGGTAAAAATATGTATTTTCGGATTTCTTGTGAACCCTGAACCTCTAGGGTTTCGGATTTCTTGTAAACCAAGTTTTTTGTTTCTTGTAAAACAATTAAACGCGTAAAAGGAATCCTCCCATAAATAAAACTCTTAAATAAAAACTTGCAAAAAACAAATTTGTGTAGACACAAGGCTTGGTGCGTGATTCATGTGCATATCGCATGGGTAAAAATATGTATTTTCGGATTTCTTGTGAACCCTGAACCCTGAACCTCTAGGGTTTCGGATTTCTTGTAAACCAAGTTTTTTGTTTCTTGTAAAACAATTAAACGCGTAAAAGGAATCCTCCCATAAATAAAACTCTTAAATAAAAACTTGCAAAAAACAAATTTGTGTAGACACAAGGCTTGGTGCGTGATTCATGCGCATATCGCATGGGTAAAAATATGTATTTTCGGATTTCTTGTGAACCTGAACCCTGAACCTCTAGGGTTTGGATTTCTTGTAAACCAAGTTTTTGTTTCTTGTAAAACAATTAAACACGTAAAAGGAATCCTCCCATAAATAAAACTCTTAAATAAAAACTTGCAAAAAACAAATTTGTGTAGACACAAGGCTTGGTGCGTGATTCATGCGCATATCGCATGGGTAAAAATATGTATTTTCGGATTTCTTGTGTGAACCTGAACCTCTAGGGTTTCGGATTTCTTGTAAACCAAGATTTTTGTTTCTTGTAAAACAATTAAACGCGTAAAAGGAATCCTCCCATAAATAAAACTCTTAAATAAAAACTTGCAAAAAACAAATTTGTGTAGACACAAGGCTTGGTGCGTGATTCATGTGCATATCGCATGGGTAAAAATATGTATTTTCGGATTTCTTGTGAACCCTGAACCTGGACCACGAACCTCTAGGGTTTGGATTTCTTGTAAACCAAGTTTTTTGTTTCTTGTAAAACAATTAAACGCGTAAAAGGAATCCTCCCATAAATAAAACTCTTAAATAAAAACTTGCAAAAAACAAATTTGTGTAGACACAAGGCTTGGTGCGTGATTCATGCGCATATCGCATGGGTAAAAATATGTATTTTCGGATTTCTTGTGAACCCTGAACCCTGAACACTGAACCTCTAGGGTTTTGGATTTCTTGTAAACCAAGTTTTTTGTTTCTTGTAAAACAATTAAACGCGTAAAAGGAATCCTCCCATAAATAAAACTCTTAAATAAAAACTTGCAAAAAACAAATTTGTGTAGACACAAGGCTTGGTGCGTGATTCATGCGCATATCGCATGGGTAAAAATATGTATTTTCGGATTTCTTGTGAACCCTGAACCCTGAACCTCTAGGGTTTGGATTTCTTGTAAACCAAGTTTTTGTTTCTTGTAAAACAATTAAACGCGTAAAAGGAATCCTCCCATAAATAAAACTCTTAAATAAAAACTTGCAAAAAACAAATTTGTGTAGACACAAGGCTTGGTGCGTGATTAATGCGCATATCGCATGGGTAAAAATATGTATTTTCGGATTTCTTGTGAACCACAGAACCCTGAACCTCTAGGGTTTTGGATTTCTTGTAAACCAAGTTTTTTGTTTCTTGTAAAACAATTAAACGCGTAAAAGGAATCCTCCCATAAATAAAACTATTAAATAAAAACTTGCAAAAAATAAATTTGTGTAGACACAAGGCTTGGTGCGTGATT